>JASAOG010000019.1:2197500-2647500 GCA_030265305.1 Biomphalaria pfeifferi
ACGTCAAAAACTATGTAAATAATGAAAGGCAATGAGGATAAATGTGTGTTATAGTCTTTTGTTATTGACCCATGAGAAACAGACAAGGTCTTTAAAAAACACTAACTATGCAAGTGAAACACGAATCATGTTGAAGGCGACTGACTTAATTGTATTGTTTTGTACATGTGTAAGTGAATTTTCAGGAAATATATTTTCAGCATTTTTTCTTGGGTAGCAATATCTTTTTCTTTTCCATTTTTTTTTTCATGCCTTTATCAAGCTGCTATTTCCACACACCATTAAAAAGCTCACAAAATTCTTTAAATGTAGGCCTACTATAAGAAAAAAAAAGCATCAAATGTTCCCAGTGGTTTGTGAGATTTGAGAGTCGCTTTGACATTGACTATATATAAAAGTTAAGTTTAAAAGGACTGGCGAAGTTTAGCTCTGCGCTTGGTGTACATATGTATTGTAAAAATAAATGGTGCAGGATCGAGTATGATGTAATAACCACCGGTTGGTCCGTTGGCTTCCTTTGTGAGATACGCTGATGTAATACTGTAGACGCTGATGTAATACTGTATAGTGTTCGCCGAAACACGCACGGCTCAGTGTTGGTAACTGTCTTTGTACAGCTGCCGCCGTGGTCCAAGTTTTGAGCGGAAACCCACTGGCTAGACACGAAACGTAATCACGCTAATGATTCGCCAGGGGCGCAGAGGTAAACAAAATCACGCACTCTCACTGGCGGATCCACGCAGCTGGAACACTCAGTACAGCCAGTTGATCGCAAGCAGCAACACGGACAATACAGCCCCGGTCTTAGCCTCCAGACTTCTGCCTAATCCTCCCGTGTGACTTGCGCTGGGCTAGGGCTGTGATGAGCGGCCACCCTGACAGGGCTGTCAGCACTCGAGGTTGAGGTAATCGCCAGTTAGCATTCCAGAGATTTGAAAACTGCGCGTGTGTATGTGTATATGAGTGAGTTCAGATCTATCTTGAATTTGTGGAAAGAAGAGTAAAAATTGTAACAGTTGTCAAGCTTAAAGGCCAGCCGCTCAACTATTTTTTTAATGGGAGGGGGAATTGTGAGGTTGGGAGAGGAATAAAACGTGGGATGGAACAGGTGGAAGGGGAATACTGGGTAGTGTGGAGCCATAATGTACAGATATAACATAGTTCTTATGTAACACACGCACATTATCAACACACAATCTCAATCTCACCGAGACTAATAGTCATACAAGGCCTTAACACTGACCTGTGTCGTGGCAAGGAGCTATTGGTCTCAACTGACCACAGGTTGCCACGTCACTGGTCTCGCTAACACACTCACTTGTACACACACACCAATTCTAAGTGTTAAAATATTCATATCCTAAGTATTTAGCGGAACTCTTTGAGATTAATTCACAGGGTGGCCTACAAGTTAATTATCACAGTACTTCTTGGAACACCTATCCAGGCCTCGCGGAACAGTTTGGTAAACACTGCTATACAAGATAAAGGGGAATTTCAAATAGTGTTGCCAGTAATCGATACAGTCATGTAACAAAACGTAATCGACTATTTTATTTGCTGTCTTGAGCAACATTATGATTCCTTTTCAAGATCACGATCGCAGTCAGAGAATCGGTTGTTAGTTCTCAAACAGTAAGAGGTCAGTAAAAAAAAACAAAAAAAAACGTGCGGATGGTATCGAAGACGCCCAGGTAAATAGTAAAATTCGAATAAGAATTCGATCAGTTGAAAACACTGGTTCAATAAGATCTAGTACAAAGGTATCCTGCAATATACAAATATGACAAATCTCTGGCATGTTAAGGCAGAATAAAGCAGCGGTGCATTATTGGACAGTTTCAGACCAAGGTCAAAGGTTAGTCACAGCTATATGTTCTTTGTTTAAAGTTTGTGTTTTTTTTTTTCATTGGATTCTACAGCGCTAGAAGAAACATTGTTAAACTGTATAGTTTATCAATACTTCCATTTTCTGTACACCGGATACATCAAAAAAGCTTCCATTTGATATTGGTCACTAGAGCTAGTCAATATACACCCGGGCAAAACATGATTCGTAATGAAACATTTATTTTAAAACTACGACAAGTAAACTCTAGCTTCTCAGTTGCGGGGACTCATTATTTATTACGGGCTTGTCTGCCAGTGTAGTAGGATCAGCACTGGCTTCTGTATAAGAACTGTGGATTTATTAATGTAATTAATTTATATTTTGTCTGTATACCTGAAGCATTATGGGCGTATTTTTTATTCTAGACTTTACTTTGGTTTTTTAAAGTTATGATTTGTTTGGTGTAATGCACTAATTGTAATGACACATTTAGGGATGGTCAGTGTTGGGCCCTTCTAAGAGGAATGAACTGGGCAAGCGTGACGTCATGCAACACAAACAATGTCAAGTCTACCGCATGTTGCTCTTAGGCTATTACATTGTATTGCTGTAATCTATAAAACACTCGTAGGGCGCGGTGGCTGAGTGGTTAAGCACCTTGCATCCGTACAGAGGGGTCTAGGATTCCGATGTCGGTGAAGACTAGGATTTTGAGCTTCGGGATTCTTAAAACGCTCTTGAGTCTAACAAACCCTGATGGGTACCTGACATTAGTTAGGGGAAAATAAAGAAGGGTGGTGGTTGTGCTGGCAACATGACACTCTCGTTAACCGTGGGACACAGAAAAAGATGGCCCTTGCATCATCTGCCCTATAGATCACAAGGTCTGAAATGGACAGTATTTTATATAACTATCTATCCTGATATTGACACCTATTGGACCATTCAGTACGACTTTGGCTATCTTGAGTAAGGTCTAGTGGATATTTTCTACTTTGACCTTGACACGGTGACACGAAAAAAGAGAATGTTGTTGTTGACTTTAAATCCTTTAGCAAGGTTTCTATCTGATATAGTATCTGCTCTATCTACAACCACTTTCTCACCAACGTCTGGCTTTAGAACACGCCTTGCCTCTCCCTCTTCTCTCGCCATCTTTGTTTTCACCTTTAAAAAAAAATATCTTTGTATGTAGGTGATTCCCTAGATCCCAGCATGCTCAGGTTCTTTCCCAAGTTTCCTCTCTTTTACACTCCTTTCTTCACTCCCCAGCCTCTCTCTATCACTTTTCCCCTCTCCCACTCTTCCCCTCTCTCTGACACGCACATTTACGCACACTATTTTCTTTAAATGAAACAAAAAAAAACATTGTGTCTGGTATAGTTTATTCGAGACAAGAGAAATACTAAACGGCCAACGCAAATTAAAAAGCGATTGTCTTTCGTTTGTTTTGTAATATTTCTTCACTGGTGATATTGCTCCCACTTTTTTAATTTCTTTACTTTTCAATGAAGCAGGCGATCAGTTATTTTTCTACCAAACATTCTTGCGACATTCGTGACGGTTCAAAGATTTAAAAAATGTTGATATTTTGACTCCAATAGTTGGGTTACCTTTTCTTCTTCTTGTTTGGTCTAGCTCTCGCTTCTTCCTCGCAACACAAGAGCACAACCTCGGAAAGCACGAAGCTCGTGGAGCAGAAAGTCAAGGCGTGTCCACAACAAATAAACGTGCTCGCTTTGGGTTCCAGAGACTACAGGTAGACATTCGTCGTACGACTGGCTCGGTGTAATGCATAGAACCGAGAACACTAATAGAGCTACTTACAAATAGTGGACACAATGTAAGCCAGTGGATTCTTCCAAGTTTTCTTTCGTAAATGTTTAAAAAAGTCACCAAGGCAACTTCGAATCTTCTATTCTACAAAGCCAAGCTCTATGACAGCAGAAGTCTATGGCTGACCCGTTGTATTGATAGTCATTGGCGTAGCTAGGAAATAGCCATCATTTGGGGGCGGGGGGGGGGGGGTAACCTCTTTAGGGGCCCCAGCATTTTTGGCATTCGACATCATGACATGAGGTAATAGCTTTCTATTTAATATTTAATAAAAAAATATTTCGAACACTCATTTGGGGGGCCACCCTTAAGTGGGGACCAGGGAAAATTTTCAAATCCCCCTCCATTGCTACGCCACTAGTCAGAGGCATAAATCACGACAGTAGTTCTGGGAATTAATACTGAGGTGTCTTGCGAGAAGACAGTAGACCTTTTAATTTAATGTTTTTTCATAAACTTTGTGTACAAAGATAAACACAATATTAGGAGACGAGAGAGAGACAGAGAGAGACGAGTGAGAAAGAGAGGGTAGATTCAAGCAGTTCCGTGTGACATTGACATGTAGTGGGTTCATTATTTGGACGTTTTGCTCCAGCTCCATGGGTCAAGCCATTGAATTTCGAAACACCATGACCACAGAGTGGCCACTGGTCAACAATGTCGCGTAATTGCAAATCTCTACACCCCGCGCCTCTGCTGTCAAGAGTGTGACAGGGAGGCAGCGGAGTGCACGTGTCACGTGACGTGACATACTCGCTGCTCAAAAGCAGAGGGTCAGCTATGTTAGACCAGCGGTCATACAGACGACAATGAATCATTCCCGTTTCCTTTTTCGAAGCAGTGAACTGAATCATGGCGACGAGTCTGCAAGGTCATAACGACATTGGTACATAGCTCTTCCTTCGTGGTCGAAGATGAGCACATTTCTCAAAGTCCAATCCTCGCTTTAAAAAGCCCGCCGCATGCGTGACATTGGTATATATTGATGACCGACATCATTATCTTCGGTTTGACCTCAATGACATCTTCACTGTCCACTAGAGCGGAGACAGCGGGTAGAACTTGACCAGCTGGTAAGCAGATGTAGCACATTGTGGAGTCCCAATACCAGGGCGCAGGGAGAAGGTAGAACAGAAACAACGAAGTAAGCCCCACCTTTCCCACTAAAAAAAAATAAATTAAATAATAAAGAACTGAAAGAAATTCGCTTTTGGTTTGCGTCAAATCAAAATTTAAAAAAAAAATCCAAAAAGTTTGAAATTCAAAAGAAAATGTGGCCTCCCCCTTCGACTTTATGTAACATCTGAGTTTGTGTGTGTGTGTGTGCGTGCTTGCGTGTTTGTGTGTGTGTGTGTTTTCTGTTGTATTGATGCCTCAGCTGACAAAACGTGTCCGGAACCAACGCTTATCAGCTTTTGTGGCACCACACAAGATCTGTTGACCGTCTCTCTCCATTCTTCTATGTCTTTCGCCTTGGGTAGCTCTCTTTCAATGATAGACCCGTCCATTCTTTGGTGTTGTCTTCCCAACGCTTTCTCTGTTGGTCTCTTCTTTTTCCTGGTACTGTTCCCTGAAGGATGGTCTTCGCGAATATGGCCATATATTTTTATTAGCGTTTTTTTTTTTAACAGTAGTTTGCAGGTCATCGTAAGGTTCAATCGATGTACTGACCCTTTCTCGTTTGTGATGCGGTATTTGTAGGAGATACCTAGGATCTTTCCGTAGCATCTCAACTCCACTGCTAGGATCCTCCGCTCTAGTTCCAAGATTCGCAAGCATACAAGAATGCGTCCGTTGACTGGGAACGCATTAGTCTGATACTAGTTTCGGGTGCTAAACCTTTGTCTTTGCAACTCATATTTAAATAACAAGGTCAGACAGACAACAATATTTCTCGTATACGTTGTCAGACTGAGGATTTAGGAGCATGTAGATCCAATAACTTTATTTTTATTTACAGTGCTTTTTGTAAAACAAAATAGGTGCCAGTACTCGGTCATGGATCGCCTAATATTTAACTACTAATCAATTAATAATAAACATTAAAATACAATTTAAGTAATAATTTTTCCCCATATTGAAAAAGGTGCATGTACGCCGTACCGGTGCGTACCGTCACAAAAAAAAGCACTGTTTATAAGTTAAGGCTTACTTAGAGAGATATAAACAATGCATAAATAGGTAGCCATTTTTTTTTCTCGTAAGACGAGATGACGAAGATTAATTTTAAAATGTATGTTCAATGGTTTATCTTATCATTATGTTTAGATTACAAAATATATGAACTAAATGCTGTTTATGAAAGCTGATTTACTCCCTTACAATCATCTCCCATTTCCTCTGCCTCAATATCGTCCAGGATGAAGAGCGTCCAGTAAGTCGTTCGACTCGTTGCGCTATGATGGACACGTGTCTCTTTTGGTTAGCAACTACTTACGTCACCTGACCTTCAAGTGTCCGCAGGCCGGATGTTGTTTCATAAAATTGAAATAAATGTCATGCCATTCTGTCAGTCCAGAAACTAGCGCAGAAAGTAGGCCATCCACATCCACACACTCACACGAACGCACAGACACACAATGATAAGCTAAGATAAGGACTCTTAGTGAATACGTCACACACAATCAAATGAAACTCGAGGATCACGCATTGATTCCTGTACGTCCAGGCTCTTGAGATAACTTAATGGACACGTGACTTTCAAACTTAAAAAAAAATTAGTTAAGACTTGTTAATATATAGAACATACCATATTAAAATATTTGTTTGTAAAATGTTTTACATATTTCGGATGTTCCTTCAGAGTTGAAGATAATTATTTCCTAGTCCAAACCTCCCGCAGGACGACTGGGATGGGAGCGAGCGGGGTTTGAATCCGGGACCATCGATAAACCTGAACGAAAGTCCAGCACGCAAACCGCACGACCAGCCATTATTCAAAAAAATAGTTATTCGAGAATCTGAATAAGCAAAATATTACTTTATTTATATAACTGAATATATATATCAATACTGAAATATTTTTCCCCTTTCCTTTATCAAATAAAAGTACTTATTTTCCACTCACTACTTCATAGAATGTTGCTGTTATTGTTATATAGATTCATATTTTGTTAGGAACAATGTGAAGTTTTCAACTTCATCTGAAAATGGAAAGCGAGAGAACGTGTACAAAGTTTGTCCTTGGCAGACGGAGTTAATATGAGTTAATATAAATTGATATAAGTTGATATAAGTTGATATAAGTTAATATAAGTTGATATAAGTTGATATAAGTTAATATAATTTGATATAAGTTAATATAAGCTGATAGAAGTTGATATAAGTTGATATAAGTTAATATAAGTTAATATAAGTTAATATAAGTTAATATAAGTTAATATAAGTTAATATAAGTTAATATAAGTTGATATAAGTTAATATAAGTTAATATAAGTTGATATAAGCTTTGTAAAAATTGCAGTCAGTTCTTGTCTCGTCAAAAGTTTTTAACTAAACTGAATCCACCACAAACTATAAACTAACTTCTTTTTTTCCCATCATGATGGCAGGGTTTCAAACATATATCAAAGGACGAGACTGTTGGTGAGGGCAAGTCATTTCGTTTCCCCCTTTTTACATATTTTAATATTAATGCAAAACCTAACACCTCTAAAAGAAAAATGATTGAAGTGATGAACAAAATACTTGATCAAAGGATCTCTAACTAAGGTCTCATTTAAAAACAGTACAACTGATCACCTTCAAAGGCACATAGGGTTCTTATCTGGTACTCACTAAAAACTCATTTCGTTTGACGGTTGGGTTGCTCTACGCAACGATCACCTGTACCTGTTGTCTTGAGAAGATTCAAACTTTAACGGGGTCCCAATGTAAAATGGGGGGGGGGGGGAGAGAGGGGCTACTTTACTCCAAGTGAAGCCAAGAATCTATTTGACTTCCCAGGGATCACGTCTTCTATACGCCACGTTAGGTTTGGATCCTACAAATAACTGTTCGCACATCTTGCATTGTATGCTCTCTTGTGAGTAGGCGCAAATAGAACATTAATATTTGAAATCGTCAGTTGAATGAGTTGAAACCGGAGGGGGGGGGGGGAGACGTTAATAAAGAGATAAGGAGGGACATAAATAAAAGAGGCGTGGGAGTAACGACTGGGGGCACATCAAAGAACACTCAATTAGGTCACGACAGAGTGTGAATGAAAGACAGGACGGGTGGTGTTGAGACCTGGTCGTAGCACAGGTGCTGATTGTCTACGTAGGAGAGGATCAGTCAATACAAAGGCCCTTTAACCCTCGATTCCTCTGTCGTCCCCGGCAACTGATTAGCTGGTAGTTATTACTATTTGATTAAAAGAAGCAAGAAGGTAGGGTGTGCAAAAGGGGGGTGGGTGTGGGAGTATTCCGTTTAGTATATGATTTGTGTGTGTTGGAAAAAAAAGGGGGGGGGGAGAGTCATAGAGAGAGAAAAGAAACATGAAAATCTACAACTAAACATGAGAAGTCCTAAACTCGATGTAAATGTTGGAGTTACTGATATATGCTGACTGTGGGCGGTGGTCATTTATAGCCTGTCCGCCTGCAAGTGAAACTTTGAAACCATCCAAACACATTTGCTCATCACTTTGTATCAAACAGATATTGGCCGAAACACACACTAGCACGTGATTAAAGCAAATTAAAAAAAAAAAAAATTGAGCAAGCATGACATTTTCAGACCCAAAGTTTCGTGTCTCAGACGAGACGAGGACTATCATGACACTGTTCACTAATATATATTTCACTAATGGCTTGACACAAGATGGGCACTTGGGTGAAGACTGAGTTTTTAGGGCGTCTCTGAATCCAACTAGCTCCAATGGGTACCGGACATTAGTTGGGGGTTAGTGGTCGTTGTGCTGGTCACGTGACATTCTCGTTAACGGTCGGCCACAGAAGCAGAAGACTCCTTAGATCACAAGGTCTGAAAGGAGAACTTTACAGAGTCATGAGTTATATCTAACATTGAAAATAAAACCTTGGTTGAAATTCGAGACAGCCACATTAAAGACACACCATTTCCGTTTTTTTAGCTTCATTTATGTTTAACCATCATCTATAAACCTAACCTGGTACAAAACATCACATTTCTACATAGGTTAATTTTTTTGTTTATATAAAATCAGTTTTACGAAAACATTTTATAATACTTCTCAGGCGCAAAAGAGAACTCGCTGGGTTTCGGTCAGAGAGCGCGATAACAGGTTAGTGAGCAATCAGAACCTCAATGTTAAAAGTTGCGCAAGTGTATGTGTTTGTAGGCATTCGCCTATTAGTGTTTACTGAATATATTACAAGTTCATGTGTTTGTATGCTCACGTTAGTGTGCTTGAAGCCCTTTAGGCCTGTCAGTGTTTGTTTGCGCAAATTCGTGTGTTTGAATGTGTGTATAAAGTATTCACTAAAAATAAAAAAATCTTAAATGAACTGTTTATGAACTGAACTAGTGTACAACACTGAACAACGGATCACCGGTGTGAGCTTCCAGTAGGCCCTATAATATTTCAAGTCTCAATTTTAAATATATTTGAACTAAGCAAATCAATAATGAAAAATAAAAGAGTAGGGAAATAAAAAAATTATTTGTTCCAGGGTCAAAGTTCAGAATTACCCCCCCCCCCCCCCCCGCGTTAAAAGGTGACGTGTGGACTCACCATATGCTAGTAGCAAACATTCAGCGCTGAGTCAAACGGATGGGTGAGCTAAAGTAGAACTTAGGGAAAAAAATGGTACAGATGAAGAAAAAAAGGAGGCGTTGGGGAGATTGTTGGAGGAAGCGGTAAATTAAAAAGTCAGGTAGATAGCGACGGAAAGAAACTGATAAAAGTTTAAGCGACACATTTTAGGGGTAGCAGATAACGAAGTGTGTGTGTGTGGGTGAGGAAGAGAGAGAGAGAGAGAAAGAGAAAGCAGAGAGAAAGGCTGTGGGGTTCAAAATATTAAAATTATGGCTATAACGACTAAGCAATTCAAGTAATGGTATGGTTACTTCAAGAATTTACCTACAGATGAGTTAACATTTTTGCAATGAACAGTCGTCAATTTTATTTTATGTTCAAAATAACCTTTAAATCGAACATGTTGATGCCATATCATGAACACATTTTGTTTTCTAGATCTATATTTCAAACAAACAATGGTCGAATTGTCTAATTCCTCTAGTTCACGTGTACACACACATACCTATACTCTACTAATGAATCCTCTTTTATTTTTATATTTCCAGCCCTCTACTTGGCCTCCTCCTCCTCTGCTTGTAAAACTGACGAGCTCGACCTGTACCCATCCACATCGCCAGTTTTTTTCTTTTTTTTTTGGGGCAAAGGATTAACTCGTGGCCTCAAATCAAAACCCCAGCAAGGTAGACGAGACCAGCAGGGAACCAAGCCGCTACCTTTGGAACCAAGGAACTTGTCTCGCGAAAGTAAACATTTTGATTCCTGCAATCAAAATCCAATCTTGGGGCGTGCTGAGGGAGGGGAGTTTCTTTCTTCATTTCGTTACCCCCCCCTCCACCAAAAACCCTCACACCAGCGCCCCCCTTCCCTCGACACTGCGCTCCTCAAACAACTCCCTGAATAAACCTTTAACTCATCCTTTTAGACTTCGTTCTCAAACCCGTTCACGGCCTCTACCTTCATATTTCTGACTTCTCTCTAACAAATTGCTATTTTAGAAAAAAAAAAAAAAACTTTGTCTTTCTTTGACACGTTTTTTTCCCCCTTCATCTCGTGGCTATTTTAAAACACAACGAGATTTAACGAAAAATTAAAAAATAGTAAAATACAAAAAAAAAACAAAAAAAAAACAACACGTTTTGGGGGGGGGGGGGGAGACAAAAGACAGATCGATGCCCCCTCCCCCAACCCAAATAAAAAAGTCAAAGTCAATGACCAAATAACAAGCAGATATATAAAGTGTCAGAAGGGGCAAACACAGGAGAGTGTTAAAATGTGAAGGAGTCTTTTGAGAACCTAACAGTCGAATGAACCAATCTAATGTATTCAAATGTAGAGATTCCTAGCGTCAAGGTCTTAAAAGCCTTTGAGTGAGTATTTGTGTTAGCGTGTAAGTGGATATATGCGTGTACATTTGTGTGTATGTTTGTTTGTGTGGGCGAGGATTGAAGAAAAAATTACCCCCCCCCCAACCAGGAAAAAAAAATTTCACAAACATAAAAAGCAAAATTACAAGCATGTCACTGTGAGTGGATCCGTAGTGTCTCCCCATTCTGTCGTCTCTTCAATGAACTACTGTGTGAAAGGGATTTTAGAATGTCAAGGTCAATTCTATGTAAAAGTTTACAACAAAAGCCAGAAAGCTATTCTAACGCAATTCAAGTCTCTAGCCCGTGAACCGTGTTCCCTTAAAGATTTACCTGAAGTCCGAGGCCAGATATCGAGTTCTAAGTACTTCGCGAGCACACATGCAGTCTGTACATGTTCTCACTGAAGCGTTACACCCGTGTACATTGGCACCCGTAAAGATTCACGCTCACTCCTAAGTACTGTACATAGTTCCAGAATGTACTTACAGTTCTGATAGTAGGAACTGGGGCTAGCAGATCGATGGGGCGTTGACTCGTGTTTCCCACTTGTCAAAACAAAGAGAAGGATGAAGATAAACGAGAATAGATGATACCGGAGATGGAGATTTTTTTTTTTTTTTTTTTTTTAAAGTCAAATTTATGTTATGTATCTACCTCATAACCAAACTCGAAATACACACACTCACACTTTTTTCTTGTAAATTGCCACAAATGTTTGTTAGACTCAGGGTTAAATAAGAATGTCCATTGTCACCTCGAGGACAAACTATCATAAAGCGTGAGGTTGTCACGTGACTTTTGAATTTGTTTTTGCAAAGGTTTTGTGCGTGTGTGTGGAGATATTTGTAATTGGAAAATGTATCAATTTAAGTGAATACTCTTCTATTTCACCAGATTTTTTTAAAGAAGTACATTCTCTGCTAGTGACTTTGTAGTGCTCAAGGTCAAGGACGTCCCTAAACAATTCCTCTGAATGCTTATACTAAATATTTGTTATAGTTTGATCATTAAGTCTGATAGTGTACTATTTAACTGGACCGTGACTTTCATCCACCCATTAGGTAGTTTATGCATTGATCCCTGTTTCCCTATTCTTCACATCCCAGTGGCGTAGCTAGGGTGGGGGAAGAGGGGGGAGAATTTGAAAATTCCCCAGGACCCGCAATTGAGAGCGCCCCCAAATGAGTGTTTTTTTACATTAAATATTAAATATTACGCAAAATGAAGGGGCGCCTAAAGAGGTCAAGCCCTCCGGACCCCCAGATGGTGGCAAATTCCTAGCTACGCTCCTGTTCACCCCTTCAGTTTTTTTCTAGAAAATACGTATGTCTACGACAGAACTGACGCGACCACCAGGCAGCGTGTGGCTTTGAGAACTCAAAATTTCGAAACTCGGTTGATGCTCGAGCAATGATGTAATCATCAAGAGACTGATATTGAAAGAAATACGACGCCACGCGTAGATAGCGGTGAGACTTGAGATAAGTTTCTAATTTAAAACATTGTCTTTTGTTACCAAGCAATCACTTCCACATAATCGTAATAAGCATTAACAACGCAGGCCAAGCAAAGTCATCTTTTAGTCCAATAGATTTGAAAGAAATGGGGGGGGGGGGGGGGGATGCAGTCAAAGTCAATTGTTCAAACCTGGAATCACATTTCTGTCTCGTATCAAGTAGCACTACGTTTTGATTCTTTGAAATTTCCCGCTTTTTTTTTAAAATGTCTATTTATAGAGACCAATCAAAAAGCTAGGCCAACATACGGAGGGATTACGCTGCAGGTTTCAAAATTCGGTATTAACAGACTTCATGGCGCTGCAGAAGACGAAAAAGGTATCAGACGAACTTGGATTATTCCATGAACAGAAAGTTTTAATCCATGAAAGAAATCTAGAAATAACTAAATTTATAAACCTAAATTTGCACCCAAAGTCTCAGGTAAGTGCCACATTGAAACAGCCTTTTAAACGTCCGAGTGTGTAAACACGAGACTAGATATCATCAGACGACAGAACAAACAAAGACGTGGCTTAACACTTGCCTAATTAGTGGAACTGAGGCTATCTAGACATTCACGAGCAATGAACGGCGAGACGTCACGTGCCTGGGCTTTTGGCGTGATTTTCGAACATCAGACGAGCTCTCGTGACGTGGCGAAAATTGACGTCTGCTATCAAATATGATCCGAAACATAACCCTAGCCTTCCAGCGACTATCACGCTCGGTATATGTCATTAGCCACCCCAGAAAGAAAACATTGAATTGACCTAGATTCGCTAAGCGTTTATGTGTTGTTTTAGTCTAGAAGTTGCAGATACCGAAGAAAATAAAAGCGACATGACTGAAAAGGTTGTCTACCCTTTGTTGTTTCTGGACGTTCTAGATTTGTCTCTCTTTAGACCAAGTGACAACAATGCTGCCTATCTTGCATCATTCACCACCAATCTCTAACCTCTTCACCACATAAACACACACACCATAACACTCTTGATTTTTAATAAAATGGCACATAGTATTAAAAAAAAATATATACGGAATATGAATCCAGATATTTTTGACCTTTGAAGAAGGATTTGAACTTTCAACTTTCAAGGACATTCTAAAAAAAATATTAATAGGTCAGATAAAAAAGGTGGGAGAGGTAAAATAAAATAAATGTAAAGACACCTCTTTCAGACCTTGCGATCTAACGGGCAGATAATGTAACGGTCTAATGATGCTGAGATGTGGCCAGCACAACGACCAACCGCCTTTACTTTCTACAACTAATGTCAGTTACCCATTAAAGGTGAGTGGACTCAGTTTTAAAAAAATCCAGAAATACATAATCCCAGTGTTCACCGAGATTGGAACCCGAGATCCTTAGTTTGGAAGTAAAGCGCTTTACCACTCATTCACTACGCTCCCACCTCCCCCCGCCCCACTCCCCCCCCCCGAGAAGAGAGTTTTACAGAAGGTACAAACTAAAACGAGCAAACATAGTGAGGTGAAATGTACCTTTATTTCATGGACAAAAAAATCTCCAAGATTTTTTTTTCATAGCATCTACCAAAAGTTTTCATTGAAAGAAATACAATGCGTCACTTCCAAAACATCTTTAGCTATACATTATTGTCAAACAACCGAACTGAGCTCCAAAACATCTTTAGCTCCACAGTATTATCAAACAACCTGAGCTCCAAAACATCTATAGCTCCACGTTATTATCAAACAACCGAACTGAGCTCTTATTCGAAAACAATCCATGCCTCCAGATTGCTATAAAAAATCAAATTGTCTTCAAAACCTTGAAATTCATCTTCCAAATCTTGCAGATTGTATTCCAACATTCTGGTCAAAAGTTATTAATGTATATTGTATATATTATTGATTGGTTACATCTGAGGCATTTACAATAGCTTGGTAGGAAGTGTTACCGTTTGTACCTTACAGTTGTTTAACACTGAATGATTTTAATAATAAAAGTAAACTAGTTGATACAATTTCCCATAATAAAAGTTGTTTGGAAAAAAAAAAAGAAACTCGTTATTTTCTTTCTCTAGATCTAGTTCATCGTCAAATTTGGAGGAGAAAAAAAAAATGATGAAAAGCACAAAAACTAGATCTGACCATACTGTCCCCCCCTCCCCCCCCCCCCCCTCAAAAAAAAAAACTTAACAGGATCACCTCCCCTGGCAATTGTCGACATTCAAGTCGATTGTTGCACGCTAGACAGCCCATTTTTTGATTTTGTGCTCAGCGAAATTTTGACCTAATTTAGATCCATTGAATCGAGGCCGCGTAGATCTTCAACCTCGTTCACTTCCTCCCTCCGCTATAGAGAAACTACTCCTCCCGCCACCCCTCCTTACCCTGAAGTTGTGCTCATTATAGAGATTTTTTGTTTCTCTAGCTAGGTATTTAGGCTTTTGAAGAGGCAGGAACCATTAACGCAAGAAAAGGTCCACAGTCTTCTTAAGTGGTCATGAGGAGAAGTAGACTAGTAGGAACTTGTATTTACTAAGTAACAATTATTGTTTGACCCCTTAAGGCGTGGTCTTGTTCAAAAGGGGTGGTGTTTTGTATTTCTTTATATATATATAAAACACACACACACAACCTCGGTACTATTAGACGAGCTGAGACCGAGGGTAGATGTTGAGACAGAGTAGATGATAAAAATTTTAAAAAAGGGGTGGGGAGGTCGAACCAATTTTTTTTTCTTTTGTTCCAGACAAAGAACAAATGAGATGGACAGATATGTGCACCTCAGTGACCCCCGGACCTGCCTGGCTCATACCTCCATGTCGGCTGAATCCCAAGTGAAATAGTTTCCCCCACGGTCTTCTTCTTCTAGTGCATTCACTTCATCTCTCCTCTTTGTGGCCATCAGCTCTATAGTGTTTGCATGTTTTTTTCATGCGATGCATGATGGGATCATTCAGTATCATTTCTAGAAGAATCTCACCATCCATCTCATTGGTTTTAAGTCCCACGATTCCTATCACAGCCCTCGTCAAGGCTTGGCTACATTCCAAATATCAGTCATTCCTTTTTTTTTTCCCAATCCAACTCCCCCCCTTCCCAATTTTCATTGTTTCCCGCTTCTGATTCGAACCCTGAAACTGAGTCGTAGACATGCTCTCAACGTTCATAGTTTCTGTGTGTTTGAGTACACGCATGTGTATATACAAGTTAGAGTGCGCGTGAGCAAATTAGTGTCTCAGTGCTCACTGTAACTGTTGACAAGTAGTTGAGAGATAAACTAGTCTTCATACACGCCCCACAGCCCCACTTTCCCAAGAGCACTTGGTAACAGCCAAATACTAGCAAGTACATACAATTTAAATGTCCCACGATCTGCCGTGAACCACGTCTGTATGTCATGGGACAGGAAAAAAATGTCGGACATACAGGAGATAAGATGATGGCTAGTACGTCTGACCCAGCGCAGTCAGACACATGGACACAGTCAGCCACATGGACGCAGTCAGCCACATTGAGACAGAAACCCATGACGTAGTCAGCCACATTGACGCAGTCAGCCACATTGGGTCAATCAGCCACATTGGGTCAATCAGCCACATTGAGTCAAAATGAGGCAGTCAGCCACATTGACACAGTCGCGATAAGTCAAAATGAGGCAGTCAGCCACACTGACACAGTCGCGATGAGTCAAAATGAGGCAGTCAGCCACATTGACACAGTCGCGATGAGTCAAAATGAGGCAGTCAGCCTCACTGACATAGTCGCGATGAGTCAAAATGAGGCAGTCAGCCACATTGACACAGTCGCGATAAGATTTTCTATTAGAGAACTCTCAATCCACAACCTAAACTTAAAGCCAACAGAAACAGTAGAGGAATAAACCATTCATGGGCAATCAGTTGTAGCAGTCAATTGTCAGCTATAACGTAACAGCAATTAATATAATCAGCTATATACTAGAAAACGTGTGTTCCAATGACCTTTAAAATATTACGATACACAGACACACACACACACATATATATATATATATATATATATATATATATATATATATATATATATATATAAACCATGATTATTTTGTGTTAAAGATATTCAATCCGGTGTATATTAGAAGCGGCTAGTCGTAAATCCAAAGCCGAGGACGGACCTGAGGGCTTCATTTCAACATGCACTATTTGAAAAGTGGTTCAACATGGTCACAGCTATGGCCAAGTTGGTCGCTCATGGTAAGCAGACGACATAAATAACAAACAGAAATGTCTTTTTGTCAACATTGTCACGTGCGTGCAAAGTCCGTAGCCCAATAACTTTCCCTGATTATCAATTCACAGAAACGTCATGTACTAACAAAATAAATCCTGTTAAACTATTGGCTTATCTGGAAATAGAGGATGAGGGTAAAACACTGACGTTCTGTGAACAAATGTCTCAATCTAGAAATATATCTTTGAATATATCTTTCAATCTTTGAAATTAAACGTTGACCGGAAATATGCCGGATGGTAAGGAGTAGACTATTTGATACCAAAGTTTTCTTTTGTTGAAAAAACAATTTCGAAAAGGTAATGAAGTGGGGCTCCCATTGTACCCGGGTCCCGAAAGGTATTTTAATTTATTTTTTTTAACATAGAACTTGTTTCCTTTTTGCTCCGGAAAAAGTATGTAAATTTCGGAATTAATATTCAGAATCAATCATGTAATTAATTTAAATGACTAAAAATTTATCCAAATACTTGCAATACCATATAAGTTAGCTGTCCAGAAAGGATAAACAATTTGTTCTATAAACGGACTATATCTTTATGATTGCAATCCTTTTGTGTAGCGCAGTTTTCATGCTTATCCCATTATCAGTGCGATATGGTCCAATCACTTTTGTGGACCAAAAGAGGGGTGGGTGAGAGTAGAGGTGTTCAAGAACTTATAAAAGTAGAGCAATTGATAGTTATTTGAAAGTAGTTAGCGAACGACCTAATTCTCTGCACAAGTATTGTCCCTTTAGCTTTGTACATTTCTATATTTAAAAAATAATAATAATGACTAATTGATTACATAACTGGCTAATTTTTGGATGGATTCGTGTTTCGTCTTCCACAATGAAATAATTGTCGAAAGTTTCAACTTGATCCGAGAGAGGGAAGTGGAAGAAGTAAAAAAAGATTCCACCCAGACAGACAAACGGACGGACAGAATGAGTTAATAGAAAATTAGAAAAAATAAAAAAGAAGCTACAACTGTGCGAGATACATTTTGTATAGATTTGTATGGCATGCATCTGTACATGTTTAGTATATATAGAGAGACGAGAGAGGGGAGAGAGAGACATTGGGAATGTAGGTATATGTATATTAAAAGAGCCCTCCACAAGCACAACATTATTCACGGACCGCTGTACGACCTATCCATTCCTGTATGCACCGAAAGCCCTCAGCTACTTATGCCAACACCACATCCATCATCCCAGACATTCACACACACACATTCTACCCCACGGATCCATTTTCTCCCTGTTCTCCAGCTTGTTTCTCCGCCCCTGACACCTCCACCTGATCAGTTTTTCAAATATGACTTTCTCTGACACATACTCAGGTCTAACGAGATCTCCTTCCTCAGAAACGCCCCGGCCCCCCTCCCCCTCCTTGTCCGTCATCTTACGCCCTAAACAATGGATCTCCAGGAGAGAAGACCAAGGAAGAAAAAAAAAAGTCCCGTAGAATTAATTTCCGCAGGAAACAATAGAAGGCAATGTGCTAAGTCTACTGGTGTATATATAAACCCCGCCCCCCCCCCCTGCCTACACGCCCTTGCATCTGGTCCCTACGTATTTACACCTGCACTAAACATCTCGTGGTGTTTTCTCTTTCCCTAAGTCCTCCCCGTCCCCCCTCAAACACATGAAAGACAGACATACAGGTGAACACTAACGTGAGAGGTTTCAAAAGGCTGTTTGGTCTTCATGCAGCTTCAGTGCTGGCAATATTGGCGGCTGCTGTGGTGGACGAGGTCTGCAGTTGAAAGTGGGTGGACGTCTTGTCCGTGGGACTGTGGGTTGACGACTAGCAGTTAAGTTCACGTGCCCGTAAGTCCTATCGCAAGAGGTTGTCCATAGCACCACACATTTTAAATTCAGCGTAACAATACAACACAATTAAGCTGAACAGTTAATCCAAATACTTCCTAAAAGGTGACCCACGTGAACTTTGATCCATGTCTCCGACATTCACCCCTCCCAACTATATCACGAAATAACAGATCCATTTGCTACACAATGAATATCAAAAAGTTTATTCAAGCACTCCCCTCAAACATTTTGCAAATATCCGCCCTTGATATAACTTGCACTCGTGAATGTGGCACCCAGAGAGCAGCCTGTTTGTTGGCCTCGTATTATGGCATGCACCGAGCTCCACGCGTGGCGGTAAACATGTAGACTTTCTATGCTCTACGATGTTCACTTCTGCTACAGACTTCCAAATGGAAACGGAAGGTCCGGTGGGGGGAGGGGGGGGGGGAAGAAGCACTCAGAAAATGTAACCAGACGTTTTCGTAACTATATAACATACAGACAGTGTCGTGTGTGAGAGAGAGAGAGTGCGTGTTACTGCGTGTGGTCAAATATCTTGGCCAAGTCTGGCTTTGGACTCGTGCTTATTTCTTGTTAGAGTTTGGAGTTTGGTAAATATCACATCAGTACTGACGAAGCAGAATACTTTACTTTAAGTCTAGTTGTTTTTAATCTAGCTGGTTGTTACATTTGTTTATTTATTTGTTTCATTTCTAACCTTTAATAGAGATCCATGTATTACGTTGTGGACGAAAGATAAAAAAAAAGATTTACTGCTGATTGGCAACTGTATAGAAAAATACATCAAACATACATCTAGGAGACCATGCAAGACCAAAGTAAAAAAAAAAAAAAACAAGACTAATGAGCCTCGTTCTGTGTTTTGTGTTTTACTTTGGTCCAGCAGAGAGTTCAATATGTATGTAAGTCTATTGTTTGTTTTCTCTACGATTTATTATTTGCATTATAGAGCTCAACATTAAGACACTAGGTAGGAATAATAGATTTAATACAGCACCATAAAAGATCAATTCTGGGTATTTTTTAAAATTCTAGTTACTTGTTAGGCAGCGTCGAATCACATGGACACATACGACGTCTGCCTAACTCTTGACGTCTACCTCTAGCAGACGAGAATATCTACCAACGTTCGAGGTGTTCAAAGCAAAAATTTTTAAGCGAGTGAAGTGTGTGTGTGTGCGTGTAAGGTGGTGAAAGGGGGGGGGGAGAAATAAGAGAAGGGGAAACGTAAATGTGGATCTGATAATTAACAAAGACGTAGGGCGCCAGTGTTTACACATGTGGGGCGCATAAGTGTGCTTTTAATAAGTCTCATTGTTGCCCTACCTCTGGAGAAACACTCGTTAGCCAAACGTGACATTTGGGAGAGACATTGAGAGAGAGAGAGAGACAGACAGAGAGAAAGAGAGAGAGGAGAGAGAGAAAGATTGTATGAAAAAAAAAGAACTTTGGATGTGGTAAATGGAATTAACAATTTAAAATATTATTCGAGAGAATGTCAAAAAATAATACTTTTAAAAAAGTAATATTCACAGCGGCAACAATACTAAAATCATGAGGAATAGCGTACGCTGCATCGCTGCTGGAAACCAAAATTAAAACTATGATTCACAGTAGACAATAACATCCTATGTTGGTTCCGTGGTTTCCCTTCATGAATTTCTCCCTTGGCCTGCGCTCGGTAGGTGGAGATCTAGTGTTGTCCCTCTCGAGCGCTGTGCGAGGTTCCCTCGTGCAGGCAGCTCTACTGTTTCGGTCAACACCCGCCTCATTAACACAAGTCACGACTTCGTCATCGCATTACATTATTCCTATAACTGGCGCGCTGTGGTTGGTCAAGCGTGAAATTCCTAGAGACAACAAGGTGCAGCTCAACCATGCAAGTGGAAGTAGGTCTATCTGTAGCCCCGTGGGCAGAGTGAATGCCACATGACACTGGCATTTAGCGTTCCGCTCTAACAGAATCCATGAGTAACCATAAGAGCTAGCTAGAGGCAACTATATGTTCCTTTGTTTGCCTTAAGAAGCGTCTAAATGTTAAAAGTCGATAAAATGTCTTTTTTTTTTTTTTGATTACTGAATATATATTTTTTCCCTTTATTTTATCATCGAAGACTTGCCATTATAATTTATTACAATAAAACCTATGTTATAGAAACATTTGGAATACAATGTTTGCGCATCAGGGATGTTTGACTGAACTCCAAGAAATTATACGTCGGTCAATTCAAATATGGTGTAAAAATGATTGCTATACAATGAAGTAAAAAATAATAAATAAAAAACATTTTTAAAAAATACGAGAATTAACGTGTACACATTTGTTCACGAGACAGAGTGAGTTGACATAAGCTTTGTAAAAAATTTAATAAAAGCCTGGAAAATAAGTGCCGCCATTACTGGTGGGAAAATCACACAATAAGGAAAGATGAAATCTGAAACCGATTCTAATATCTGCATCAAGCTGTATAATTTCTAGTTAACCCCCAAGTTTATAAACTCAGAGAAACTCAACTTTAATCCACTCTATAGGCTAGAAATACTTTACAAAAACAAACACACATATTAGTTGGGCTTCTGTGTTAATTCCCCCAGCCCAAAACTCCCTGGCAAGTGTAGCGAGCAACGTCTGAAGTAATGGAAGGAATCCCCGGGCCTCACGTGTAATCTCGAGATTAAGTAAAATACGACCGACAGGGTGGGAGCTAAAAATATGAGCGACAGGGTGAGAGCTAAAAATATGAGCGCTACCTACCATAGCGCATAGCTTGGCTAATCTGGGTTGAGCGCAAATTGCCATACTGCCTGTGTGCTAATGAACTTTAGAGCAGATAGTGTCAGAGACCACTATCTCCTTATTAACACTGCAATATAGGTTCTGACAGGTTGCGGTTAGGTTGTCGTGACGTTACAGAATTGTGTCAATCTTTGATGGCCAACGTCCAATAAAACAGTGAAACAAATTTCTAGGTTCTAGAATTAGATTCGATTCGAAAAGTGTCTTTGTATCAGAAGTCAATTGGGTAAAGTGGTCTATGTAAAGTGATTGATGTAAAATGGTATATGCAAAGGGGTCTATGTAAAGTGGTTTATGTAAATTGGTTAATGTAAAGGGCTTTATGCAAAGTGGTCTATGCAAAGGGGTCTATGCAAAGGGGTCTATGTAAAGTGGTTTATGTAAAGTGGTCTATGTAAAGTAGTTTATGTAATGTAGTTTATGTAAAGTGGTCTATGTAATGTGGTCCCAACAACAGGGCGCATTCTCTTGTACCTGTGCTAAAAATTTTTGGTCTTTGAAGAGAATGTTTTTTAAAAAAGCTTTCACATATTTTCACTTCTGGCTGACTCACGTTGTAAGGTTATTTTTAGTTATTTTTTTGTTATGATTGGCACTAGATTGTTTCTTGATCAAAATATAGCATAACCCGCAGCTTCACTTTGAGCCTGTTGGCGGAAAAATGGACGACCTTGAAGCAGATTTATTTTTATAAATCAACCAAGTCGTCTTGTAGTCATGTTTTCCATTTGTCGTCTGTAAGTGTGTTTACTTTTATTTAGCTAATTACAAATATATTAATGCCAAAAAAAATTTCACATGTGGCCCAATTATACCATTCCTATTTATTAATTTGCCAACTACTGCCCCCAATCAGCTAAGTATTATAAACTCTAAAAAAAAAAAAAAGGGGGGGGGGGGTTGGGGCAAGCTAAATCTTACTTCCCAAACAAAAATTGACTAAAATATGAGTTTGAAATCTTGAAAATGACAGAATCCCAGACAAACTCATGTTCAGATTTCACAAGCTCTCATTAAAAAGTGATTCAATCACTCTGATGTAAAGAAAGGCGGATAGAATCGCGTTGGAAATGTGTTCTTGCAATGAACGTTGCGACTCGCTCCTATTCTAAACGCCTTTAACGAGAACGGTTTACTAACCCGGATGTAGAACAACAATGCAGACAAAGTAGTTTTTGTTTTCTTCCATGAAAAAAATATGATTGCCGCTTTGCAACTCTCGCTCTAGTAAATTGGGGTGAGGGGGGGGGTGAGGGGGGGGGGCGAGAGACACAAGTTGAAAAACACTTTTCTATAAAGTTTGATTTTCATCAGAGGCTTAATTTAAAGCACGAGGTGGAAAGATGAAAAAGGGTTTTTAAATTGTAAGTAAAACTTGAAATGAAACTAGCAGATCAATTCAATAGACTGCACAAACTAGAACTCTATTTCTGTCGAGAATACAGTTTCTTCTCTCGTGGGAGGAAAGAAAGCGTCTAAAAAACCGAGGTTAAGACGATAAATTAGGAGGGGAAAACTTCCAGGAGCTGTACTTCCATCATCCAAAGCTTCCTTGTGCACAGCAACATTACTGACATTTTTTCTCTCACCTCTGGCTACATATCTAAGACGGTATGTTGTCCATTAGGTAATGTTATACATACATATACGCTATATATATATATATATATATATATATACAACACATAAAGGAGTGGTTCTAAACTTTTCATTAATTAACCCTTTTAGAAAATGACCACCTATTCCAGATACATTAACAAAAAAATAGGGTCAAAAGAAGCGCTGTCGTGACATTTATATTGAGGAACTTGTGACATTTAGATTGAGGAACTTGTGACATTTAGATTGAGGAACTTGTGACATTTAGATTGAGGAAATTGTGACATTTAGATTGAGGAACTTGTGACATAAAGTCAAGACAGATAATGTTTTACGTGTGGTCAGTTGGCACACAGAAGAATCTAAAAAAAAAAAAAAAGAAAATGTTCTGACTAGATAACTAAAGAATCAATCCTGATGTGACAGTCATAAGACAAGATTATGTCTTAAAAGTCTCAGTGGTCACACGAGAGAATGGTTTGAAGTTGATTTCTGCCCTCGCTCTCTCCTCCTCCTTTACCCAAAGTCTCTTTCAGTTTAACTCTTTACTTTATTTTTTATTTTCTTACGCGACAGTTTCTGGATTCTGCTTCAACTTTTTTTTTTTTTTTTGGTTTGTTCTCTACTCGTTTTGTAAATAAGAAACACGCCGCCATCTTGAATGTTTCTCTTTCTTCTGTTCAAGGTGGCGCTGGGGAGACGAAATGTGTTCAGGTGTTGGTGGGGAGCACCTTTAGCTCGCCTTCACCTGTTCTACTCCCGATTTTATTTTTTTCCTCTCCTTTTATTTTTGCTAAACTTATATCAACTTTGTCTGTCTGTCTGGTCAAAAGTTTGCAGACGTTATTTCCCCCCCCCCCCCCCCCCCCCCCCCACCTCATCTCTTAAAAGCTTTTTTTTGTTTTTCTCATTTTCTTACTTCTTTTTCTGTCTGTTTTTTTTTCTTTTTTCTATTGTCTCTTTTACTTTTCTTATCCCCTTTACTTGTGTATAGATCTCTAGAGACCTACTGTTGTACCTCATCTGATAACGTTAGACGGTTGCTCTTTCATCAGCTAATTCTATCGTGTTTACTGACAAATCCACTGAAATCATAAAAAAAAAAAAGTTTTATCTTGTACAGTGTTTCTACCAAATTTTCATCTGATATTGTCAAGCAGCAGGGCAAGAGTTAAAAAAAAATAACAGCAACGACAATGAGGTAACATAGACATTCAAGTACAGGAAAAAAGAACACAAAAACTTAAAAGCTGTCACACGCCACGATAAAAGGTTTTACTTCCGTTAAGCCTTTCATTTTTTTTTTTTTAATAGGAGCGGGGGGGGGTTGAATGCTGTATGTGTGTGTGTATGTATATATGTATGTATGTGTGTGTGATGGGTGTTCACGTGACCAAATGTACTGGCTAGCGAAAAACTTTCATCTTTTTTTTTTCGTTTTTTTTTCGGTCTGTAATTTTATTTCGTCTGTTTCTTCATATTGTGAGCAGGCAGCTCTAAGTTGGCAATATGCCGAGACAAAGACCCCCATGCCTCCATTCGGGAATATCAAGCATAGACTACATATCTAGAGAACACGCACAGGAACAACAGCCTACAGACAAACACACGTAACCACAAAAAAGGAGGCGCTATGGTTGAGCGGTACAAGCGATTGGCTTCTGACCCGGTGGGTGGGGGGGGGGGGGCTCGCGTTCGAATCCTGAGATTTTTCCTTTCGGGATTTTTGTGCGCCTCTGAGTCCACCCAGCTCTCGAATCGTACCATGAAACACGTTTTAGGCTTTCCCATACTTTATGGAAAGTTTTGCAAAACGGAAAAAATAGGCTGTCAGTGTGGAGACTTGATTTAAGATTGTTAAATCAATATTAACTAGAAATACTTTTACTATATTATGGTGTACCCAGAGTAGGAACAGTACTCTATCACCAAATATAGGTAAGTACAAACAATGTTTCAGGTGTGACCTATGGGCCAAGTGGAGACAAGGTCATCTGTTTCTGTGGACAACGGCTAAGGAGGAAGTCATGTGATCATGACACATTTTACTTTCTCTAGGATCTACAGCGTGGATTACCTTGCACTCAGCAACCAATTTAATAATAACAAAAAAAATGTTTAATAAAATCTACACTCTACGCTGATTAATGTTCCTATCTATATGATTGATGTACCTCTCTATCTGATTAATGTCCCTGTCTATCTGATTGATGTACCTATCTATTTGATTAATGTCCCTATCTATCTGATAGATGTACCTCTCTATCTGATTAATGTTTCTATCTATCTGATTGATGTCCCTCTCTATCTGATTGATGTCCCTCTCTATCTGATTGATGTCCCTCTCTATCTGATTGATGTCCCTCTCTATCTGATTGATGTCCCTCTCTATCTGATTGATGTCCCTCTCTATCTGATTAATGTTTCTATCTATCTAATTGATGTACCTCTCTATCTGATTAATGTCCCTGTCTATCTGATTGATGTACCTCTCTATCTGATTAATGTTTCTATCTATCTGATTGATGTCCCTCTCTATCTGATTAATGTACCTCTCTATCTGATTAATGTCCCTGTCTATCTGATTAATGTCCCTCTCTATCTGATTAATGTCCCTGTCTATCTGATTGATGTCCCTCTCTATCTGATTAATGTCCCTGTCTATCTGATTGATGTACCTCTCTATCTGATTGATGTACCTCTCTATCTGATTGATGTACCTCTCTATCTGATTAATGTAACCTGTCTATCTGATTAATGTAACCTGTCTATCTGATTAATGTCCCTGTCTATCTGATTGATGTACCTCTCTATCTGATTGATGTACCTCTCTATCTGATTAATGTCCCTGTCTATCTGATTGATGTACCTCTCTATCTGATTAATGTCCCTGTCTATCTGATTGATGTACCTCTCTATCTGATTAATATCCCTCTCTATCTGATTCCATGTACCTCTCTATCTGATTTCTTGTACCTCCCTATCTAATTCCATGTACCTCTCTATCTGATTTATGTCCCTGTCTATCTGATTAATGTCCCTGTCTATCTGATTGATGTCCCTGTCTATCTGATTGATGTCCCTGTCTATCTGATTAATGTCCCTCTCTATCTGATTGATGTCCCTCTCTATCTGATTGATGTCCCTCTCTATCTGATTGATGTCCCTCTCTATCTGATTAATGTTTCTATCTATCTAATTGATGTACCTCTCTATCTGATTAATGTCCCTGTCTATCTGATTGATGTACCTCTCTATCTGATTAATGTTTCTATCTATCTGATTGATGTCCCTCTCTATCTGATTAATGTACCTCTCTATCTGATTAATGTCCCTGTCTATCTGATTAATGTCCCTCTCTATCTGATTAATGTCCCTGTCTATCTGATTGATGTCCCTCTCTATCTGATTAATGTCCCTGTCTATCTGATTGATGTACCTCTCTATCTGATTGATGTACCTCTCTATCTGATTGATGTACCTCTCTATCTGATTAATGTAACCTGTCTATCTGATTAATGTAACCTGTCTATCTGATTAATGTCCCTGTCTATCTGATTGATGTACCTCTCTATCTGATTGATGTACCTCTCTATCTGATTAATGTCCCTGTCTATCTGATTGATGTACCTCTCTATCTGATTAATGTCCCTGTCTATCTGATTGATGTACCTCTCTATCTGATTAATATCCCTCTCTATCTGATTCCATGTACCTCTCTATCTGATTTCTTGTACCTCCCTATCTAATTCCATGTACCTCTCTATCTGATTTATGTCCCTGTCTATCTGATTAATGTCCCTGTCTATCTGATTGATGTCCCTGTCTATCTGATTGATGTCCCTGTCTATCTGATTAATGTCCCTGTCTATCTGATTAATGTCCCTGTCTATCTGATTAATTTCCCTGTCTATCTGATTAATGTCCCTGTCTATCTGATTAATGTCCCTGTCTATCTGATTAATGTCCCTGTTTATCTGATTAATGTGCCTGTCTATCTGATTAATCCGCTCTCTTACATTCTCTCTAGATGTTGCCATTAAATTAATCTTAATACTGTTCCTAATCTCGTAAGATTATTTTAATCACGACATTCACTTATGTTGGTATTGTAGATATGGGATGTACACGTAAACTGGTCATTTGTTTAGCAGACTTGTAATATGGCGGGGTATGGTCACACAAATCCATGAGAACCACTGTAGAAAATTCTTTTGAAATACAAAACGTGACTTTAAAAAAGTTTTTTTTTCAAGAATTTGTTTTTAAGTTGTGTTACTACCTGGCAAGTGGACGGAACACGATAACCAGGTACCTGAAGTCTTCTTTATCTTCTGACTGCGTGGTGAGCACGAAGGAGGGAAAGAATGAGTGTGTGAGTGAGAGATGTGTGTGTCTGTGTGTAAGATGTTTTGGTGCAGAGAGACTGGAATTTGTACAAGTGTGTACTGGAGTTGGCATGATGGACTTTACTAGACAAGCGCTAAAAAAAAGTGTAAAAGGACAGGTCAAAGTTTTACATCAAATGTATTTTTGTTTGTTTGTTAATAATTAATCTTGCGTTTGAGTTTATCTATCTCAATGTGTCTCAATGTTTTTGGTTTTCCCGTGTGTCTTTAGCGTGTCTTTATAAGTTAGTCCCTTCCAGAGCCCTACCACTAAATTATTAAAATGTATATATTTTTTGTTCATCACCAATCTCGTGTCTCGATAAAAGAACATAATAACAATGTATTAATAGCATCAGTGAGTCTCATAGCACAGGCAACGAATATGTTTCTTACAAGGAGTCTGAAAGCACAGACAAGGAATATGTTTATTACAGTGAGTCTCAAAGCAACGGCGAGGAATGTGCTTCTTACGACGAGTCTCAAAGCAACGGCGAGGAATGTGCTTCTTACAGCGAGTCTCAAAGCAACGGCGAGGAATGTGCTTCTTACGACGAGTCTCAAAGCAACGGCGAGGAATGTGCTTCTTACAGCGAGTCCCAAAGCAACGGCAAGGAATGTGCTCCTTACAGCGAGTCCCAAAGCAACGGCAAGGAATGTGCTCCTTACAGCGATCTCAAAGCAACGGCAAGGAATGTGCTCCTTACAGCGAGTCCCAAAGCACCGGCAAGGAATGTGCTCCTTACAGCGAGTCTCAAAGCAACGGCAAGGAATGTGCTCCTTACAGCGAGTCTCAAAGAAACGGCAAGAATGTGCTCCTTACAGCGAGTCTCAAAGCAACGGCAAGGAATGTGCTCCTTACAGCGAGTCCCAAAGCAACGGCAAGGAATGTGCTCCTTACAGCGATCTCAAAGCAACGGCAAGGAATGTGCTCCTTACAGCGAGTCCCAAAGCACCGGCAAGGAATGTGCTCCTTACAGCGAGTCTCAAAGCAACGGCAAGGAATGTGCTCCTTACAGCGAGTCTCAAAGCAACGGCAAGGAATGTGCTCCTTACAGCGAGTCCCAAAGCAACGGCAAGGAATGTGCTCCTTACAGCGAGTCTCAAAGCAACGGCAAGGAATGTGCTCCTTACAGCGAGTCTCAAAGAAACGGCGAGGAATGTGCTCCTTACAGCGAGTCTCAAAGCAACGGCAAGGAATGTGCTCCTTACAGCGAGTCTCAAAGCAACGGCGAGGAATGTGCTTCTTACAGCGAGTCTCAAAGCAACGGCAAGGAATGTGTTTCTTATGACGAGTCTCTGTTGTCTCTGTTAATGTCTCTGTTCTCACTTCACGAAAGAAGGAGAGTTACTCCTGTTACGTAGCCGCAGGCTTGGCGTAATACATCTAGACCACGTAAACATATCGTGTGTATGTGTCTGTGTCTGAACATACGAGTGTATGAAAGATTAATGTAGCTAGCAGACGAACACGTGAACATACTATTAAAGGACAAGAGATGTACCTATCAGGTTATCACGTATGGCTGCATTGCAAGGTGAACTTTCCCACGCTCAAATACATAAACAAATAATACAATGTATTCTGGCGATCTCTAATAATTTTTGTAAGCACGGGAATTTGCGCTGTTTCTATTGAACTAACAATTACAGCTTTCTTGAAACACACACACACGCACGCACACACGCAAAATATCTAATCTTCAGAAAAAAATAGGCTTGAAAGCTAAGAGCTTTTTTCTTGGCATTCTATCAAATTTAACACGTTAAATGTGGCTTATCGTATGTGGAAAATGTAGATGATACATACACTACATATCACATACATATTGATGTTCAATGTTCTAAACACAAACTTTATCGCGCAGGTACATTAACTATTTACCTATTCTTCCAAGTGTTTTCTTCTAACTACAAAAAGACCCAACTACTCGCGGTAGTCACATGACGAGGCCAAGAAAATGGAGGGCGATAACTGTGATGGATAGAGTGCAAGTTATCATGAAGATAAATACAAGCGTCGATAAATAGCGTACACTTTAAATAAAAGGGAAGCCACTTTTGAGAGCCTTTCATCTTTTGGCAGCCAGAGTGACGTATCTTGAGCCCCAGGTAGGAAGGGACGAGATATGTACCTTAAGAGAAAGGCAGGTGTTGCGCGTGCGTGGATATATTACTTGGATCGGGTTGTGCTGCAGGGTCCTCTCGGAGATCTTGGGTGGTGTATAAAGTTGAAGAGGCGACCCCCTCCCCCTCAAACGTGCTAACCTCACCTCTCTTTACTTACCAAAGTCCCTCGCCCACCTTCTCCCTTATGGCTTCACATGTTTCCAAATAAACAGTTGGTTGTGAGTATCTTCATGAGGTTTCTATAAGAGTACCCAATATGTGTATGTGTTTATGAGTGTGAGTATGTGAGACTGAGCGCGTGTGTGTGTGTGAGACTGAGCGCGTTTGTATGACTGCATCCTCCCACTGTTGTTCGCATGTGGTGCTAGTGTGTGATAATCGTGTATTGTTTACACTGACACGCTGCTCAATGTACAACATCAGGGGTGTAGGCACAATGGGGGCCCTCCGGACAAGAAACGGATCTGGACTGTGTACTAGCTGGGATTCATGCCCTATTCAACTAGAGGCAATCGAGCCCAGATTCTGTCTGGGGCAAATGCCAAAGGCAGACGTCAGTTTATACATTACATTTCTAACAGCACGCGAGATCGCGCGAGAATGACCTCATTATTTTAAGATATTTTTATATATAATAATTTTATTATAAAGCGCTGTTAACAAACAAAATGTAGGCTCAAGTCGCTGTGATAACATCACGAACATAAACACGAGAGCTAAAATGACAAACTAATCTAAAAAAAAAGTTTAAACAGGTAGGTTCTTCTTGAAAGTAGTGTAGTATGTTGTCTATCTGAGATCAATGGGGAGTGAGTTCTATATATGAATTTAAATCGTGTGAAAATAAGAAATCAAACTTTTTGGTGTATTCGGTAGACACAATACCAAAGTGTATTAAGCGAACTATTGTAATAAATCAAATATTAATTGCTGTGCACTCTTAAGATAGGAGAAACTAACTTCTAAGCTCTATTGCTTGTTGCAAAAAAAATAATTATATTTTTACAAAGTTGACAACAGTGAACTTTCAACATGGCGTTTCTTGACATCGCTTATTTAGTCTATTTATTACAAAATCTCTACCAATCTTCCAATTTTAATTTTCTGACATCTTTCTTGAGCTGTCATTATATCGCCACCACATTTTCTACATTCCTTTCTCTTCTTTTTTCCTTCTTGCTGAGTTTTTTTTAAAGAACCTAAATGGGATCTTTAAAAAATCGCAGTGTGAGCAATGTGCAGATTACTCTGATTTTTTTTTTAGTGTAAATCCCCAAATTTGTGGTTTAAAACTGGATTGGGTCTAGTTAAATATAAGAAAATCGTATTATTTTAGTACAACTATTTTATAATATAGGTATAACTCTTGTGGTCTACAATTTTTAGACTAGTATGCCTAACTCGAAGTATGATCTATGTGCTTAGGGCTCTACAGCCAAAAGAAGAACTTTGAGATGAACCATAGTCCTCTTCAGCAACTGTCTAGATTCTAAATGACAACATCTGGTGTCAGAAATTACGAAAGAAGGGGAGGCAGTGCTTAACAATTCTGACTGGTAGACACTTTAGTCGTCAGATTGAATACTCCATTGTAAAATGTTTGTAAAATGTTTGTAAAATGTTTGTAAAATGTTTGTAAAATGTTTGTAAAATGTTTGTAAAATGTTTGTAAAATGTTTGTAAAATGTTTGTAAAATGTTTCGGATGTTCCTTAAGAGTTGAAGAGAATCTACTTCCTTTTCCTACACCTTCCCCGGCAGGATGAAGGGAGGTGGCAGCGGGCAGGGTATCAACCCGGGACCATCGAGACGTCCGAACGAGCGCATACCGCACGACCAGGCAACCGTCCATTTTCGCTAATACCTGGTGGAATATAAATGACAATCTTGAAGTTTACAAAATCACAACTTTAAAAAAAAAAAAAAAAAAAAAAAAAAAGAATTCTGTGTTATAAGAAAGTTATAACGTGGAAATGTTTGAAATACATGCCTTAATGTAAAGTTAATGAAGCACAAGGATTCTCAAAAGTTGGTTCCAGGGAATCATCAGCTGCTGTATGTGTGAGACGTTTTCTAACAGAATTGAACAATAAATACAGCTGCCAAATGTAAGTTGCCTTAGCATAGAGCATGGAATATGGTCAATGGGAAATAAATGAAGACTGCCTGTTTGATGTTTTTAGTAAAGTTTCCCTTTCTGACCATGCGTCCTGTGGAGGGTGTGATGTGGCCAGCACAACGACCAACAGCATTTACTTTTCACCTACTAATGTCAGGTACCCATTGGAGCTGGGGGAATTAATAGGCGCCCTTTAGATCCTACTATAATAAAAATCCCACTCAGCTACCGCACCTTCTCGGTGTCTATATGGGGCCCTCAGTCGCTAGCTTCGGCCAAAAACAAAAATCAAATCTTAACTGAGCAAGATGCATTTTTGGAAATACTCGTTTTTTTCCTTCAAAGACTTCAGATATGTACCGCTGCACATAGAGAAACATACTTCTTTCATTATTCACTACTACTAAACAGACCAACAGACAGACAAAATGCCACCAGTAGTGTTTTTTTTTTTTTCGTTCCCAAAACACGCTTATCTTGACATTTCATAGCCAGGTATGCGACGTCATATACACACACACACTTTAGCGCGCGCACACACACACATACAAACACCAGCACCAGTAATTAATAGCGGGATTATACATTGAGACTTACTGGGTAAGACAATGGAGGGGAAAGCGAGAGCTTAATATGAGATGTTCATCCCGAGGGATCTGAGTAATTAATCTTGTAGAGCCAGGAGATGGTAGAGAGAGAAGATTGCAATTTTTTGCTGAGTCAACTCAACACACACAAAAATGACAATCAAGTCAGATACGAATAGCTAATAATGATTCACATAATAATTCAGAATAGCAGAAAAAAAGTGTATAAAAGTTAAAGGGTAATGTGATAAAAAAACAAACAAATGTATAATTCAATGTTATAAAATGTGTTGCCCATGCTACGACCCGCAAGCCATATCCGGCACGTTTCTCGGTGTTGCACGGCCCCTTTCCGGTATTGGACTCGCTGACCTTTAGAAATGATACACCCCCGTCACATTCACGTAACAAATGTGTGGTGGCCAGTCAGCCGGAAAAGGCTGGCCATCACTGTAGAAATAAATCAACAAACTTATAGAGTGAAATAAATTCATATGTCATTGGCGTGTGTCAAAGTCTTCAACAACATCGATTTGTGTCGAAACAAAATGCATACAGAAATTTTTGTTGTTTACATAGGAACCAAGCAAATTAATTGTGTTTGTAAGAAGAATTGAATTCGTTATTGTGATTACACAGACACAGCAATCATTTTGTCAAAGTCTAAACCATGGAACGGAAAAACGATCGTCTCAAAAAAAAAATGGGGCAATTTCTCCCGTCTCTCTCTGCTGGTTAGCCAAGGTACACATTAACTAGACAAATGGCTAATTCTACCTTCCCCACACCACTGCACCGTGCCTGCTCAGCAGCATACCCTCACCTACCCCTGTCTCCTCTGTTGGCGTGAAAACGGGGAGATTTCAAAGGCGATATATATAAATACACGAGGAGAGTGCGAGGGCCTTTCAAAAAAAAAAAAAAAGGTGAAAATCGCATTCCTCTCGTCCCGCGGCCTGTTACACTAATGGGATTAGGTTAATTAACCAAAAAGGAACCCGCTGAGCCCCGGGTGAAAGGAGCAACTATTCTTTCCCTGGATCGTTATTGTAGTTTTATTAATGGGAGATTAAGCCGTTATAAAAATATCCCCTTGTGATGGCGAAAAGAACATCAACAACAATGAAGTCGAATTCTATGGAAATTCCCGAAAATCCTGGACGGTTTGTAGAACTAAGTAGACAATTATATAGGTCGGTGAATACTTTGAATACTGCATTTACTTAAAGGCTTTTTAACACTTGATAAAGAAGAACATGGCCAAAGTGTTTGGAGATGATTGTCGGTGATAGACCGAGGGATAAAAAAAAACTTGTTTGGACCCTGGTCACGATAAAAACGTGTCACGATTCATTGATTTATTTCTCTCTCTCTCTTTTTTTTAATGTTTTAACTCTGCCACGTGTGTTGGTCAACTGGAAAGGGATAGAAAAAAAAAAGGGTGGGGGGTGGGGGTGGGGGTAATTATGTGACCTTGTTTTAAAGGGTTAGGGCAATCATATCTTATAGATTACAGACGTTACTTCAGAAAAGAAGATAATTACGTCCAACGCATTTCATGAGTCAATCTGTCATGTATGTCAATGACTCTGCTAAGTCGTTGGTTTTCCTGGCTGATTCAGACAACCCATTCTCTAATGGCATTAAGGAAGAGAGAGAGCACTTGTATGAATTTGTTCTAGGGTATGGAATAAAAAATGTGCTTTCATCTTTGTGTCTTTCTTAGTATATCATTAGGTTTTATTTTTTTTTCTATTTGTAAGTTATCGTCTAGTGTTTTATGTATTATAGCTACTTTACTTTTTAGTCTTCTGTCCCGAAGAAAGGTCTGGGTTAGGATACAGCTACCTTATAGGAAAAAGGTTTTATAAATCTGTTAAAGAACATTCTTTAGGTTAAAGGTGAGTTAAAACAGAAAGATAGTCCGATTTTTGTATGAAATAGTCCACAACACCTGTGGTTTCTTTTCGCTGTAACTACCCACTTAACTAGCTCGATATTTCCTCGTGCAGTCTGTGTACAGCACTGGACTCATATCTACAGGTATCAGCGAACATAAACAATACTGCGAGCACATTTGTAGACACGGAACTGCTTTAAAATATTGGGAACTGCAATGTTGCTTCTTGATATGACAGAAATGTCAGTATTGAGATGTCTTTTATACAATAAGGATGCTTACTGCTCACACTAAGATTTCTTAGATATTATAATGATGATTTACACTTTGGCTTATTAACATTATCATACAGTCAGTTCATTATCTAAGATGTTGTATTAACCCACTAGCACCACCCTAAGTCTAGGATATATATTTTAAAGGGTTTAAAATAAATACAAGAACAGGTAAAAGTGATTTAATGGATGAGTAAGAGACAGAGTACTGAAAAGAGCACACATGCTGGCATGCATAAAAGTGCAGTGTACGCTTGGAGTTAAGTCTGTATACAAGTACAGAAATGGTGCAGTGTACGTTTCGGGTGAAGGTTGTATACAAGTACAGAAAAAGTGCAGTGTACGCTTGGAGTTAAGTCTGTATACAAGTACAGAAAAAGTGCAGTGTACGCTTTGAGTTAAGTCTGTATACAAGTACATAAATGGTGCAGTGTACGCTTTGGGTGAAGGTTGTATACAAGTACAGAAAAAGTGCAGTGTACGCTTGGAGTTAAGTCTGTATACAAGTACAGAAAAAGTGCAGTGTACGCTTTGGGTGAAGGTTGTATACAAGTACAGAAAAAGTGCAGTGTACGCTTGGAGTTAAGTCTGTATACAAGTACAGAAATGGTGGAGTGTACGCTTTGAGTTAAGTCTGTATACAAATACAGACATAGTGCAGTGTACGCTTGGAGTTAAGTCTGTATACAAGTACAGAAATAGTGCAGTGTACACTTGGAGTTAAGCCTGTATATAAGTACATAAATGGTGCAGTGTACGCTTTGGGTGAAGGTTGTATACAAGTACAGAAAAAGTGCAGTGTACGCTTGGAGTTAAGTCTGTATACAAGTACAGAAATGGTGCAGTGTACGCTTTGGGTGAAGGTTGTATACAAGTACAGAAAAAGTGCAGTGTACGCTTGGAGTTAAGTCTGTATACAAGTACAGAAATGGTGGAGTGTACGCTTTGAGTTAAGTCTGTATACAAGTACAAACATAGTGCAGTGTACGCTTGGAGTTAAGTCTGTATACAAGTACAGAAATAGTGCAGTGTACACTTGGAGTTAAGCCTGTATATAAGTACAGAAAAAGTGCAGTGTACGCTTGGAGTTAAGTCTGTATACAAGTACAGAAAAAGTGCAGTGTATGCTTGGAGTTAAGTCTGTATACAAGTACAGAAAAAGTGCAGTGTACGCTTTGAGTGAAGTCTGTAACAGACAAAGAAAACAGTCTGACATTCCCGACAGCCAGGGTCCAGTTGAAAGGCTAGCTAGCTGTCCATTTAGCTCCTAGTTAGCCCAGACAACAGTTTGTAAGTGTAACGTAGAAGGCTCACCTACTGGTCGAGACTCATTACCTGCGTACACCTGGCTCAGGCTAGAAGTGTAGGCGCCCACAGGGCATCCTCCTCCCTATTTTATTCCTCCCCCAGCCAAAATTTCTTTAAAACATCTTTCAGTCTCTCCACTCAGCTCTTCCATCTGTTCCCTTGACCCGCCCCCCTACTTTTCCCCCCTGTTTCTAAAACCTCCTTTTCTATATTTTTTTTTACCTGAATTCAACTCGAGCTGAGGCTCGGCGGCTCCCAGCTGATGGCCCGGAGAGAAATGACAGGTAGATTCCACACAACGCGAAATGCTCCCAGCATCAAAGACCGCACTAGGCTTAGAACTCTCGAAGAATCCTCGGTGAGTCGCTACACCCCAGAACGGCACTCGCGGAGTTGGGTTAAACTAAGACGTCTGTACCAGCTGACCATCGCTTGCTTGGTCCCGTTTTTTTTCTCTTTGGCCTCAGTATAGACTTGTTAAACTATAGAATCTTCTAGTATATCTTTAATAATTAAGATTTGTGTCTGTCCGTCTGTCACACTAACACAGTCTTAATAACAAGGCTTTAAACGGTGATGTTATAATCTTAGGCAAACAAAAGCATAAATAAAACTTGTATTTATCTTCGTACATCATAGAACACTAAAAAATATTTCGAAATCCACTAGTTCTAGTGACCAATGGAGCCTCATCAAGAAAGCCTGTTCAATCTCGGTATTCGCCCTTACACAATGTCTTGTCCAGACACAGCCCAGCCGGCACGTCATCAAACGTTACATCTAGCTAGACAGAACCAAATATCAATTTTGTGACTAACGCGATAAAGCCAGCGACCGTCTGCCGCCCAAATAAAATACAGCTTTCCTTATACGATTGTACATTCAGATAACTAATTGGTCATTTACTGGACAAAAAGAATGATTTACGATAGCGCTGCCACTTATCGAGGTGGACTGGATGGGAGAGCTTCGGTAAATACAAGGGAGGCAAAAAACAGAGGCTAGACTGCATTTCTCTTGAGCTATTTGCGGTCCAAAACCCATACGAGAGCTTAAAAGGTTTCCGATTTTAGCTTCAGATAAGAAATCTCGCACCTCCTCGGGAAAGAAAATAAACTCAGAACTGGAGCTGCAAATCGAGGGCTAATTTTAAAGGGATAAAAAAAATAAGCGAAGGGAAGAACACTAAAGACTCCCAAGTGATAAACTGGTCTGTGATGGAGGGCAACCAAAGCAGCGTGCCTAAACAAAAAGCGAATAGTGCAAGGGTCGAGGCCAGGAAGAACTGGAAGACTTGTAACAGATCGCCCTTGTAACATTTCCTTGCACTCCCCAGCTGATAGGATTTCTTTCTTTCATCTCCAGTGGCGTAGCTATGGTGGGGGAGGGGAGGGGGAGAATTTGAAATCCCCCACGGGCGCTTACTTGAGCGGGGCCCCAAAATGAGTGTTTTTTACATTGAATATTAAATATTACACACAATGCAGAGGCAGCCAAAGAGGTCAAGCCCCGGTGCCCCCAAATGATGGCAAATTTCTTGCTAAGCCCCTGTTCATCTCTCTCATTTTTTCTTGATATTTTATACTTTTAATGATTTCCACCTTCACTCTATAGCTTGCCCATTATAATATTAAAGTTTGTTATTTAAAAAAACAACAACAATTGTGTAGATAATAGCATACCTACTAAACGTACAGCGAGTAAGAACAACTAATGCACAAAGTGATGTGTACTTAAAGGTTTGCACATAAAAACAACAACAAAACGCAACTGATCCAAACACTCACTGAACCAAAGCAATTAACAATACATTTTGTTTCTCCACATAGTCCCACTACAGGGTCCACACGAAATTTCTTGTACTAGTATATTCTGGATCATATTAATAATAAAACTACACTGTAAGGTGTTTTAGCAGGAATTTTTTTTTTAAATTTCCTCACATTTAATAAGTGAATTTTTATAGTTTAAAAAATAACACATATCACTAGGTCAGACAATTAATACGAACACAAGATAACTGTAACCAGACACAATGTCATTAACTCTTTAAAATTAGCAATCACACGACTATATTTATTAAGATATCATCCTTGCTTTGAACCAATAAAACTGATTGTCCATGATCAAATATTCTATCTTTTAGAACTACACATTTCTCTATCATTCACCGTTTCTCTTTGACCAACCCTCGCCTTCCGCTCATCTCTTGCTGAAATCTCCGCGGACCATCCTTCCACCATCCACCTTAAACAAACAAAAAAAAAGTGACTCACTGGTACAAGTGGATTACAAATGACTTAGTTTTTCCCAGTTAAAATATTGGCTTCTACGGATTGTCCGTATGCGGGCGAACCGCCAATAAATTCAATCTATTGGACCATCTGAGAGTGTTTCCAGATTCTAACACGTGACAGCCGAGTGTCCATTGATTCATTTTTTTTACAACTACATGACCCCCGCCCCCCCCCCCCCCATCTCAAATGTTAGTCTGGCTACTGCATGCCCCAATCAAATATTCCGAAAACAAATTATGTACAAATTAATGTAACTTCGGGGCAGTGTCGTCTTTTTGTTTTGTTAAATTCAATTTTACCCTTTAACAATTTAAACTCCTTTTTTTGTGTTGTATTTCTATCATTCGCCAGTATAGATTACGAGATATCTAAAAAAAATAACATCGGGAAAACCCAATCACTATTTCAAAAATGTAGGCATTAATATTCGGCTACTGTCAGATAAACAAAGTCCAAATAACCCTTATTAACGCTCCTTCGACGTCTGGCGATTTTTCTTTCTTTGTAAGCCACTCCCATCTGTCTGTTCTACGTTTAAAAAGTGCCCCATAAATTGACGTTTTGAGGCCAAGATGCGCCCCTGCTTTCCCTTCCTCGTTTCGACTGACGGAATTCCTAGTCGGACAGGTCTGCGAGACTCCAGACTGCTGATTATCTCATAAAATTGACCGCCGTGGTCAGTTTGTACCTGTACCAGGTGTGTCAGACGTCCGCCATCCCATAAATTGGCCATAATGGGCTCAAGTCGGAATTTCTTTGAAGTGACTATCTTTTCTCGACGCCCACGGTGGCCATGTTTTGCATCCAGTCCGAGGGAAAGATGATTAGCACATGCAATTCACAAATGACCATAGGAATGGAATTCACCTGACTTGACCTCTTCCTAACCTATATATTTATGCACTAGATTGAAAGCAAGTGACAACCTGACATAGCACTGTAGAGCATTGAGGGCTGTAATCAGTGAAGTAGATGGGCTGAAAGGCAAAGAGAGACTAACTAGTCTAGTGACTTAAAATGACAACCACTACAAAAACGTAAATAGATTCCATCCACTAAAATATAATTCTGGACATTTTTAGCGGCCCCCAAAATGGGAAGAGACGCTATTAATTTTGTGTGAAACGTCTGTCCGTCTGTCCGTCCCGTTTAGATCTCGTAAAGTAGAAAAGATAGTGAAAATCCGACATCATAATATTTTTGTTCATTCAAAGTTCTGATTGAGCTTGTATTTCCACACAAACTGTCTTTGTAAGCTTGTTTATTTTGGGGTGGGGTGGGGAATGGGAGGGTTGTTTTGCGACGATTTCGAACGTTATATAAGTCCCCCAAATCTGTGCTTACACTGCAAAGCACAGCCCGGTGAGTTTTATGAAGACAATGGAACATTAGCTCTAAAAAAAAAAAAAAGAAAAGAAAAAAAAAAGACAAACAAAGCCGCACTTACAACTATATCTCTCAATAATGTAGAAATTGTTACCATTATTCGATATCTAACAAAATTATTAATTACCAATAACTAATTGACACTGGTTAATTTTTTAAATTGATTCATGTTTTGTTAGGCACAATAAATAAATGTTCCAAGTTTCAACTTGATCCGAGAATGGCTTTCGGAGAAATAGTGTGTTTCAATTACCTAAGGGAACGAAACCCTACATATTTATCCATATCTGTGAATAATGAAGGATTAATTTCCCTTGGTGGTATTAAAAAAAAATTAATTACCAGTAATTAATTGACTAATTGTTTTTTTTTTAATGATTCCTGTCTTGTTTATGCCAATGAATAATTGTGCATAACTTCAACTTGATCTGAAATTTTTTGTGTGGGAGAAATAACGTGTTCAAACTTTTTTTTCTTCCAGACAGACAAGAGTGATTTGACATAAGCTTTGTAAAAACTAAAATTAAAATTATTTAGGTCCATTTTATAATGTAATAATACAACAGACAGGAGTCTAACGACGATGCAATGAAGAGGAAAGAAGAGAATGCATCAAAATAAAAATAAAAAACTAATGATCAAAAACTAGCGGACGTTCTCTAAAGTTAAAAGTACTAAAGGTTAGGCAAAAGATGGTTTAACCGTTGGACATAATGGACAATGTCCACATTATGATGTCAGTATGGAAGTTGGAAGCTCAGAGTTGACAAACCTCGCCAAAAGAGTAACTTGTATCTGCAATAATACTTCCCGTCTCTAAACTGCTGACACTTAAGAAAATCCATTAACACTTTTTTTTGTTGCTTTTTTTTAGTTTAAAGAAAAGATTGAGATCTCAACCAAGGTATTCTGGTTATTCCTCGTGAGCTCTATTTCTCGGTCATCGAATTTTCAGCAAAAATAAAATTAAAGAAAAAAAGGTTTGAAATGTAAAAAAAAAAAAAAAAAAAGGACTTACTTTAAGTATAATGAAATCCATCTGCTGACCTGTACCATGGAGTTATTGTGGCCAGTTCTCCTGGCCAGGTCCAGTCAATGTATCCGATGAAGAACAAAACTAATTTTGAGGTACTTGTTAAAAGTCACCAGTCGCAAAAGAAAGATAATCCAGGGGAAAGAACAAACAGGATTTACGGCCCTTCTGCAATCGGCTGGAGTCGTGCGCAATACTCTACCCCGCCTCTCCTTACTGTTTGATTATCATAATACTGATTACTGTTCCATTAACTTAAACGGCCAAAGGATATCCAGTGACCAAACACAGAATGACCAGCTGAGATTAACTAATTGATATTGGTAATATTAGAAAGCAAGTCGTACAGTTGGTCTACCCTACATTTTTTTATCACCAGATGAGAGATAAACCAATGGTCAATTTGGTCATTTAATCGTTCCACTGAGAATTAAACTGGATCTAATTAGGCACTTTGGCATCTAAAATAGAGTGGCGATATGATTTTAAAGAAACTTTGTTTCAGAGTTAACAAGTGAAAGAAGCGGGTCGGGAGATAGAAACGATTCACCCGCTCACCAGATGGTGGAGGTTCAAAGATAGCCCAATCTGGACCAGCTGTCTGTCCAGTTTCCGCAGTCTGTTAGTCAAGAAGCCCGCCAGTTGAAAGGTTTATCTCTGATGCAGTGGACAAATTGCAATGCGCTTCAACTTGGCGTCTAAATGATTTTCGTTGTAACGAGGAAGTTCGTTGGAGAGAGGGAGGCTCTTATCCTCAAACAATCTCGAACCCATGCCTACCACCGATGACAGACGAATAAAGAAATGTGGTGGTGGTGGTTGCAGAAGGACCCTTCTTTCAAGTAGGCGCTTTCTGAGGAGAAACGGTCAGCGTAGTTTAAACGGGCACGTAGCCCTCTCCACTGTCCGTGTCTTATCTCAACTCGGCTAATCAGCACTCGTCAGGAAGACTCGTCCGGTGAAAGATGAGCTCGGAATTCGCCATCCACGAATAAAACACAAACAAAGCATACAAATAATCCACACAAGAGAGAAAAAATATATATCCACAAAAAGGCAATATTCATGCCCGGAAAAGCAAGCTTCATTAAGCCATCCTCATGCGTGACACGGCCAATTAACAATGCCGGAAGTCCGTTACGAAAACCTCATATACACTTTCTTCCATTTCTTCTAGATTTCCCAGTCACAAATTATAAATATATATATATATATATGTATTTTTTTTTTTACAGAAAATTTGAGTCTATCCCAAAGCCTGTCTCGTTTTTCCTTTTCTTCCAGCACATACTTCACAAGCCGAAATGGTGCCGAGGGTCAGAGGTCAATTCTTCTGGAATCTATGGAGAAAATAAAGTGTTGATCCGCTGCGGTCTTAAACCTTATTGGCTGAACGAAGTCACGTGCTGTGAGAATGTCTGTCCCACTCAATTCACACATTTTTTTTTAATCTTTTCGGCCGTTTGATAGATCTGAATAAAACAAATGTCACATGACATGACGTCATCCAATCACAGACAAAACCCGAAGAAACGTTAAAATTTTTCAAGCTTTTAACGGAATTGTTTCAACTTGTATTTTATTATTATAAATTATTGTTCATGTTTATCTACACTCGGCACTTTTCGGTTGGAAAGAGAAAACAAAATCGTGCAAGAAAATAGTTCGGGAATAATCAATAGCCAGATTTTTACTGCCAGATATTACTTTAAAAAAAAAAGGAAGATTATTACATCGCAGTACTTTTTCCGGAGGCTAAAAATGATGGACACTGGTGAGGTTTACCCTTGTGGATCGTCGCCAGAGGATGCTGACCGTGTCCTTCAGGGCTGCGTACACTATAGAGAGGCCCGAAGAGGACACTGGCCCCAAACCCCTCCTATAGAACAAGGACTTCATGGAAAGTTGTCGGACCTGGGGACTCGTCTGAACCCTCAAACATAGAAATAAGAATGAAAAATGAGGAACAGTTGTAGATGATGTCAAAAAGGGTTAAAACCTTCGACCATTATTGCGAGTAGGAATCGAATACCTGAAAAAAAGGGGGTGGGGTAGCTAAAGTGACCACAATATGAGTCCGTTTGAACGACATGCACATGCACCTAAATGTTACCTTAAATCAGTTTAATTCTTCAAATAAACAACAAAAAGTGTTGTTTTTTTTATTAATTGACAAGATATTTAAAACGTTAAAAACACTCTTTAAACAAAAGAGTTTAAACACACTAGAACGATGATTGTAGTAATGACATTTAATTTTCTTGACAGGACTGAACACAATGTTTTTAGCTTGGGGGGCACTCGTACTCTACATATGTTTTGGAAGCGCCCTTTCTTTCCCCAGCCTTGCCATCACCATGTCAATTAAATAATGTCAATTTAGTCATTTATCGTCTATACCACCCACCAGTAGAGTTTTACCGGAAGTAATTGTATTCGAGTAACGAAAGACAAGTCACAGAAGACCGGAAGTGACGCGCGATAACAACACAGAGAGAGAGAGAGAGAGAGAGACAGAGAGAGAGAAGGAGTGAAATTTAACTATATAAACAGCGGGAGGTGCGTAAGAATAGAGAGTGGAAGAGAGAAAAAGAGAGAGTGAGAGAGAAAGATTTAAAGTCTGACTTTTTTTTTATTGACCTTAATGTAAACAATTTTTAAAACCTTGACCTTGATGAGGGAGCAGCTAAAACCTTGCTACAGTGAGTGATCTACCGCAGCCCCCCGACACCCCATAATTAACCCAACCTCACATCTATACAGTCTAGCCACCTTACGACATCTACTCCATCCTTTCCGAATCTGACAAAACTGGTTTCTCGTTTAGCAAAGAAGTATCAATGGAGAATTAAAATAAAAGAAAAGAATGTCTAGAACTCAAATCTAGAGTTGGGGCGTGTTAAGGACTTAAATATGAGATAATTTAATTTCCTCAAGATAATAGATGTCTATTTGATATCTCCTCACCGAATTCTGACGTGTCCAACAGAGAGACCCAAGGGTACGCAGCTAAGTCTTCCACTTCTTTTTATCCACATTTGAAAAAAAAAATGTCAGCTCTTTAGGGAAGATTTCAAACATTTGCAAGAAAGGTGTGTAACCAGAGATAGTCTATTCAGTTCCATGGAGTTGATCTGACTCCATGTATCAGTACGACCATGTTTAGCTGGAGCTCTCCTCGTTTCACCCACGATTACCACTTCCTCCAGCTTCACTCCTCGAGCACCACCTCGGAGGGCCCTGATGCTTATTTCAATCGTGTTTTTTGGATTGTGGGGGATGAAACTCAGAGCCTTATACACCTGGTCTTATCAAGCCTGCTACCAGTACCCGCCCCGCACCGCCCCCCCCCCCTTTTCAGTTCAGGTCAGACTAATGTTAAGTGACCTACTTATTTCATACATCTAACTTAATACGTAGGTACACGCACGCAAGCACACACAAGGAGGGAAAAAAAAGAAAACAACATGAAAGGAGCAAGACACGGAGATTGCCATGTGTCGGACACAATAGTTGTGTCTGAATGGCTCCCAAGTGTAACTGTTTGCTAGACAGAAGGGACGGGGGCGGGCGGAGGGTGTCGCAGCACGTTCTGGCACCTTCTTTATCTCCCCCACCCCATCCCGGCCTTCTCTTTCTATAGTGTAACCTTTAGGGTCAGCACGGGGCGTTAGCGTTTATCCGGAAGGCCTAGATCTTGGCACTTTTGAATAAGTTCATCTTAAAGCCAAGCGACTGAGATTTCAACGTTAGAGGAAAGTCAAACGATTGTTTTTTTTTTTAATCATCCCAAACATAGAAGTAATACACCCATATTAACATAATTTTAATAAATAATTTCTATTTTCAAGCGTCAACATTTCATTATAAAAAAATGATACTTCAACAGAGTGAACTGACCAAATGTGATCGGAAAGACCCGTGCATCTGATTCATGTAGAACAATATTTAAAAAAAAACAACAAGGTTACAGAGACAGTTTGTGTGGAAACACAAACTCAAAATCGGCCTCGAAATTGTCCACCAAGGCAGACTTCAATATTTTCAGAAAGAACAACCAAATGAAATTATATCAAAGACAAATGAGAGATAAGAATGGAGAAAGAAGATTGACAAATCTTGTGTAGTGCCCCAACGGTCCAGCAGATCAAAGGATAGGTGCAAGTGAATGCAAAGTTAGATGTGAACCTGGCCTAACTAATTCCCCTTTCAGACATTGTGGTCTATAGGGCAGATGATGTAAAGTTCATCTGTTTTTGTGGCCTACGGTTAACGAGGGTTTCATGTAGCCAGTACAACGACCAACCGCCTTTACTTTTCCCCAACTTATGTCAGGTTAGAGCTGGGTGGACTCAGAGGCGCCCAAGGATTCCGAAGTTGAAAATCCCAGTCTTCGAACCCATGACCCCCGGTTCGTAAGCCAAGCGCTTTACCGCTCAGCTACCTCGCCTCTCCTGGCCTAACTGAAGTCTTATAATTGATGTACTTGTTTTGAAAAGGCTAAATCTCTTATTCTATTTAAAAAAAAAAAAAAAAAAAATTCCGTTATAAAAATTATCTTTTTTAAAATGAAGTTTACAAGATTACTATTCGTTTAAATTAGGTCTAACTTATACTGCATACTAATTAGCTTTTTCTCTTTAAAAAACTGCTTGCATAACTGATTTTAAAAATTAGATTTTTCGCTTTCAGAAAAAGAAAGTGGCCGTTGCATCAGAACTTTGAATGGTCTAAAATATTGTGATGTCGGATTTTCAATATCTTTTCTAGTTTACGAGATCTAAACGGGACGGACGGACAGACATTTCACACAAAACTAATAGCGTCTTTTCCCCTTTCGGGGGCCACAAAAAATACAATAATAATAATAACCTAATAAAACAATTTGCGATAAAATGGGACAAAACTATTGGTCTGAAATCACGATATTTTTACCCGCTCTAAGTTAGTAAGTCACTGACCTAAATACATTTGTAGAAGACGAAGACTATATACTTAGATAATATTTTATACAAATCTGCGTGTGGCAGTCCTAAACGATGTCCGAAAGATCGATATTTAATAAATTAAAATTAAACTAGTTTAAAACATTCAAAAACATCAAAGCACTAAAAGTCGACATGGAACAAACTTATCAGTTCTGAATATGCAATTTAGGAACTTGTACCTTATATGGGCATTCATACAAACTTCCAGTGCTAGTTTTCTCTGCACCTTCTTAATCTAGACTTCCAAACTGTGCTCAGTCTGTGAACTGGTGACAAACTCGTTCATTGTTTTTGTTTGTAACTTATAATTTCGAAATTATAATATTCCATCCTACTTCAAAATGTGCGAAAAAAAAAAAAAAAATTTCTGATATTTCCTTTTGTTTGTTTTTTTCGAATTCAAAGAAATATGCACACAGACCGTTTTGCCTAAGTCGTTTGATCAAAGGCCTCCTTGGTTTCCCCACTAGTCTACATCTCCTTCACCAAACGCTCGTCCGTCCGGGGCCAAAGGTAAGCTGATCCGGTTCAAGTGGTTAACCCCCCACGGGCTACCCCCCAGGCCCGTCGTCCGACTGCGCCCCATGTTCAAAGCGTGCATCCTGGCAGTCTAAACACCAGTTACCTCCCGTTACAGCAGGTTGTATGTGTTAAGTCACTTTATCTTCCACCCCCTTGCCACCCCACCACCCTCTCTGACGCTACACACCGCACTAGAGTTTTCTCAATGCCAGAACCGCCAATCGAAAGCAATAAGGTCGAAGTGTTCCAATCTAGGGTTTAGGGTTAGGGTTAGGGTTAGGGTTAGGGTTTAGGGTTAGGGTTAGGGTTAGGGTTAGGGTTAGGGTTTAGGGTTTAGGGTTTAGGGTTTAGGGTTTAGGGTTAGGGTTAGGGTTAGGGTTAGGGTTAGGGTTAGGGTTAGGGTTAGGAAGTCAAACTAACAAAACACACTCGTTTTGTTTTTGTTTTTTTAATCCGAAATAAAGTTTGATGAAGAGTAACATAACCACTGGCGGATCCGGGGGGGGGGGGGGGCGGTAGGGGCGATCGCCCCCCCCTCCACTCGGCCGGCCGACCCCCCAAGGGGGCGGACGAATTTTAGATAAGAATTCACATAATTAGCATACGAATTTATTACTTATTTAAATAATATATACTAATTGTTTATATTTTTAACATATTTTTCGATTATTTCGCCCCCCCCCCCCTCTAGTATGTTGGCCGATTTGGTGGGGTCGGGAGGGGGCGATGACATCAATTAAATATCTATATGATTACAACTTGTTATTGATATTTTAACCGATCTTTATATTATGTCGTTCCCCTGTTGACCGATTGGGGGAGGGGGGGGGGCGAATACCTCTACTGCCCTTTCCACCTAAACCCTTTTTTATGGACAAATCATAATTTGTGAACACAATTAGTTGAATATCTATATAATATAAACTACGTATTGATATGTGAATCCATTGTATATTATGTCGCACCACACTCTAATCTCAAATTTTATGATTATTACATATAAAATGAAAAAGGGTTGTACCAGGTGGGAGTGGCGATACGTGCAATCGCCTCTCCCCCCCCCCCCCCCCCCCCCATCGACAAACAAATACTTTTTTCTTTTTGCATTATAGTTAAGAAATTACAAAATAAAAAAAAAATCCGAACTCCACTGATTAGTAATGAGCTATAGATGTCAGGAGAATGCGTTTCTGCAGTGAAGAATGCAAGAAAACGCTTTTGGCGTTAATTAATCCATTGATTAATAATGAGCTGTAGATGTCAGGAGAATACAACACTATTCAAAAAATCCTTTTTTAATAGGGAGCTTTAGGTCAGGAGAATACTTTTCTTCAGTGAAGAATGCAAAAAAACACTTTTGGCGTCGGGGCTTGGCCCCGAACTCCACTGATGAATAATGAGCTGTAGATGTCAGAAGAATGTGTTTCTGCAGTGAAGATTGGAAGAAAACGCTTTTGGAGTCGGGGCTTCGCCACGAACTCCACTGATGAATAATGAGCTGTAGATGTCAGGAGAATACTTTTCTTCAGTGAAGAATGCAAGAAAACGATTTTGGCGGCAGGGCTTCGCCCCGAACCTCACTGGAGAAGCATACAGCGTTCCCCCAGACCCGCAAGCTTGCAAGAGAAAGGCCTCAACATGACTGGGTTTTTTTTCGCTGAAGGTTGAGAAACACTGCTTTGTTAAAAAAAATTCTTATATATATATATATATATATATATATATATATATATATATATATATGCTGTAAGCACGTTTATGCATAGGGTTAGGGTTTACTGGGCGCTAGGGTTAGGATTTGAAAAAAAAATCGCTCCCCCCACTCCGAAGTTCTGGCTCCGCTAGTGAACATAACAACAATAAAAAAAAGTACATAAAAAAAAAAAAACAAGGTGACAAAGACAGTTTGTGTAGAAACACAAACTCAAAATGGGCCCGCAAAGTGGTCCACCCAGGCAGGTAAAAAGGCAGGTATCAATATTTTCAGAAAGAACATCAGAATTTAAATTCTATCAAAGACAAATGACAGAGAAGAATGGAGAAAGAAGGTTGACAGATCTTGTATGGTGCCCCGGCAGACCAAAGGATAGGTGAAAGTGAATGTGAAGTTAGAAGTGAACCTGGCCTAATTGATGTCTTATAATGAATATCTAGTTGTTTTGTAAAGGGTCAATCTCTTATTCAAATCCTCAAAAAAACAAAAAACAAAAAAAACATTCCCCCCCCCCCCCCCCCCCCCCCCCCAAAACAATCCTTTAGTTAAGAGTTCTATGGCTGCGGTACAATACTGCAGTTCACTCGATAATATGAAAAGCTACTTATTAATTGTTGTTTTAAATTATGCCCAGCTTATATGCATACTAAATAGATTTTTTTCTCTTAAAAAAAAGTAAACATTATTTTTGGGTAAATGTAGTAGTTGATAGAACAGAACTTACATAAAGTAGCAATATTAATGTAAAATAAAATAAATGTGTTTTAAATATGGCATTCATTGGTTCACTATTCCAAAGAGTCTCCCGTATTTGTTAGTATTAATAGTGAATAGTTGTAAAAGTGGTGTATTTTTATGAAAAAATGTTTGCATAAGTGATTTAAAAAAATTAATTTTTTCCCTTTTAGAAAAGAAAAAAGTAGCCGTTGCATCAGAACTTTCAATGGACTAAAATATTATGATGTCGAATTTTAGCTATCTTTTCTAGTTTACGAGATCTAAACGGGATGGACGGACAGACATTTCACACAAAGCTAATAGCGTCTTTTCCCCCTTTTGGGGGCCGCTAAAAAAAAGAGAAGCTTATATTGTGTTATGAAGGATTGCTACAAGCTGTCTCTATAACACTCTATATAGATATAGGAGATGTAATCGGATGCTGTCTATGTGTGTGATCTCTTTACCACCAGGACGACGAGAACCTCGTTGTAAAATGGGTGTTGAAGTTTATGTTTGTTATAATAAAGTTATAGTATACAGGGAGATCACTTGTTCTGAATGTGTGTGATTTTTGTCACGGGTTCACCTCCGACTCTTGGTATTCGTTACTGTCTTAGTTTAGCGCAACTTTCATGTTTATTTGTGTCCAATCACTGGTGCGGACCAGTTGGGAAGGGGGGGGGGGGAGGGGATATCTTGGAGTAGATTTCTGTGTTGCATTTTTCAAAAGGAATTAGTAAAAAGTTGCTGTTTGTGAATTTAAACTCGAAATCTCGAGCCTCCATGATAGAAAGTCGACACGCTAGCCAATGAGCTATACAAGTACTTATAAAATATAGGTGTGTATGGCTATTTTTTGTTATTTTTAAATTTTTTAGCCAAAGATTTCATTCTCTGCACAAGGCTTATCTCCCAATAGCTTGTTCTGCCTCTATTAAAAAAAAAAATTAATTACGACTAATTGATCAAATAATTAGTCAATTTTTCGGTTGATTCTCGTTCTGTCATTGAAAATAAATAATTGTGCAAAGTTTCAACTTGATCCGAGAATGGGAAGTGGGAGACATAACGTGTACAATATTTGTACCAGACAAACAGAGAGACGGAGAGAGCTGATATAAGCTTTGTAAAATGTCTCATTGGAAATAAGATTATTAACCCTCGCAAGCCATTTGCCTATGTAAAGATATTATATCTATTTTTTAATGCAATTACACCAATAATACCAGCTGGTTGCTTAAAATTTCTTTTTATTGTCTCTAAGTGGTTATAAAATTATCGCTTTTACATAAAACGACATATTATCAATATATTGTTTGTTATTATACATTAAACAAAAGACTTTAAAACTTTTATGACCATATCCTGAAATCTTTGCTTGGGTCTTTTATTATTAGAGGATCGCTTGAAATGTTATCAATAATTTCTTATGTGACGATGGTGTGATGAAGTATGTGCGTGTTTATGATGTAACCATGAGGAAAGTAGGGCGGATGTTTTTGGTTGTATAGGCTACAGAGTTTCAGATAAAAATCAGAGGGAATATTTTTAAAAATGGCGATAAAATTGAAAAGAATAACGCAAGAAACACGAGAAATAAATGTAGTGTATTTGTAGTGAGTGTAGTGATTTTTTTTAGAAAAACCCTTTTCTTTGATTATTCTACATATATCTACTTTCACATTGAAGCTGTGTCACTCACTAAGTCTCACTCTGTTTTGGTTTTTAAAAAAATCAGCTCAAGTTTATGTCATGAGGAATTGAATACGCCTTAAAGATTTAGTTGTACGACCTGTTTGGAGAGAGAAACCAAAGACCGAGGAAAAACAGAGGGATAAGACTCTATTAAGTAAATTAACGATGCAATTGAATGCAGTAGATCCTAGATGTGCTTATTTAAGAACAAAAGTAAAGCTTACACATAGATCTAGATATTAATGCTAATTGCGGATGAATACTTACAATTCTACTCTAATTCTAATCATTTTTTTGTAATCCCTTAAGCACAAAAATACCAGGCCTAAATGATAAACAGAAATACTCATCATTATGTATAACAGACTGATGCGCTAATTACATAAACACATGAGCCGGTATTGTAAAAGATAAAGGGTACGACCCCCCCCCCCCTTATGATGCATTCACAATTGGTGTAACTATGCAACAACGAAGAACGGCAACAACTAGTAACAATGCGTTAATTGTACGTTTCCGAAAGGATAAAATGCCCCATAAATTTCCCATTCTAATAAATCAGTTATCCCGCGAGCTTGTCGACGACCTAAATTAATTTTAAAATGAGTTGAGCAGACGAGGGCATGTCTACCCGAGTGCTGTGAATACGGATGGAACAAATTAGCATCGTGACCTTTAAGCTCTCACTTATCATATTTTTAAATGCTTTGATTCAAAGTTGGAAACAAAATCGTTCTGTATACAAAATGTTTAGCTAAGGGAAAAAAGAGAATTTCTAGTCGCGCCTTTGTGAAGTGTACAACTAAACAACGGCGGCGCCCTCTGTCTGAAAAGTTGAAAAAGACGAACGTCAAACGAGTGTCAAATTATTTGACATGAAGGAAGGTTATATCAATAGCCTTGATAAAATGAATGTAAAGAGAAAAAACAAAGTGCGTGGGAAGAAAAGGGACACACCTATGGAGCCATGAATACATTGAAGTCCTGGAATCCCAAACTTGAGATAAAATATAAAGCCGCTGGATTTGTTACTAATTATTATTTCTTGTTGCAACCTTTGTGCTGCACAAGTCTAGACTTGTTTTAAATAAATAGATAAATAATACTTTTTATGGTTGAAACTACTTTAAATAAAACTGACTTTGTTGTAAGGTTTTAAAAAACTCGTACAATGTGCATGCATTCCAAGAATAATAACGACTGTTCGTTGTAAACAAAAAGTCCATATCATGAAAAACGGAAACTGATTTGCCTATTGTCTATCTGCTGTCTGTATGCGGTCTGTATGTTTTCTGTACACTGTCTGTATGCTGTCTGTAAGCTGTCTGTATGCTGTCTGTGTGTTGTCTGCATGTCGTTTTCATGTTGCATGTTGTCTTCATCTTGTCAGCATGCTGTCTGTATGCTGTCTGTATGTTGTCTGTATGTCAACAGCGCCTTTTGTGAAACGTCAACATGACATTTTTTTAAAAATGTTTGGGCTTAACATTCTGTGAGTGCATATCAGAGATATCAGGTTCAAATCTCACAAATGTTTTAAAAATGTTTATTTTTAGACAGGGTAGGTACGTGAGATAATAAACCATCGGATTTTAAAACAGGATAGAAACACCAGAAATAACTGGTTCTCGATATGATACTCTGGTAACTAAATACATGTTGAAAAAAAATGGGACAACCAACTAGCGGGAATAAAGCAGAAAAAGAAATGTAGCTACGAAGATCTTCTGCTACTCTTTAAATTAGGCTACCGCCCTTGACATTGCTTTTGTTATCTATTTATCTGAAAATCTCTATTAATCTTACGTTTTAATTTTAGGTTCTCGTATCACTCTCACATTTCTCCATGTAGCTTAACCTTCTTTTTTCTAAGTTACTATATTTTGTGTGTGTGTGTGCAAAAAGATTGTATGCCGGATCTTATCAAAATGCAAATCAAGAGAAGATTACTGTGATTAACATTAATGGTGAAAATCCAAGATGTATTGACTTTTTAAATTAAAAGTAAAATTGATTTTCTACAAATTCAAGTTATTTAAAGGTAAAAAAAAATATATATTTATAAAACTCCTGGCAAAACATGAGACAGCATGAGCATGAAACTGACATTTCTCCCTGTTCCCCAACCGGCTTTTGATTCGGAAGAGTTAATTGTGGGAAGATTTAACAGACATAAAATGTGTTTACACTAAGTGCATCAAGGAAACATATCCACGGCGCTCTGGAAGAGGTAACATCTCTAGCAGACGACATGCTTACGTCTTGGGTCAAGGCAGCCAGCCTCTAAAATGAACAAACGGCTTTATTTTCTGAATCAACCAGCCGATTATTAAACTAGCTCCGTCCTGCTCATCGGGGTAAAGGTCGTCATGGCGGCTTATTTGTGCAGCTGCTATTTCACGAGAAGCACAGCGAGGGCTTTAAACAGATTAGCGAGCGCCTAATTTGGATTGCCGTTAGTTCGATTAACTTTGAAATTATTCGGATCAAAATTGATTCATTGTGCACTTTTTTTTTTTCTTTTGGAAGAAATGTATTTGTTAGGTACTGCTACTGTAAAACATAAAAATGTCAACATACTAGTTCCATTATTTACCTATCTATAATAAAATAAATGATCAAACGAAATTTATATTTCTTGATTATAAGGTCTGTTCTGAACACATATTTTACATACTACATCAGTCTTTTCCAAACCTTTTCCGTGACGGAACGATTCACACATTTTGAGTATTACAGGAACAATTTTTTAAAATATTTTTTTTTAGACGAATTCACGTGGTGGCGTACTAGTTAATTATCCCAGCAATTCGTGGAACACCTACTGAGTACTCGCAGAACCCTAGTGTTCCGTGGAACACAGTTTGAGAAACACTGTGCTACATGTAGAATCAACGCCATTCATGGTCTAAGACATCCAACAAAGAAAAAAGAACAAAAGGAGACAGCTACAAAATATTTGAGAATACTATCTCTGATATTTGTGTACTATTTAGAACTGTTGAACTCCCCTGAAGCTGTCAATTATTGTTGTTATAATCCAAGTCTCCTACGTCTAATTCATAATGAGGCATCTATAGAGTTCTGGCTAGTTCAAGAATCATTAATCTCATAAATTACCCAGAGTTCCTCGCGAGAGGATGCGTGCACTCGTCCAATCAACTTTTACCACGAGAGTGAAAACTTTTTCCTCTCTGGATGTTTTTTTTTAAAACGAGAGAAGCTGAAATAGAAAGAGAGAGAGAGAGAGGGGGTGTGAAGGTATGTTGGAAGGTGCTGAGATTTATTCAGCGCAGGTGCAACAAACTTGACTTCCGGAAAGGAGCCGTGACTTAATTTCGGAGACAACGTCCACCTGGTCTAATAAGCTTAGTTTTAAACCCACGAAAGATTGGAACAACTTGCGGGCACCATCTTTAAAATATCAAAAAAGGCAAACTACTTGAATGGTGCAATGCATTGATTTTTTGGAGGTCATTAAGGAATGTCCGGATTGAAACTAAAGCTCTACAGGATGCAGGTACTTTTAGATGAAGCACAACACAAACATTGAGTGAGGAACATTTGACCTTTAGGGCTCCATCCTTATATGTACCTTCTAGGCACATACCCGCGTAATAAAAAGTAAAGTTTGAGGATTGTCAAAGGCATATATAATACTTTCTGAATTAAAGTAAACGTCGCGTTACAATCACTTATATAACGCATCTATACATATAACGATTGTGTATTCTATCAATGTTGTTACACTCAAGGCGGCCAACCAATTGTAATAATATTAGTATTAGTTACTTGTAACAGTCTAAATTAATATCTACATTAATTTTTTAAAATCTTAATCTTGAAGCACAAAGAAGTATTGTGTTATTTATAATCCTGTAACTTCATTTTTTTACAATGTTAAAATCTTTCATCTTAAAAAAATGCAATTATAGAATTAGCAACTTTTTGTTTCCTCACATAAAATTGCTTACATCAGAGTTACATGTATATTTAATTGCACGCACGATGGATGCTAGATAGAATCTAAAAAGCCACCCCAATCTCTAACACACACACACACACACACACATAGAAGCTAAATGAATGAGCTTGGTGCCTAACACACACACATACACACAGAAGCTACATGAATGAGCTCCATGGGTGCCGGAGTGACATGTAAATACAACACACGAGCCCCCCTCTACCTCAGCCTCGTGATATCCCAATCTTCACGAGTCTAACGTTAAATACACGAGCAACAAACCAATCCAATGTCAAACATTAGGAAGTGAAGAAGCCACAATTAATAGAGATAAAAATCCTTAGGCTAGGCAATGAGTCATCCGTGAAATAATATCGATACATCAGATCGAACCATCGAAGTCGATCTTGTCTATTCACTGCACCAAGCAAAACAAATAACACTTGTAAAACAAATAACACTTGTAAGTCCAAAAACGAAATATTCACCTATATATATAACACAGATTCGCATCACAATGTCAAGTGTATCCAGGTACAGTATCCATCGTTATATTTAAACACACCATTGACCAAGACTTCTTATTTACATTCAATTCTATTCACATATTCCGATGAACGCGGTCAGTTGGAGCCAATAGAGAGTGTGTAATGGCTCATGAAAATTTTGGTTCGAGTCCCGGCGCGGCTAGCAGTGAGCAGAGAGTCTGTATCGGGGGTGAGCGAGATTTACCTAGCTCACAGCTCTAGCCTCAGTCTGACTACCTCTCTTCAAGAATACACCCTCCCTCCCAGTTTACCTCTTGCCGCGACTCCATTTTTTTCGTTCCCCCAATTTTTTTTTTTTTGTTTTGTTTAAGCGCCCCCTTTTCTTGACCTTTTTTTTAAAACTTTTTTTTTGAGTGTTGTTTTTTTTTTCTCTCTCGCTCTTTCCTCCTGGTCAGGATTGAAGGGAATGGTGGGATAGGTTTGACGTCTCGTGAAGGTGGTACGAAGCAGAAATAGATCTCAACTGGGGAATATAGGGCACACAGAGCTGGAAATGTTTTGGAGGCTTGTGACTAAGGTAGATGGGAGGGAGAAAGAACAGTGTGGGAGACCAAAGAGAGATCAAGAGAGAAAGAGAGAGAGAGAGAGATAGAAAGAAGATCAAGACAAAGAGAGCGGAAAGAGACAGAGAAGAAAAAACGGAGGTAACATTAACTAAGTTTTTTTTTTTTTTTTTCTTTTAAAGAAATAAATGTAACAAATCAAGTTTAAAAAATCTTGTAATCCAGTTCAAGATTAGGTCGTATAATTTTACGAAAAGAAAACTTCCAGAATCTGTGATCAGTAGAAACAGCTGGACCTCTGCGATTAAAGAACTCAAAGCATTCCCAGCAAATACGGTTCACCATAAACCGTGTCCATTAATTACTGAAAAATACAGAAGGCGAAAAGTGACAAAGTGGCCAGTACGTTGTATACAATAGAAACGGTTGCGCATTTGGGAGACGAATTGAAAAGATTTGATTTTGATTTTAGGCATATCGGCACAATTTAGGCTGTGTCGTGCAGAATTGAAAAAAAGCACTAGTACAATTGATGTCGTGTATGTCCAAGCATGTGCCTGTGTATGTGTGTTTGTGGATAAAGAATGTTTGCACTCAAGATAAATACAAAGGATAGAAAGTTGAAAAATTATTCAACACAGACAATAAATACATACCGGAAGTAATTGAGCGAATATTTGAAAGTACAGTGTATTGCTTGATATCTTAAAGTAGCTAGTCTACCTGGGCACTTGGAATAGCCTCAAGAAACTTACACGAGCAACTTGCCATTGACAAATGAAGTACCTGGACTAAGGGAGTACCCTGGCTTAATACTTTGGGCTTTTGCAATGCTAGGACTAGAAAAGTACTTGCACGATTGGAGCACCTGGGCTAGGAGTACCTGGACAATTGAGTACCTGTGCAAAAAGTACCTGGACAATTGAGTACCTGTGCAAGAAGCACCTGGACAATTGAGTACCTGCGTATGTATCATGGGAAACAAAGGCGAAATACGTATGAACAGATATTTATGTTTAGACACACAGGACGGTAGGCACATTCAAGGTATCCCAGGTAGACAGAAGCTCCAGTACGGACATGCTCAAGGTGCCCTCAAGTAGACAGATAGCTTCAGGACAGCCAAAACTATTAATAATTGAATAAACATTGAGAGATGCAACACGCAGCTGAAAGGGAGGGGGGGGGGAGTTCCAGAGATAAGGAAATGAGTAAGAGAAGCAGGGGCGTTGCAAAGATGAGGTACTAAGGAAAAGACAATCACGCTGGGTTGAGGCGTAAACTAATGAAACTAAAATAGTGAATTGCGTATGTTATGGGTTAAACAGATATAGGAAACTGAAATGGCTAACTGCGTATGTTATGGGCTAAACAGATATAGGAAACAACATTTGTTTATACTTTTGTTATGCAGTATAAAAGACCTTGTTTATAATGACCTTCAAATTACCTTTTTTAAAAAAGGTTACAAAACAAGTATATCAGGATTTACACTGGATAAGCTGAAAGACTCCCAAATGGCTGCAATATTCGAGACACAAGGAGGAGAATGCTATCCAGCCCTCAATACTTGGACTCCAATGACCAGAATATCGACACACAATAAGCTGAACACAGCAGTCACAGCCTGGAGGTATTAGGGAGATTCCAATGGTCCGAAAAAAAAACCACCTGGGTAACGGGCTAACAGCGGATATTCCCTAACTCTGTGACTATGGCCATATCATTAGGTCCTCAGGGCTAGCAAACTCCGTCCTTCAGGGAACAGTACCAGGAAAAAGAAGAAGAGGCTGAAGACAGAGATGAATGGAGAAAGACGGTCAACGGATCTTGTGTGGTGTCCCAAGTGTTCAACAGAATAAGGGATAGGTGAAGGTGGTGAAAAAGTACAGGAAAATTATGTGTAGTGTGGACAGCGTATTGTCGTTTCATCATAAGTAGCCAATTGGATTTTTAAAGTGTTTGTACAGGTTAGTGCAGTGATAACGGTACGAAGGGGGTTTTTTTTTCTTCGGGGGGAGGGTGTCGGATACGTGCACCGATGTCAGCACAGATGTGACGGAAGGAAAACAATATTAATTGAAACAACCACAACTCAAATTATCAATTACATGTTTATCGAGTTGGCGGCTAAAATAGTAGTGCGGTCTTCTTCATTGTGACGCCCTTTCAAAATTTAGCCAATCAGACTTATAGGGTGGGATCATGGGCGTAGCCGGAGGAGGGGGTTCTTGGGGTTCAACCCCCCCTCCCGAAATGAAATCCCCCCCCCTCGCAGGGGGGGGGGGGGGATCGGGATTTAGTGACTGATTTTTTGCTTTGATTTTGTTTATTTTAGGTGAGATTTTAATACTAAACCATCACTTGCTCCAGCACAGCCAAGGGTTTTTGAGTTTAAAACCCCCTACCAGGGGGGTTTGTTTTTAAAAACCCCTACCAGGGGGTTTTGAGTTTAAATCCTTCTTCAGCGGGGTTTGAAGGTAAAATACCTCTTTACTATTAAAAACAAAGCAAATTATACACTCAAAATTCTTTAAGTGTAGTCAAAGGGGTTTTGAGTTTAAACTCCCCTCCAATGGAGTTTGAAGCTAAAAAAAAAATACATTTTCCATTATTAAAAAAAGCAAATTAAACACTCTAAAATCCATTAGCGTAGCCAAATGGGCTTTGAGTTTTAACCCCCCCCCCCCCTCGCCAGCGGGGTTTGAAGCTAAAAAATACCTCTTCAATGTAAAAAAAAAAAAAAGCAAATTACGCACTCAAAATGCTATGAGCGTTGCTAAAAGGAGTTTTGAGTTTAAACCCCCCTTCAGAGGGTTTTGATGCTAAAAAATACCTCTTCAATATAAAAAAAAAGCAAATTACACACTAAAATTATTTGAGCCTACCCAAACCAATTGGGGGTTTTGAGTTTAAATCCCTCTCCTATGGATGACTTTTTTTTACCCCTCCAGATGGTTTTGAGTTTATAATCCCCTTACAGATCGTTGTGAGGTGGATAACCTCTATCTTCATTAATTATTCTAAAGCAAACTACAGTTACCATGACCGTAGCTAAATGGGGTTTTGAATTTAAATAAAAAAACAACCTCCAGAGATTTCTTAGTTTAAAACCCTCAACAGATGATTTTTGACAATAAAACTTCCCTTTTCGATATAAAATCTAAAGCAATCTACAGTCACCTAAATCCAAGAGCGTATTCAAGAAAGTTTACACATTTCTTCCAGTGGCGGGACTCCATTAATAAAGTTCAGTGAAGTCATCTTCCGAAATTGAAAAACACTAAATGTGGCTCAACAAAGATGGCTAAGACAGACTTTAGGAGTCAGTTATAGAGATCGGGTCTAAATCAAGGAAATCCTATGCCGAACTGGGAGTCGACCCGTTAGTAAGATTGTGACAGAGCGTCGCATGAGGTTTCCGACAAAATGAAGTACGCATAAGAAGAGTTGCGATGACATCCTAGTACAACGTGGCGCCACACATTCATGGAGGTCCTCAGAGCAGGTGGGAAGAGGCTTCAGACATTTCCAGATTTTTGTGGAAGCAGCTTGACTGCAAATGCACCGAACGGCACGGGAGGGGGGTGGGTCTTAGTTAGTAAGAAGAGTTTTTTAAATAAAACTTTTTAATAGCAAGAAAATGCACTGTAGATACCTCAGAATATGCATTTTGTTGGCTTTCAATACAAGAAATAGTGCTTGGCGGCGGGGCTTCGCCCTGCGCTGGGGGAGCTCCTAACGCTCCCCCAGACCCTCTCGCTATCAATGGCGGGGAGCCTACAATTTTTCCATTAATCCAGGAATAACCTATTCTAGGGCACAATAAACGTCTTCCGAAAGAATGAAGGGTCAGAATTAAATAAATATTATGTACACACACACACATACATACATATAAAAAAAATTTGCGGGGTGGGGGAGAAAAAAAAAACCCCCCCCCAACCCCCCCCCTCGAAAAAAATCCTAGCTACGCCCATGGGTGGGATGGACTACTATTCATGACAAAGAAAATATTTTAATGTTAATAATTTTTTTAAGCTGATAAGTTAGGTGCCTATAAAAAAAGTTTATGTAATCGCTGCTTACATTTTTACTGCTCACATGTCAATTTAAAAAGTGTAAGAGCAGAGTAAGGCTACGTGTATATGATTATGTAATGCAGTGTGGAGAAGACAACGAAACCGTTCATCTCCCGAGCTTGTGGTAGAGGCCAAGAGAAGACGAGGGCGAGGAAAAAAAAATATAAGATCGCGATATAGACTCGAGCATTGCGGAGCAGGGGAGATTACCAAGTTCGTTACGGACAAGAAAAGGTAAAAGAAAACACATTGAAATGGCAGATGTTTTGTTTTTTCTCCAGTTGACAAAACATATGGCCAAATAATGCCAGCAGTCTCGCATGGACAGGTAGACAGAGGTACAGTGAGAGGATGGGGGGGGGGGGGAAGGAATGACAGACAAATAGCGAGTGAGATAGAGAGATTGAAAAGAGAAACAGAAACGGAGAACGAGAGAAAAGAGAGAGAGAGAGAGAGAGAGAGGAAGAAACAAAGAAAGAAAGGATAAGAAAAAAGAAAGAGAGAGAGTGAGCAAGACAGAGAGAGAGAAAGAGAGAGAGAGAGCAAGACAGAGAGATAGAGAGCAAGGCAGAGAAACAGAGGGAGAGACAGCAATACAGAGAAACAGAGAGAGAGAGAGACAGACAGACAGAATCTAATGAACATCTTTTAAGGTATGTGTGTATTTGCTGTTACCTAATAACATAACCATGTATAAAGGAATGAAGTAAATCGCCTCACTTTGTTGAAGAAGATCAATGTACTTTGTCTTCTGTCACTTTAACACGAGACTCGCCCACAAAGGAAGAATGCCCATTTCAAGACAGTGGCCCTCGCTATGAAGACGCCTCCTATTACGGATCAAATGAGTGGTTAAAAAACGAGAAAGTTTTAAACAACAAATCTGGGAATCGGAATGAGGCTGCTGCCTCTCGAGGCTTTAATCGAGTTTTGATTCTGTCGAGTGGCAAGCCGTGTACAATGGATGCCCAAGACAAGGTGACGCAGAGCGAAATCATTGAAAGATTGAAATTTCAGATTCTGTTGATTACAGTCATATCAATGCAGGGAGTCTCGGGGCGGCGAATGGTTCCCAGACTTGATCTCGCGACTAACACACACAAACATTTATTTCAATGTAGGCGGTTTCAGAGTCCTTTTTTTTTTGTCTTTTGTCGATTTATCCAAATATTTTCTAAAGAATTAAATGCAAATGTCATATTTTATTATTATTATTATTCAGTATTTTTGTAGACATCAATATCTTTATACACAACACAAAGGACAACAAAACAAAGGCGACGAGGACTTCTGCCGGCACTGTTGTCATAATTGAATTGTCCACAACATGTGCTTCTCAGAACTTTATAAATGGAAATATATAACTACTGTAAAGTCGGACTTGTTAAAAAAAATCAGTTTATTTTTGTAAGCTTTCTAATATTTGCATATTTAATGCACATACCGCATTTTTTATTTCCTTTTTTAACTAAACCATTACACAAGACGGATACTGGGACACTACAAAAAATTGAATCACAACAATGTGCGCTTTCTTAACACTGTGATTTTAAACATCCAAGTTAAGTTATTTACACAATAATATACACTAAGACTAGAGAAAAAGAAGAGAGCGATATGAATGCAATTGACACGATGTAATGGCACCTAGACAAAATTTTTAAAAAAGTATTAAAAAAAATGTATGCTGGATTGACTAAATAAACTATGTCAAGGACACCGTATTGAAAGAAAACAGTAATCAAATACAAGTGAAAGAAATTTGATTAGAAAGAACAATTAGAATTTTTAGGTGTACAGAAAATGAAATTTTAATAAAAATGGTTTATTAAAATTTCATTTTCTATGCACCTAAAAAAAAACAAAAAAAAATAGCTCTTTATGGATTCAAAAGCTCTAATAATAAAGGTAACATGAAGACAACAGACCTACGTTTTTCTTTCAGAATATCACGTCTACTAAGTACATGTAATGTACTCCCTTATAACAAATTAAAACAAAATAATAAGATATGATAATAAATATCTATTTGATAATTACTTGATGATAAAAATAGAGCAGAATGTTTTTATAACCTAAGTATTTAAGTTGAACTAACAATTTAGTTGTTTTTTTGTTTTTTTTTGGTTGTTGTTTTTTCAATTGAATAACTTGTTTAAAAAAATTCTACCAGAGACCTTTCAGACAAAATGTTCATTTCTGGCAAGCAATCATATTAGTAACGGAATTAGAAGACTTATTTGGTCATATGTTTATTTGACATTAATGTCTCTTCGCTTCTTGTGTTAGTGATCATTTCCTGTCTGGTACGGGGGTAAAACGCTTCAGAAATTAATTCCTCAGTGAATGAACTGTGCAATATTAAGTCAACAAGGGCCAACTCGGCCCACTTAACACGAAGACATGGCACACCCTGAACCCTTCAAAGCTTCCTGTACCACAACACTTTAACCTTCTTCCTTGCCTTTGTTCACCATTCAAACATTATTCTAATTACACGCCTTAACGACTCCATACACCATCTCTGCTTTTTTCCCCTCAATAAGCCCTCGAGATGTCTCAAAACAGAGACTCGCAACCCAGTGCCAATGCAACAAGCCAGTAACTTTTATTCATGATGGAGCAACACTTTTTGTTTTAAATATAAAATAGAAATTCTAAGAAAGCAATAACATTTTGTATTGTAAAAGTCTTAAATTATTAACAAACTTAAACCTGGCCTGGCCTCGAAAAGTTGAGACTCACTGATTTAGAAGTTCGTTGCATTTACGTTGTAGTGCTCATTGATTGACAACATGCATGTCTGAAGAAATGGTACACATACCATATGGTCATGGGAGTATCTGACGGGCATGGGGATATGGGGGGCAATGATGCTTTTTGTAATGTCAGAGAATGAAATCGGAGGTGGGTTAGAGGTGGAGGTGGAACATGTGTAGTTCAAATGTTTGTTTTTTTTTAGCAAATTTACAGAAAGACAGGTAGGCAAGTAAAATTTTATCTTTCAGACCTTGAGACGTATTGGAACAGAGGGTGTAACGTCAACGAGGGTGTCGTGTGGCTATCACAACGACCAGGCTCCGTCACTTGCCCCCACGTAATCAAGGAACCCATGAGAAATGCGTGGACTCAAAGGCGTCAGAAAAAATCTCGAATTTAGACATTCCAAGTTTTCACCAGATTCGAACTCGAAGACAAACTCGGTACGGAAGCCACGAGTTTGACCCGTCGGTCACCTCGTCCAAGTTTTAAGAAATGTATAAAAAAAATAGGCTTTAAAAGTAAGAGTGAAATAAGTATAGTATATGCATCGTAATACCTAATTCAATGGCATGTTGGTGTCATTAGTGTCATTGATTTTTCAGCTTATTTTTCTGTAGGTAAGAACAGCAACCAGGTGTGTTCACTTAGTCACACCAAAGGTTACGTTTTTTTTTTATGGGTATAGAAAAGTGCAATCATTCTTTTTTTTTTTTTTTTTTTTGAGAACCTTCCAATTTCAATCAAATAAGAATGTCACATCTCGAGAGGTTTATGTGTGCGCGCCTGCGTGACGCGTTCCATACGTTGTGTTTGGACCACTCAGTGTTCAAACCTGGTTGTTTCCGAATGTCACTTTTGTTTTGTTCCGTGACGGCTTTCATGTCATTTAGTTTTTTTTTTCTTTTTTAACCGGGAATTCCACGAGTTATCGAGAGTGTTCAGTGTGTCGCTATTCCTGATCAATTCAAACGTAAAGCATCATCTCACGTGACCGGGAGGCCCGGGGAGGGGGGGGAGGGAACAACGATGAGAAGACATTTTCCCAAACGAGTGTGCAGGCAGAATGAAGCGGGTGGCTTGGAGTTCCACAGAATGTACCCAAACAAAAGAAAGAAAAAAAAAGGTGAAAAAGTGCATGTGACCTGGGGTCATTTCCCAACTTGAAGTTTTCCTTTGTCAACGAAGGTGGTGAATTCAATATTTTGTTTTCTTGAAAGAGGAACTTGCAGCTAGCGCGCCCCCTTCTCTTCCTGCAGTTTTTCTTTTTGTGCCCGCTCCATACACGTCAACCACAACATCAACCTTTTTTTTTTCCAAACTGTTTGTTTACTGAATGCCTGGCTTTCATTCCTCGCCTTCACTCGTACAGTCCTCGAGCAGGATCTATTAGACACATGGGATCACTACAGAATTAGGCACGAGCTAGGCAACACAATACAGGAGGAAGGGGAGATGAGGTAAAACAAAAAATACCAACAGAGAGAAATACTTACAGATCAGAGGCGGAGACGGGCGTAGGTAAATAGAGAAGGGGCATCGCGAAAATGTGTCAATGCAGGTCTCAAGATTTATAAGCTCAGTAAAAGCTCAATAATACGATGAACTGGGCAGTCTAATTAGTTCATGGCCCAGCAGATCTAATACCTGGCTGTACATACACACACGTACGCACGCACACACAAACATATACACAAACACATACACACAAACACAGGAACTATAACTGGCCAATATTAAAACGTATAGTTAACTTTTTATTTTTCCTAAAGTAACATTTTGGAAATCACTTAAAGGGAGGCAATTGAAACATTTCGACATTTTCGAAGCTTTGCCAGAGGGCGAAAACTCTTGAGTGCCTAATGTTTTTGTTTTTAATTTATTTTAAAACTGTGTTTTAGACAATCCCTTTATGAGCATGACATGTCAATGTAAAATTTAATTACGAAAATAAAAACAACAGAATAGTGCTAGCAAATCAGAAAGGACAAAGAAAGTCTCATTTAAGGCGCAAATACTAATATCGGCTGTTTCTCGACAAATTAAGAAGCAGCAGCAATATGCTATAAATACTTACAAAAACATTAATGAATGGAATGTAATTAGAAAGAGTTTCACCACTATGAGATTTATATTCCATCCGACTTACTGTTTGTGTTCATGTTTGAATAAAGTTCCCTTTTCAGACCTTGCAATCCATTCGAGCATACTTTCCAAATCCTCGACTTCCGGAAGTAAGGCATAGTGCAATAGAAAAAAAATGTTCTTATAATTTGCATAAACTTCACCCTTTCAAATGTCGTAAAACTTTTAAGGTTCAGATTTGTTTTTTCTCTTCGAATAGTAGAAATCTATACTTTGAAAAACAAAACAAAACAAAAAAACATCAACAAAAACAACGTATCACTGTTATGGCCTTCAGATGTAAAGTGGTATGTCTGAAAAACAAGTCTACAAGATAAGGTCAACTGTTTCTGAGTATATCGCGAAGCAGAAAAACAAGTCTACAAGATAAAGTCATCTGTTTCAGAGTATATCGCGAAACAGAAAAACAAGTCTACAAGATAAGGTCAACTGTTTCTAAGTATATCGCGAAGCAGAAAAACAAGTCTACAAGGTAAGGTCAACTGTTTCTGAGTATATCGCGAAGTAGAAAAACAAGTCTACAAGGTAAGGTCAACTGTTTCAGAGTATATCGCGAAACAGACAAACAAGAAACAGTTTATTTAAAAAAGGTCAGACCTCACATATCTCGTTTCACTCCAACACTAAAATGTCCATCTCAACATTAGATGACAGAGGAGGCATTATTCCAGATTGATGACCACGACACGATGTCTGGACATTTCTGGTCAGCGGGTCACAAGACTGCCTTTCATTACTTATGAAGTTTTTTGTTTTTTTTTCCTTAAGGGCGAAAAAAAAAAACAACGTGTCAGACCAGAACATTTCCCACTGCGACAACTTGTCAGCTAATCGAATAGATACAATTGCAGGTAATGTCTGCTAGGCCTGGTGCTTAGCTGGACTTCGTTAGGGGCAGTTAACAGGTCAAGGGAAACAAGTGAGAAAAATAAAGTAATACGAGGTCAAAAAACCGTGAGGGCGAAGGAAGAACTGAATCGAGAAAAGAGTTTAAGATGAATGTCAGAGTTTAAGATGAATGTCAGAGTTTAAGATGAATGTCAGAGTTTAAGATGAATGTCAGAGTTTAAGATGAATGTCAGAGTTTAAGATGAATGTCAGAGTTTAAGATGAATGTCAGAGTTTAAGATGAATGTCAGAGTTTAAGATGAATGTCAGAGTTTAAGATGAATGTCAGAGTTTAAGATGAATGTCAGAGTTTAAGATGAATGTCAGAGTTTAAGATGAATGTCAGAGTTTAAGATGAATGTCAGAGTTTAAGATAAATGTCATATTTAAGTTGGGTGTACGAGTCTAAGATGTATATCATAGTTTAAGTTGGTTGTACGAGTCTAAGATGTATATCAGAGTTTAAGTTGGGTGTACGTGTCTAAGATGTATATCAGAGTTTAAGTTGGGTGTACGAGTCTAAGATGTATATCAGAGTTTAAGTTGGGTGTACGTGTCTAAGATGTATATCAGAGTTTAAGTTGGGTGTACGAGTCTAAGATGTATATCAGAGTTTAAGTTGGGTGTACGAGTCTAAGATGTATATCAGAGTTTAAGTTGGGTGTACGAGTCTAAGATGTATATCAGAGTTTAAGTTGGGTGTACGAGTCTAAGATGTATATCAGAGTTTAAGTTGGGTGTACGAGTCTAAGATGTATATCAGAGTTTAAGTTGGGTGTACGAGTCTAAGATGTATATCAGAGTTTAAGTTGGGTGTGCGAGTCTAAGATGTATATCAGAGTTTAAGTTGGGTGTACGAGTCTAAGATGTATATCAGAGTTTAAGTTGGGTGTACGAGTCTAAGATGTATATCAGAGTTTAAGTTGGGTGTACGAGTCTAAGATGTATATCAGAGTTTAAGTTGGGTGTACGAGTCTAAGATGTATATCAGAGTTTAAGTTGGGTGTACGAGTCTAAGATGTATATCAGAGTTTAAGTTGGGTGTGCGAGTCTAAGATGTATATCAGAGTTTAAGTTGGGTGTACGAGTCTAAGATGTATATCAGAGTTTAATTTGGGTGTACGAGTCTAAGATGTATATCAGAGTTTAATTTGGGTGTACGAGTCTAAGATGTATATTAGAGTTTAAGTTGGGTGTACGTGTCTAAGATGTATGTAAGTAGAAAAAAACAAAAGATACATCGTTAAACATTAAAGAATAAAAAAACAACTCTCCTCCCAGGCCCCAACTTCCTAGTTCACGACAATCAAGCCCAGTCAAATGTTAGACGTTGTCCCCCCATCTGTCATAACATATTCTTACTGACGCAGCCAGACTTCAAAAGGCCAGACTTAATTATTCGTAGCCAGGTACCAATTAGCTGCCCATTTCTGACAGGGCACAACGTAAACACAGTATCAAATAAATCACCAAAGAGGCTCACGGGAGTTTTTGTACTTGTACTTTTTTTTGGTCATTGATTGTTTTTGTACATACAAGTCACAAAACATTTTTTTAGATTATGTATTTTTACGACATTCTAGTTCTTAACCACCGGTCACGCCCCATGGTCTGACTATTTCTTTGTTGCAATGAAATGTAGAACACGTCATAATTTACGTAAAGGTGAACCTGAATTCACCAAATTCAAGATGGCGTCCTATGGATTCGTAATTATTTCATTTTCCCCAAGACGCGTATATTGTTCTTTAACTATAATAGTATCATATGCCGCTGAACTGATTTATACATACTGACATTATTCGATTTATTACAATATATTCGTTTGAAAGAAAATGCTACAACTAGAGCAGGGGTACTCAACCTGTGGATCGCGACCTCTTTGGGGGTCGAATGACCATTTGTCTGGGGTCGCCTATGACCTTCGGAAATGGATTACGTCTATTTTTCATCGCAAGTTTTTGTCGTTTCTAATGTGTGACGTAACAGACACGTGTGTACCATAGTTGGTAGACATTGACATTGATATAAATAAAATAAAGGGACGTTACGTTGACGTACTCCTCGCGCAATATAACCATGAAATGATCGGAAGCATCAATTTAATCAAACAAAAAAAGTGTGGGAGACACATTAAGAACACTGACATATTACCAGAGGATACAGAAGGCACTTTTTAACTAGTGTAACATCAATGTGTGAAGGTAGACATACTTTTCCATTGGTAATTACCGGCATATCTTTTTTATAACATAATTTTCATTCGAAAATTATGTCGCAGCATAAATATTTTGAAATTACTATCCGCCAAACACGCTGCTTAACTTTATTGTGGGATTGTAAAGGGTTTAGTACGATGTGGAGCAATTGGAACTAGTATTACACCATCGCTTTATATTCATTACAAAACATCCCAGGAACATGGATCTCGATGTAAGAGGAGGCAATGTAATGACACTTTTTGCGACTAGGTTTTACTTCAAAAGTTCAAGCAGGAACTGGAAAAACTCTCATGTAATGAAGTTCTATCTGCCGAATGTATGAAGCCAAACTGAAACGTGCAAGTCTTCTTGATAAGTACATCCAGTATTTTAGTTTGAAAGCTGATGAAGTCAAGAGATTCAGACTTATCACAGGTGGCAAATACCATCATCAAAACAAATCGGCCGTTGAAGCGTCTTATTTGATGGCTATCAGAATTGACAGAGCTTTGAAATCTCACACCATTGCCAAGAAGTGAATATCGCCAGCGGTCAAATACATTGTTCGAGTGATGATAGGAGCCGAATTCGTTAATAAATTTAGTGCAGCTAGCTTATCTAATAAGAATGTTCACGTGAAAATAGTTGACATGTCTACTGAAAACATTGATCATGTAATTCAGAAAATGATATCCACTCCACTTCCAATAATTAGCATCCAACTTGATGTATCCACACACGTTGTCAGTGTCCAACAACTGGTAGACGTCATTAGAAAGAAGAGTTTGCTTTTTGTTGAAAGATATTTGTGGTGACTGCACAGATGGTGCTCCAAGTATGCTTGTATGACGGTCTGGATTTCAACGTTTGGTACAGAATGAGTAACCAAAAGTCATCGAAACTCATTGTGTGATTCATGGCCAATATAAGCAACGAAGACACTGTCCCAAGAGCGATGCAGATAAGATGTTGTTTGTTTTTCAATGCCATTTACAAAATTCTGTATCAGGTGTTAACAGTCATATCCCGTTCCGATATTGTTTTGCGCTTTCCTCTATTTCTGACAACATATCTTTAAGACTAACTTAAGAAAGAGACTTGAAACTGAGGGTTACATTCGTTATTATCTTACTAACCGGAGAATTCCTCACCCGGGAAAACAGAACCAAGCTCGTACTGACGTTGGCAATTCACTGTATTAATAAATGTAAGTTTTCCATGCCTAGTCCTACTTTTTAAATTGTTACTTAAGTTTGCATTAGCATGCACTAGAAAAGTAGATGAATGAAAGTCATAAAGTTTTGTATTTAATTTAAGCACAACTTTTTTTACAATAAATGACTTATATAAAGCTTTGGCTATGTTCAGTTTATAAGAAAATACATCATGGATGTCCGCCTACATTTTAATTACAATTATATAATACTAGCAAAATGAAATTTTCATTGGCCTATGAACGAAATGGAGGAGTTGAGAAAGACGGTCGACGAATCTTGCATGGTGCCCCAACGGTCCAACACACTAAGGGATAGGTAAAAGTTAAAGGTATGAACTAATATATTTTATAACTTTTACGGTTGGGGTCGCCGCCTAGTGGGGAATTGTATTAGGGGGTCGCCGAGCTAAAAAGGTTGAGAACCGCTGATATAGAAGTTGGTACGCAAAAGTCATATAGTTAAATTACTTCCCTTGTAATGCGTATTGTTATAGTTTATAGTTTAGGTGTATGTGAATACTTACTAAGAAAATTACATTTGTTGGTAGCTCTGGATAGCAAAGAATATCACATATCTTCAGGATTTCATTTACAATGTAATCACATCAAGTTTTTGTTTTTTTAAATTGAACTATTCGATACTTAGTAATTTTTTTGGTTTAAAAACTATAGCTACATCACTATAATTTACGGAAGAAAAGTACATTATTTTAACAAAGATTTTGTTTTCTATCCAAAAAGAAACACTTTAGTCCATGTCACACTAAAGCACTGAAGTGAAACTGTGTTTGATCCACCGTTGATTGTATATCCAATAATTTTTTTTTTTTTAATTAAATGTGGATTCGAAACAATGCACTAAAGACTCGTGAAATGTAAAACACAGGCACTCGTGGTGAAAACAAGCAAGACAACATGAACTCCAGGTCGAGGGGATTTTCAACTGAGACACACCAGCCAGGGCTTCGAAACTTTCTGTAAAAGCACTAAGACAAAATGGGGAGAGAAGGGAAAGGGGGGGGGGGCTTTATTGTAGTAGTATTCTACTACCTACTCGGTAAGTAGTAAGTTATACGAGAGAGAGACAGAGAGAGAGAGAGAGAGAGAGAGAGAGAGGTAAAAAAGATCAAGTAGGTTTAATCATCTTTTTTTTTTTACATTTTTTTTTACCTCCCTTAACCCCCCCCCCCCTCTTTTTTATATGCCCTACCCACATGGTCCCCAAAAGCAGCAGACAAGTGTCCCTCTTACAAGGCACAGACAAGCCCTCGTACAACCTTTTGCTACTTACCAAGATAAATGTACAGTTTAACGAAACTAAGGTCACGGGCAGCCTTATTAAACATACCCTCCTTTAAAACCTCTTCAACCTACCCCCCCCCCAAAACTTCTGTCAAAAAAAAACAAAACTAGCTCGGTTCTTCACCCCCCCCCCCCTCTCCCCCAACCTCAACTTGCCATAAGTCCGGCTGGCTTATATAGAACATAAACTTACAAAATACGGACCGGAATACATTACGGGGAAAAAAAAAAAGATTTTAGTTCAGGATAGAGAGAAGGAAAGCATGAAAATAAAGGAGGGTATTAAAGGGGGAAGGGCGGGGGTGCGATATTCACGCCCTCATCCTCCAACTCCACCCCTCGCTGGCTGCTCCACCTAAGGTTTACACCTAACCTTGAAGGTTAACCTTTTTGTACAACAGTGACTCTCAACTTGTGGGACCGTGTAGTAACAAAAATCATTTATAACCTCCACTTTAACCAACAGGAACAGACTTGGTAAAAAATCATCCAGTTCATTGTACTCAAGTTCAGGTAGTTTTATAAGTTGTAGGACCCTCGTAGAAAGCAGAATGCCATAGAACAAAGATTTGAGAACCTTGGCTGTAAGGCGTCCAGACGGTCTAGAGAACTATGTTTCTTCTTTTTTTCTCCTCTTTGAGTTCATCTTATAGTGTAAGGAGATGGGGGGGGGGGGGGGGGTCCAAGTCTACCTACCTAGGGCTCGCTGACATTTGTCTTGACTTCCTCCAAGACTTCGAAGAAATAAGTTTCTCTTCTATTTTTTTTTTTAAAATGGAACCCTCCTGCTTAGCCTCGTTTAGTTTGTCTCCCTTTATTTCCTTCTCTCTGTCTTTTTCTCATCTCAGAGCGTCATGCGAGAGCTTACACTAATCCCAGATCAAGAGATACAATGTGGATGTATCTAGTTACCGAGGAAAGAAATAGATTTCTTGATGATTCTGTGTCAATAGATAGGTAGTTGTTGTTTTTTTTTTCTTTTGGAGGGGGGGGGGGGGGCGATCACTTGTTAGTGCTCAATGTTCCCACGGCAACAAACAATGCGACATGCAGACATACACATCACTGACGGACTTAAAATGTACATACCATTCAAACTCAAGAGCTCTATTGTTACACAAGAAACTAGTGTTCAAAGAGTTATGTTTACAATCTAAAATCAGATCTAGAACTTTCGAGCAAGGGCGGGGGGGGGGGGGGGGATGGAGGAAGACATACATATATTTATATTTAAATACAAATTGGGAATAAGTTCATAATTCTGCGTTGACTATTGACACGTGATTTCCCACAATAACAATACTAAATACTAATTATCGACACTGCAGTACCACTGTCTCACACCAGTGGTTAGGAAAGCGAAGAAAACGAAGATTAAAACATACAGAGACCTGTACACGGTCTGGATGTTAAAAAACATTGAAATTACTTTGTTGTTGTTTTTTTATGTAGCTTTTAAAAAATGTTTTTTCTTGTTTATAAAATAAACACATAAAAAAAAAAAGAAAATTTCGGACTTAAAAAAACAGTCAAGGAGAATGAAATATAACAAACGGGTCAAATGAATGCAGTCAAAGATAGACCATAAAGCAAAGTGATTAAACCTAGAGCTATACAAAAGAGATCGACAGAAAACATCGCTAGACACCAAGTGGAGTGATCAAAGTGTGTGCGCGTTGGGGAGGAGAGGTCTTTTGTTCTACGTGGTGGACCCCCTTTTTTTTTTCTCTCTTTCTCAGAGTGTCTGTCTGTCGACGTCCCTGCACTCATTTCGTCATGTTTTAAATATATTTGTAATTGTCTGTTTAAATGCATGTCTGAAATGTATGTTATCTCTGTTAGAAGACAAACTCATGCTATGTCGTGAAATGTGAGTGTGCTTAGTATACATATAGTATCTAGCTCTTGATTTTTTTTTGTGGGGAGGGGACGGGGGAGAATAAAAAAAAGAGGTCCATTAACATTGGGTTTCGCACTTTTCCTCTCGTGACAAAAAAAATCTGTAAAAAAAAAAAAAAAAATGGGGGGGGGGGGTGTTGGTTATCGCGTCTCTGACTGAAATATATTATGTGTTAATATTAAAGGCTCTCATTCAACCAGGTTCGTCGAGATTTGCTCATACTAAGTTCAACGGAGAAACATAACTCAGCATATTAAGCCATCGTCTGAACCTTCCCTTCTATGCGGTGAGTAATGTTACGCCTATGAAAATTGATCCATAACAGTATGTGTACGCACGGATTTTTCCCGCAGAGGCGCTGCTATTTTTTTTTTTATATCTTTTTTCTATTAGAAGGCGGGCTTGTCTCTCCTTAGGGCGCCAAGATTACCATCCACGGAGTATTATGGAGAGATGGTATCAAACCGAAGAGTGGCAATATTGTAAGGGGACAGATAACACAAGACAAAACCTTTTTCCATTCCCGCAGGGATAAGAGATCAAAACAAATCCGCCATGACTCCCCATCATCAAACACTCATCACTGGGCGACTGCTTAGATAAACAGATGAAAAGAAGTTAAAAATAAACCTAGACAATTTTCACTGGAAGTTACAACAAAATATATAGGAAGAAAACAACAACGCGTTAAAATACTAAGAAAAAAAAGTACTGCAAAAGAATCCGTTTTTTCTGTGAGTGTATATTTTCTCTGTAGTCAGAAAATTAACTCGATTCTATATAACCAACTTAAATAGAGATCTATTAACAGCTCAATATTTGCATGTATATTTTTTTATTTTAGTTTTTAGTTTTTCATTTCTCACGCGTCTTTTCAGGCGGAATATGAAATAATATCAACATGGCCGCCTGACCGCATTCATCTTCTGCTCTGTTCCCGCCATCTCGCGGAGAGAGTATGAAGATGAAATATTTGTTATTGTAGAGGAGAGAAGTGATATCCTTAATTTGATCACAGTAAAAGTTAGGTAAACAGCGTCTCCCCAGCCTTGCCAATGTTATCCTAGCCCGAGATCTAGACTCCGCTTTCAAAAAGCGAGGGGGGGGGGGGGAAACTCGCCCGAGTGAATACAATCGATGGGACACTTGGAGGGGGTCGGGGTATGGTAAGCATCCTCTTAGAAATTGAGGAACAGAAAGAGAGAAAAAAAGTTAAGATGGTGCCCGGATGTAGGTGTATGTCGCTACCCCCGAGGTCCACTTGTCTGGCGAGTTATTGAAACGGGACCCCACACAAAAGAAACACCGTTTCCGGTTTCGCTTTGACGAGACTCGATGGAAGGAAATTGGATGAAGTAATGTAGTAGCCTATAGCCATGATGATATGGGTCCTTATAGTGTACATGTGGACTATCATTGCTCTACTGGACGTGGCTTAGTGGTCAGATATTAACCCGAGTAAGACACTGATACATCATTGAGAGAGATTTCTGGTCCTAGAATTTGACTGTAAAGATAAAGTAGATGTCAATGCTTCTCAAACTCTCTGCGTCAGCAACAATTTTTTTTTTTGGTCTTAACCCATTTACATAGAAAAACAGGAATGAAAAAAATATCCATTGGAGGGTTTAGAGTATTTTCTTTATAGACTTTTGTTTCTAGTATTTAATTAAGTCGGTGTACATAGTACGAAAGTACTCGGTACGAAAGGCAATAGCTTTACCAATGCACCACGCTCCTTAGTAGCCTTAGTAACAATTGTACAAGGCAGTGTTTCCCAAACTTTGTTCCGCGGAACCCTAGTGTTCCGCGAGGCCTGTATAGGTGTTCCACGAACTAGTGAGATAATTAATTACTAGGCCACCTAGTTAATTAATCTCAAATAAACAAAGTGTTCTGCTAGATACTCAGAATGTACGAAGTGTTCCGTTAAGGAAAAAGTTTTGAGAACCACTGGTATAAGGTTAAATTTGAATGTGAGAATTTTAATATTTAGCAGTCTTATAAACATACAAAACAAATATTCTCAAATCAAAGAAAAAAATGCATTATTTAAAAATGCTCATTTAGAATCAAGACGTTATCAGCCTAGTTGATATTAGCTGAGATGGAAGTAAATAATTTCTTATTACGAAAATGTACCTCTCCATTAACCAATTAGCCATCGGTCATCTAAACATCTTCGGGAGGTCAAACTAATTCCTTTCCCCCGAGAGATTGTCACGCGCCGTTGTTAGTTTCTTTAAACTGACCCATGATTTCTGACCAATAATAACAAGAGACGAGTAGTCCAGAAACGAGTTCGTTATCTCTGGAGTGCCAAACGAGGGCCGAAATGAAGGACAGGACTTGATTAGTTGTTGTTTTGGTTTGGGAAATGAATGTATTTAACACGTCAAACAAACTGACCAAGAAAATCGACGTTACCATTTTTAGATTATTTTGCGAAAGTTTTGAGTTAAATATGTGGATATATTGCTGACGTATTCCTTGAATATAGTGAATAATCTGATTTTCTGAGCTCATGGGAGTGCGAATTTTAAAACTTTCAGTCTGCCAACTGAAGACCGTAAATTTTGAGAAAAAAATTGACAGTATAGACATAGAAATTCTTCCTGCCAAACTGTAATTAAAACAAAGTCAGCTGAAAAAGTCAGCTGAAAAAGTCAGCTGAAAGCAAATGAAATGCATTTTTACTTTTAATATAATTCTAAACATTTTTTCAAGGGCTATTTCAAAGATTTAAAAAAATATATAAAAAGTAAAAAGAAAATTTCGACCATTCTTCTAAGTATTCGATCAGAAAACAGTCTCAAATATATTTGGCGGTGCCCGCGGATCACAATTTGCTCAGTCCTTGAACACTCTTGAATCTTTTATATCCATTGTCCGATTATTATAGAATAAGGTGTAAGGACATTGGACATGGGTGGGTATGAGTGCATTTTATTAACACGCGGTCGTGTGACCTTGCTTCATCCAGGTTTTTTTCCCACGGGCAGAAAGCACGATTTGAACAATTAGTTTTTTTAACTTTAAATTCATCGTGAGCAGTTTCTTAAGTGTCGGGCCTCATTATAGTCACCGACAGAAATGAGCAGTCAGGGGAAGATAGTTCTCGCCACCTGTCACTCGTGTAAAGATAAAACTCTTAAGCATGTTTTGTGAATATGTGTGTGTAGGTGTCGCGACCTTTGTCTTTTCCTTTCTGAAGACGCTTGTCTCCACTGATTACTAAACTTTATTAGACCACGCCCCTGGCATATATCACTAATATAGGATGAAGCTATGGCACATCATAATAAATATCAATGTTGTTTTTATTGTTAAAACAATAAAGAGCGACTTTGGATTTCATGAAACAACAGTAAATTTCCAATAAAACTAAATAAAGCAATTAGAAAAAAAAAAGCAACGCATGGATCTTTTCAGTAAAATAATCTGGTTCTTTCATGTCTATAACAGAAAATAATTTTTAGAGATGGTATAAATGCAAGGAAAGACAAGCGGAGTCAGTCAATAAAGTTTCAAGCTTCATGTTCAGTCCACTTTGGTATTATTGAAATTAAGTAATATTGCATGTTAATAAATATGTCTCAATCTCTTATTAATTTCTACTCGAAGTTTTTTCTTTTTTTGTTTAACTTCGTATCTATTATCTCTTCGCCTAAAACAAGGATCTCCCAGCATGCCACTGAATATTACGTCATCAGATTTAACTTCTACTAGAGTGCTAGTACTTAAATGTATGCACCGCTTGTTTCATTGTAACAGATTGATAATAATCTTATTTTTAGTATTATTGTTTGTACTGTTTATGTAAGGAATATAATGTACACCTAGACAGTTCAAAAGAACATTCTAGTGGAAAGTCTCTGGATATTTAGAATACTCACTTTTCGCCACATATTTTGGTGTTTCACGTCACTGTATAATATATTGTTAAAAAGCTTAAGTATTTCAATACAGTTTAATGCTTGATTGAAACAATTTAAGCTTATCGATTAGTTCTGCCTGGTATCTACAGTGTAAGACGATGGTAAACTAGAAATCAATGTGAATTTATTAATAGTTTCAGACGTAAACGTTTATAGGTAACAAAATTTGCATATTACAAACCGAAATGTCTGTTCTTTTTATGCAGAGCTGCATTTTTTTATTTAGTTTCTGACCCTTCCCCTCCCCCCCCCCCCATCTTTCTTAATATTTCTCACTTTCCATCCCTCTCTTTATCTCTTTTCTTTCTCTCTCTCTCTTTTCACTCCTAACTTTCTTGTAGCAGCACCCAACATTGTTCAGTGGTTCACCCTCAGCGGCCGAAATAGAAAGGGAAAAAAAATGTCCTGGCCGAGACGCTAGTCCAAGAATTGACTGGCCACCACTGGAACCGCAGAATGCAAAGAGTTCTGGACATGGAAGGAGACATAGATAAATTGTATATCGATCAGGAGTTCTGGTCAGGATAAATCACAGAGCGGGTAGAGGGTCAGAAACAGTAATATTAAAATGTGTCTGAACGATAAGGCCGGGAGGAGGGTGGGAGGTCGCTCTCTTTCTCTTTAGGCCTACCAGTCCAGTCTATTTTACCCCCCCCCCCCCCAAACCTTGAACGTGATATGCGATCACTCTTTTGTCTCCAACTAAATCTGGAAGTGGGTGGTGTGGGCTGGGGTGGAGAGACAGCGTTCAGTCAGGGCTGATGAAATTGGTTCTTGGTTGCACTCTGTCATTAGCTCCCCCCACCACCCCATTCTCTCTCTTTTTCTGTAGCGCAGTCCATTTCCAGTTCAACTTATCGCTATATCCACCATTCTTCTAGTTCTATAGTTTTCATTTCCTGTAGAACATCACACAATTGACTAGCTGACATAAACTTCGTGAGAAAAAAAAAAATAATAATACAAAAATAAGATAACTAAAATCGTAAAATGGAAGGGACCAAGACGCGCCACCTTGGTGAATCATTTAAATTAAAGGTCTAGATAATTTTAACTCAATACATTGTCTGCTCTGATGACCACAAATTTTCCTTTTCAAACCCCCAGTTCCGCTGTTATCCTATCAAGGGCTGACTTTTTGTTTGAAATCGATAAGTCACTTACCCTTATCACTTATGATTGACTTGGCTAAATCAATGTCATCTTTCATTAATAGCCCTCCATCTTGGTCTGCGGCGTCGCGTAGTTAAAAAAAAACTCTGCGCCAAATGTAAACAAACATTGGAGACACAAAGTCTACTTTATGACCTTTTAATAGCCGAAACGGATAATAATATGGTCTGCTGTCTTTCTATTGAGTGTTCAAAAGAGACTACCACACTTATTACATACATTATGTCAAGGGTTCTCAACCTGTGGATCGTGACCCCTTGAGGGGTCGATTGACGATTTGTCAGGGATCGCCTAAGACCATCGAAAATATGGATTGTATTTTGTTCCATTGTTTTTAATCTAACTTTAATTATTTTTTAAGAGAAAAAGAGTCCCTCTATAAGTTGTACAAAGGATGCGCTGAATTAGTTCCCTTTATAGGTCGCCGCTTTAAGGTAAGTTTAAAACAAACAACACATAATAATACAATCTTCTATAGTCATAATTACCGCACTAGCACACTAGCAGAGTGGTTAGTTTGTCAGCTTGAGCCATGAGATCAAATTCAGGTCGGTTTTTTTTTTTTTTTGTCAATGCTTTTAAAAACCCGATAACGGTAAAATTCACCCACATACCCCTTTCTCCTCCCAGCTTTTTTCCCCTAAGTGGTCCAGACAAGTGATATGATCATAGCGTGTTGAGAAACATGAAATGGCGCTAAACAAGAACTATTGGTAAATAATATTTCTAATCGCACAGATTTATTGTTTTTGGTCTAGATCTATTACAATTTTAATTTCGTAACTGATTGATACAATTACACACTTAGTATAAGTTTTTATGGCTTTTCCTGTTTAAAAAGTATTTTTAACGTTTTTCTGTTTGTAAATGTGTGTCTAAGCAGGGCAGGCCTTAGAACACAGCAACCTATGCGGTCGCAGTGGGCCCTGCACTTACACAGGCCCCGCGCTAATTCTAGGAGTAAATTAATAAATTAAACAATTAAAACTTATAATAAGGGTTCCTGCGGCCTCCTGATTGTTCAGAAGACCCTGGAAATCTCCTGACATAGCAAAATATACGAAAAAGTCATTGAAATCTACTGAAATTATTAAAATCTCCTAAAAACTCTTTGAAATCTTAAAATTAGACAAAATAGTCATTTTGGGGTGTCATTCAATATAGAAAACGCTAATACTACTCGCGATTTAAAAAAAAAACGGCACAACGACATTGTCAGCTTTCATTTAATTATAATGTAATGCAAAGACTAATTTTTTTTTCTAATACAAAATCTTAATTTTCACTTATTAACCTTATCCCTACTCAGACTGGGCCGCAATCCATTTTGCATAGGGCCCGCAAATTTTAAGGCCGGCCCTGTGTCTAAGTATGTGGGTCGGTGGTCAGGGCTAATATTTATCAAAAACAAATAACATTAAAAGGCATTATTTGAATGTGTGTGTGTAAACGTTAGTCTCCTAGAGACAATCTAGTTAGAACGCCGCCGCTGCTTTTTCTTTAACAGATATACTTTAGTCCTTGAAAAAAGAATTTTTTGAGACAAAGAAAATTTATATTGTTTTTTTTTTGTAATTTCATGTATTTCTAAATAAGATATAAAACGTACTGTTATATTTAGTAATTTCATGTATTTCGAAATCTATACTATAAAGTAGAAAGTAGAGCGTATGCATGTATGTATGTATGTTTGTATGTTTGGAATAAAAATAAAAACCGCTTGACCAATCTTGGTAAAACTTTGCAGAAATGTTCCTTGGGTACTAACTTAGACCGTAGTGTATGTATTGTAGCCCTAAAACAAACTTAAGACCCTCAAAAAAAAAAAAAAAAAAGTTGACCGACTCTATTACAGCTATAGTATTTTATGGATCTAGGCTTTGTTTACAATGTTGACATGAGAAAAGATCTAAAGAATTAACATCTAGATCTAATTTTAAGAACTACCCTTTGCACATATAGTTTTATACTTTGACACAAAGTCTATTGATTTCATTATTTAATAAAATTAACCTTCAAATTTGCGCTTCAAAAGCATTTTTACATAAATTCATTCCATATATCTGCGAATTCAGAACGTCGTTTTACTTATAATACCATTCATTTAACAAATCGGGTAAACCCGTTTTAATTGTACTTTATATCCTATTCATGTATCGCTATTTTCGTTTTAATTCGGGTAAACCTATTTTCGCAAAACTACTTTTATTTTCTTGATCCACTAGATTAGTAAACACAAACTAAGGCTCGCATGCCTTATATATATATATATATATATGCATTACACCATGCATGAAGATGCGTACCAGTATTGTTATGTAAAATGTGTACAATAAACCGTCTTTACCCGCTTCTCTCCCGCGCTACATTCTGTTCTTCCTATTACAATTACTTCCTGTCACTAATATTTTTGCAATTGTATTAAACAAGCTGCCAAAACTATAAAATAAAATGATACATAACTTTAACTTAATTATTGTTTCCGAATACAGGAACCTTGTTTGGGCTAGCTGGCTCAAAGCTCTACATAATAATAAGGTTTTTCATCCTAATCACTTAGAATTGACATTTAGAAAAATAATGGATTTTAGGGTAGAGAATTATCTAGTTTGATTTTCATATACTTGTACAATGCTCAGGTAGTTTTCCAGAAATGGGGGGTCAGGGATATTTGATATTGTGTTGCTTGTTCTGGGGTAGAGGATACTTGTATCATTGTTCTGTCTTTTATGGATTCAATGGCTAGGATGGTTAGGTAGTATGTCTTTGATATTAAATAATGTTTCTGTTACTATTGTTGTATTTTTTGGGTAATCAATTTTCAATTGTTTATGATTTAATACTTGTGAATTATGAGAACTTACAAATAAAAACATATTGAAAAAAAAAAAAAAAAAAGAAAGCCCACAAAAGAGGCAAGATGGCCCATACAAGAGGCACATTAAGCCCAAAAAAGAGTCAAAGAAAAGAGGCCTAAGGCCCAAGGATTCCTATGATGATAAAGCTAAAATTAAATAGCGCAAATTCTGAGGTTTCCTTTAAAAAAAAAAAAAAAAAAAAAAAAAAAAAATTTGCACAAACTTTCTTTGACTAATTTTACAAAGCTATGTCGTAGTAATTCCTGATTTTGTTCTCTTTTTTCTAACATTATGGAGACGTGGGCCTCTGGCTACAGACCAAATGCTTTTTCGCAAAACTAATTTCATTTTCGTAGCGAAATAGCAAAAACTTGAAAGGATCATTAGCTAAGTTTAACATACATCTAAATCCAATCCATTAGATTAGTAAACACAAGCTAAGATCCGCAGGCCGCGTGTAATGTCAGGCTAGTAAGATATAAAACGTACTTTTATATCTAGTGATTTAAAAAAAAAATATTTCCAATATTATAGTCTGTTAATGATCGTCAAGATAGGAGCCAGGATATGAACTGTAGTTAACTAAGCATTATTGACTATCTTAAATGCTTGTCAAACACAGACCAGGGATACCTAAAGACAATCGAAGAAGTCGGTTATTTCACAACGCTCCCGAGCTCGATTTTGGGAGGGCGGGGGTTGGGCTATTTGTGTCACAGCATGAATGTTCTCACAGACATACAACAATTAGTTAATGCAGGCGAAGTTTTTTTTGTTTTGTTTTCTTTTTTTCCCGCGCGCATGCGTTTAGCAACATCGAGTCAAAGATTGAAAATCCGAGATGAAGATGTGTCCACTTGTCAAAGACAGCGTCGAGAGCAAGGAGGTTAAAACTAGGCTTGAACTGATGACGTCATTTACTAACATTAATTAAAATAGGATAATTATGACGTCATCGGATCATGTGCTCCGCAAAGTTCTATTCAAACTCTCGTAGGCACTACTGCTTGCCAATATTATAAGAGGCAATAACCTAGTATGGAAGAGGACAGACAGTGCCGTTCAACTAATGTAACTAGTTTTTGGTTTAACAAAACATGTTTAACGTGATTTCATAATCTGAGTTAAACTTGTATGATTACTCTTGTTGGGTTTATTCAAATACTTGCAATTAGTTCTGCGATTCATTTAGTTGGAAGCAGCGAAAGTCTAGTTTGTGTAAAAAGGCAAAAAAACAACAACAAAAAAAAACAAAGATGATGGCATGGAAACTTTGAGAAAGTATGGGTTCGATTTTTGACCGCTCACCACAAACCCCTCGAACCCTAGAGACCTTTGTTACAGATTGATGGTCAGTTTTCTGAATGGGTTTTTGGATAACTGGGCAGCAGAGGCAAGCGGTATTGACGGTATTGAAACCCATCATGCTCTGCTAGAAATATGGACATATTGTGATTGAGCCCGATAAAGCACACCCCCACCAGGTCATACCTCCCCATCAATAAAGCGCCTCCTATTATTGCTCTTTCAATGTTTGCACATACACATACATGGGCGTGCGAGGAGGAGGGGCAGTTGGAGAGTATTAGTACAGAGAGGGGGGCGGGCAAGATAACCGATTGAGTCGTAAAAATAACACAAAAGGGGTCGAAGCGACGGCGCAGGGCCCACGTGAGTACTGAAAACACTTCCTATTACCCCCCTGGGGAGTATGCTCCTACCACTGGCTGATATGCTAATCATCGAGATACTTCGGACAGGGCAGTAAATTGAATCGTTCCGTTTGCACTGCCCCCCCCCCCCTTTTCCATTTTCACAACTAGATCTACTATGAGGCGCCACAAACCGTCTCCCCGCCACCAACCGATTCAGAGTGTGTGGACTAAACTTGCTAACTAGCGTTTAGATGAAATGGCGACGAGGGTTGGGACAGAGGGGGTGGGGGACGTTTCTTCTCGTGTAAGGGCACATAACTCGTTTACTGCTAAATTGGAAAGACAAAACAAATAAACAAAACGTGCCCCGGGGGCAGTTGACGTAACTCGATAAGAACACGAAACGAATTACGTCCCTTTTTTTTTTTCTCTCTTCTAACAAGTGTAGACAGAAGACAACTAAAGGGAAGCAAGTGAGATGACCCCCTGGCACCAAACCCTGCCTTATCTCCCTTTGATGATGTCATTATCGCGCTAGTCCTGTCTTCGGCCATCAAAAGAAATCAAATCGAGAAGCTCTCGCGCTTTATCTTTCTAAAAAGAGGGAAAAAATAAATGGGGGGGGGGGGGGAGGGTGCGGCAGAGACGAGGGCAGAAACCAACAAGGGAGGAAACAATATGAGCTCACTGATTTGTTATCTTCCGTTTTTCTAGCACCCTAAGATATAGGCCTTTCTTTTGGCTAGTTATCATTTATACACACAACAAAAATATTCAAAATATAAAATCTATGTCAAGAAGTAACAACGTCTGAAGACAGACATCGGCAAATAGCAGACAGATTTAAAGAGTCATTGGAGAGGGGCATACAAGTACGTGCAAATAGTTACGAAATTGGGGGTGGGGGTGTCAACCGAAGAAAAACATTTGAGTTGACAGCTCTAATTAACAATACACAAAAATTCGATCTTTAGAGTTGTCACACGTTGCCGTGACCTAGGTCACTCTGGCGCTGTCAAGAGATCGTTTGCCAAAGATTTATTACTTTTTGTATTTTGAAGCGGTGCCCGATGTGGAGTATGGGGCGTGTGGTGCAATTATCGACACTAGACTAAGAGATTTTTGTTGTTTTATCTAAAATAAAGTAAATCGATTAGAGACAGTGGCACTGAAACAAAGTCTACCTGCCGCAATTTAACACAGTCCTATTCTGCCTTTGTATGCCGAGATAAAATGATCTTAATTCGCTTTTGCCAACTAATTAACAATGATACAGTTTCGACTAGCATTCGCAAGGACATACAATTAAATGTATGTTCTAAAGCCGCGCTAAGATACGTCTTAACGAAACAATCCTCGCGTTTAATATAATATAAAGAACTGGAAACTGGTATATGGTAAAAATCAAAGAATCTTAATAAAACGGTAACTACTGATATGTTGTGATTGACCCACTCGTGGGAATTTTTTACCCTCAACAGTCCTCGACATACACGCGAGTTCAAAGCGGAAAACTTTTCATGCACACCAGTTGAGTGCCTTGAGAAACTGACGTAACAGCGTGCACATTCAGGGGCGTAACGCGAGAGAAACTGGCGAGTGGGCATTCCGAGACTGGCGGAAAATACAATGCACTCTGCAGCACTGACAGCGGTTTCTCTCCTGACCTCTTTCGAGTTCGTGTGTGTGTGTGCGTGCAAGTGGGGACATAGGCGCGGCAAAAGGCTGAGCTATTAAATTACTGCGAAATATACCCAAGCAATTAAAGGGGACGCATTGTCTCCAAGGGAAATAGGCGCGTCCACATTTGACGTCTCTTAAGCTTTACGGTTACAGCGGGCTGTGTTCACAATAACTGTCTTTTATCTCGACACCGCCATGACACTTCGAATATCGCATAAAATTACTCACTCGAGAGTTCATTGTATCCTAAAAGAACAGACGCAGACGATCGATACCATCTGGGGTAGTAGTCTGCAGCGCCATCCCTCCCCATCCTTTAAGCTGGTCTACAAGAGTTTTAGTTCCGGTTCAGTCTATTTGATTATTAAAATTACAAAACATGTATTATCAATATGTTGAATTATTTACACACGCAAAAAAAAAAAGCTTTGAATAATTTAATTTTCTAAAAACAAATACTTCCCTTTCCCTTATATATAAAAGTATCCCTGCCAGTTTAATGGGGAATAAAATTCTTTGAAAATATTGTTTAAAAGACGTTATGTCTCGATATATATATATATATATATATAGTTATAAACGTTTTGCATTTTTAAATATTTCAAACAGAAGGTTTAGATTTTAGTCGAGAGCACCAAAGTAGACGTTGCATTTGCTTCTAGTATGCTATAAAATGTGGTGCAATCAGATTTTAAATCACACTTTTATTTAATTTTTTCAAAATTATTATTTAAAAGAGACAGACAGACAGACAGACTACATAAAAACTAAAAGTGTCTCACAATTTGAAAGCAGCTAAAAATAGATATCGCAAAAAAACAAATACAAAACCTGAACCTGTTGTTCCTACGAAATAAAAACAAAAATCTTTTGATCACTACAAACCAATTTCGTAATAAAACTATTGGCCAAAACAAAGACGTGGGGGGTTACTTTCTACATGGAATGGGGATTATGAAATCAAAGGGATTTTTTTTTCTGTAACGTCCAAACGAGTTCCATGTCATGATAATGGTTGACCTTGTGGGCTATTTCCATACCTCTGGATGATGGACATTGTCAGATCAGCGGCGAGATTGACATTCCTGGTGTATGTTTAGATTTGTATTGTCATAATGGGCTTCTGTTGTCAGTCCAAACACACACACGAGTTAATCCCTTTCGCTCGGGAGACACAGGCGAGGGATTATATTGTGCATTTGTTGACAGGCTGAAATGTTTGTGTTTCAGCTTTACAAACCACATTAGCGCAACGTTCTTTCTTGTTACTTAAGGGCATAAAGGTCTTTTTATTGCACATTGCAACAATATTTTCATGATCGGTCAACGGGGCCAAATTTGCACTCTAATAATTGGACGCAATCCAAACTTTCGCGATCGTTGGTCATGTTTGATGACTTATGTTGTCTTTTAAAATTTCTCAGTATCGCAAATCTTCGTGTAAGTCTTTCGTGTTGAGATAGATCTTTTTTTATTTTTTGGCTAACTGCAGGTTCTGATTGACACTTGGTCCAAAAAGAAAAAGTTCTTATATACGAGATTTACTCATATATGGAACTAAATAAGCGAAACATAAAAAAATCCTTTAAAAAAAACAAACAAACAACAAAACTATATCTACCAATAATTTAAAAGTTATATCCCTCATACGATTTTAAACAAAATAATTAATTACCAATAACTAATTGACTAATTAAATATTTTTGTTTATTAATTAAAATTTTGTTAAGTACAATAAACAATTGTTTGAAGTATCGACTTGATAGAAGAATGCGTGAGGGTGAAACAGCGCTAACAATTATTTAAGGGGACTAAATCCAACACATTTAGCCATATCTGTGAGTACTGAAGTATTTGTTGCCCTTGTTGCTATCAAACAAAATAATGAATTACCAGTAATTAAATGTCTAATTGGTTACATGTTTTTTTTTATTCATGTCTAGTCTATGTGTCTATGTCAATGAATAATTGCGCGAAGAGAGTGGGTGTGGGAGAAATATTATTATTATAGCTTTTATATAGCGCTACTTTCATGCTTATAGCATGCTCAGAGCGCTTTTGGTCCGATCTCAGTTGTGGACCAGTGGGGGGGGGGGGGGGGGAGGGGGTATCTAGTTGGTTTTCCGTGCTGCTTTTAGGCGCTCAGTAAACACAACTCTGCCCGAGTCGGGTGTCGAACCTCGAGCCCCCTTCTAGGTACCCAAGCCAAGTTCAAGCGCACTTGGCCTCTCGACCACGCTTCCACGTGTATACACATTTTACCAGACAGACAGGCAGACAGACAGACAGAGTAAGTTGATATAAGCTGTGTAAAAAAAAAAATTCCCTAATTAATGTTATTGTTTATTGTACTAGTGCTACTTTGTTATGTAATTTTTCATCTATGACATCATAAAATTCTTTTTAACACGATATCATAGTCTTGGTCCTATTCAAAAGTCGCAATCACATTCAGCGTCATTTCTGATTTCCAGACAAAATTTGTTTGATTAAATTAAATGAACTTGTGTTAATACAGGGCCATTGAGAGCAGCAGTTTAATCGTGACATTTTATTGTGACTCGCTTTTAAAGAAAAAAGCATTGGTCAATCTGTATATATCTATCTCTACCATGATGCGTTCACACCAAAAAAACCATCTTAATCATATTGGTCAATCATTTACGACCATCGTTGTCATATTGGTCTATAGTCTCTTCTGATAAGCATCTCTCTCTCTCTCTCTCTCTCTTAATTCATCACTCCTCTCTCTCTCTCTCTCTCTTAATTCATCACTCCTCTCTCTCTCTCTCTCTTAATTCATCACTCCTCTCTCTCTCTCTCTCTTAATTCATCACTCCTCTCTCTCTCTCTCTCTCTTAATTCATCACTCCTCTCTCTCTCTCTTATTTTTAATGTTTTTATTCTCAGTGGTTAAAACTTGTTTTTGCATGAATACAACTTTCTATATCAAATTTTCTTCTCCTCGCCAGTGTACGTGAGGATACAGGGAATTAAAAAAAAAGCAGACGTGAAGTAGTACGTAACTAACTGGACTTAAAGCTTTTCAATCTAACCCAAATTGATTGTGTCCGACCAGTCTCTCACGTCTCGGTGACCAGGGAACATTGGCGCCCTCTTGTGACTTTTTTTTTAATCACTTACATGGCCACGGCGGCCATATTTTTTTGTTTCAGGGGAGAGAATCAATACGCAGTATATCATGGCTAAAGTGTGATGGCAAAAATTATCAATAAAGAAGAAGACAGTAAATACAATAAATTGTTTTGGGAAGATGAAGACTGCGCTGAAAGTGTATCTGAAACAAAGAGTTCAAGTTCATATCCATTTTATAAATAGATACGAACGAAACAGGGCCAGACAACTTGCGAGACAAGTGTTAAAAAAAAACATGATTATTTTATTGCTTGGATTAGTAGCTTTCCACGACGCATATATTGTAAATTAAAATTTCAAAGTTGCCAGTAGAACGTTGAATTCGTTCTTTATGAATATAAAAATTAATAAATAACTTGATGACTTTATTGACATGGCGCTGTGGACAACCAATGGGTGTTTGAGTCATATAAATTTAGTTGTTCATTTATTTTTTTATTTCTAATCTACTCCCCAACACTAAATTCCTATACTTATATCGAAATAAAATATTATATGCAAAGGAAAAAAAATAATGCATAGGCGTGCGTATTTAAAGAGCTGGGAAAGCTACTTTTAATTTTAGACGACCCCACTCCCGTCACTAATCTAAAGGTTGTAGAGATTCTGTCAATTCATCTTAAATGTGATAAAATATAATTGTACATATAAATTATTACAAATGGAAAGAATGTTGATAAAAAAAATTATTTTGACAACATTAAAAACTGAATGTATTCCTAGAGGATGTGATAGTCAGTTGGTTAATCCGAAGAGTACACACATAAATCTAGTGGCAAAAATGATGCTAGTAAAAAAAAAATAAAGGTTTTTTTTTTTAGAACAAGCGACCTATAAGGCAGATCATCTGTTTCGTTAGTCAACGGTCAACGAGGGTGTCATGTGACCAAACACTTTTACTTTCGTCAACTAATTCCAGAACCCGATAACACTCTTTATTGAAAGTCAGGCTCTTCATCACTCAGCCACGACGTCCCAAAATGATGCAAGCATTTCCAGGATGGCTGCCTGGTCGTGCGGTTTGCGCGCTGGACTGTCGTTTAGATCTATCGATGGTCCAGGGTTCAAACCCTGCCCGCTCCCATCCCCCGTCATCCTGCTGGAGGTTTGGACTAGGAAGTAATTATCTTCAACTCTGAAGGAACATCCGAAACGTGTAAAACAAAGAAACAAAACAGCAGGACTTGATGCATGTAGAGATGTCACATGACTTAATATGTTTGATAAGCAAGTAAACCATTTCAAAACAACGCTCGCCTCGTATAATTGATGATACACAGCTGTCCATTATATCTAGGTCTATATAGAGAACATTTACTCTAATGAACTGCATTCATTAAAAAAAAAAAAAGCTTTATTTTAAAAATTGATATCTCATAACAAATTTATCGACTACTTTTCACTTCTAAACTAACAATAAATATATCGTCTATTTCTTCAGCACTGGCTTAATTCCACATGAATATCTAGGGAGCATTAAAAAAAAGAAACAAAATGCAAGGAATAACGCTAAAATAGCATCAAGAGGGATTTCCCGAAAATCAGAGGCTAGCCGGGGGAGAAAGCCAATCGATTCATGTGAGCCAATGTTAAAGCCCTCGTTCTGCTATCAGAAGAGATATCTTAACAAGGAAGATTTCTTTCCAGCATTTGTCAATGCTGACAGGGAAACTCGATGGAGTTTTGGTATATCAATTTGTTGGCCAGGGAAAATGTTAACTTGTTTGGGAAGTTTTCAAGCCAGATAGCAAAGGGGGGGGGGGGGGGGGGGGGGAGGGCACTAAAGCACTTCTCCAAATGTAAACGACATCCATTGGAAATGAGAATCAGCAAGTATTGTGCTGGTAGATAGCGAAGTTGTATTAAGGTAGATGATTCTGTTGGTTTAAATGGTGGCCATTTGGCCCGAGAGAAAATAGGACTCCGTCTAGTAAGTATAATAGAATCGTAGATCACGAAAGAATAAAGGAAAGAAATGGGCGGGGGGGGGGGGGGTAACAAGACAATAGGAAAAATAAGGATACGCGTGTGTGTGTGTGTGTGTGTGTGTTTGTAAGACAGAGAGAGTGATAGATAGAGAGAGAGAGAGAGAGCATAGACAAGTCGAAAAAAAAAAGACTATGTCTCGCCTATTAATAGAACGATCATCCCAATACAAACTGTGTAACTATATTACGACATGTATCTGTTGTTGTTGTTGTTGTTTTCTCCTCTTCAGTTATTTGGTTTTAGTTAAGTGTCAATGTCGTAAAAGATTTATCAGCCACGTGACACGCAAACTACAGTTGTACGTCAGGCGTACAGTATCGGGCACGGATGTCGAGATCGGTGATTTGATAAAGAAAGATGAAAGAGGCAAATGGAATGAGCCCACGCAGAAGATAGCGGTCTTCAAACAGAGATCCGTTTACGATACACTAAGTCTATGGGCTGGGGTTCAGATGTAAGGGTTTAGGCTTCTCTGGAGTTATATCAGTCGTGACACTGTATCTGTAATGGGGATCGCAATTATAATTCATCGCAATGGGTCATTGGTCAAAGCTAATATAATAATCGATTACAAGGTATGTTTAACACGATGGAAACCATTTAAAAAAGTAGTATCGATAATGCATTTTTTAAGGTGAAGTAACTGACGGTGGACATGCGTGTATACCAAATGTCACACAAGGAAAAATTAGCTATTTACACACTTCACACATCCAACTTGTACCCGTTTTTTACACCCCTTTTTTTATTTTTTTCAATCCAAAAGATTTAGTGCAATGCAATCTTCTACATCTGTGTCTGGAGTTTGAGTCTTATTAAATCCTAACTGACCAATGCTACTGTTATGGTACGATTAGAAATGAGTTATTTGTTTCGTAAATAGGGGAAGTTTTGACTTAGAGACAATGACGCGACTAGTAAAAAAAAACTAGACTAGGTTTTGATGAAAGCAGAGATTTAGCTTGACGACATTCGACAGTTCCCTTCATTATTATTAAACTTCATGTCCGACATTCGCTATCAGCGTCGACTAACTTCTATTGTTGGCCTTTCGACTGTGTTATGGGAGTTTGCCATTTGAGAATTATCTCCGTTTTGACTTATCTGCATAAGACACAGCGGGAAAGCGCCTAACGCTACACAAGCATAACTTCATTAAATAGGCGTAGTTAAGGGTAAAACTGACCCCCCATGACATGCGATAACTCTCAAGGTGAGCAGACAAGAGTTTGTGAGCTCAAGGCATGTACATTCTTTACCTGACCCAAATGAAATGCGAATGAAAGGAATGCTGGTCAGTTGGCTAGTCCACAAAATTCTAGTTAGCAAAAACAGATAATAAAACACGACTCCGAGTTATTTTTTTAACTTTTACTGTCTTAAGACAAAGGTCATCCGTAGTCGTGACTCAGTCGGCTAACTATGGTGCCATGTGATCAGCGCAATGTCCTTCAAAAAGCTATCCTATTCCGACTGGGCTTTCTTGGACAAGGGAATGTGCTATTAATTATCGTACGATAGAGGCGATGTCTCAAATCTACGGTGAATGAGGTTCAGATCTTTTCAACAGCACTTTGGATCGCACTCAGATGGAACTCATCCACAATACAGCCAATAAAGTCTTTACAAATGGTTAACATTTTGTGGAGTATCGCCGAGCCATTCAGAGTCTACCATCCATCTACGAACGGGTTCTTTGATGTCTTATGAAACTCCTGAACTACATAACGATTGTTATAAACCTTCTGTTGTGTTGAAATTGCATTCAACAAGGCAACGCAACACTGAATCCGATATATCGAACCTCTATACAACCATTTAAAGAGGAAGATAGCTAACAATCAATGAACTAGAATCATACAGCTCACCGAGGCCATGGCGAGGTTCAAATTGTCTGCCAATTCCAATGTCACGAGGGAGACAAAAACAAAACAAAAACAGGTATCGAACAAATGCAAAACAAAAACACGTATCGAACAAATGCAAAACAAAAACGTATCGAACAAATGCAAAACAAAAACACGTATCGAACAAATGCAAAACAAAAACAGGTATCGAACAAATGCAAAACAAAAACAGGTATCGAACAAATACAAAACAAAAACACGTATCGAACAAATGCAAAACAAAAACAGGTATCGAACAAATGCAAAACAAAAACAGGTATCGAACAAATGCAAAACAAAAACAGGTATCGAACAAATGCAAAACAAAAACAGGTATCGAACAAATACAAAACAAAAACACGTATCGAACAAATACAAAACAAAAAACACGTATCGAACAAATACAAAACAATGACGTAATGTCACAATTTTCTGGATTTCATTAGTATCATTTACTCTTCAATTCCTTCACGTGTCACGTGGTTTTTATTTTGTATCTGAGGATTCACACTCCCCGTTTCAACCCCTCTCCCATCCAAAACATGTATGATCAAAAGGATTTTTTTCCCCCGGTTTATTGGAATGTTCGAGATTCTATTAGCGGCCAAGCGAGCAGTAATTGCATTAAAAGCGAATAAAGAATGCAACACTCCAAGCATTGAAAGAACCCTATCTGTTAGGCGCGTTCGATTACTTTGAAATCAATGAGGTCTGTAATTGTAGGAATGTATCGTCAATGCTCTTACAAGATTGCATTTTAGTTGGAATACTCCCCGCGCAGGTACGCACACACCCTCACACAGCCTTTTTTTTTTCTAATCCGTTTCCCGATAGTCTTATCAGCTGACTGTTTCAAATGAAAAGACAGCAACAACAGGAATACAGAACTTTTAAAATGTCTCTTTCAGAATTTGCGTCTAAAATTAAACATTTACAGGTATTGATCGACTTACGACCTATGCAATTTACGACCAAAATCGGGAGTCTTTGAGTTATATCTCCTACACCTGTAATTCGTTTGGTGCACCTGTAAATTCGTTTGGTGCATCTGTAAATCGTTTGGTGCACCTGTATTTCGAAATTGTGTTTCTTTTTCAAATGTTCAGTACGGTAACGTGGATCTAGCCGGTGGCCACGGCCTAGCACTATAATGTTTGATTTCCACATGAACAATGTTAAACTAAGTAACAAAAGAGGTGGACATGTTTCTGTTTTATTTTTGTTTTGTTTTTCTTTTTTTTTTTTTGTTTATGTTCCTCCAGAATTGAAGTGAATTACATTCTACTTCAAACCTCTCGCGGAGTGGCAGGCAGGGATCGAACCCGGTACCGTCGAGACGTCCACAGCACATTCCACAAGACCCGGCTGCCAACCATGATACCAATGGCAGATGATGAAGAAAGTGCATTCAACCATACAGATTAGTACAGACAGCAATAATGAAAATAAAAATTAGAATTGAAATATGACTTGATTTGTGTACCATCAGTTCACAATGCAGTACATGTAAACTTCTCCTTTTACGGCCCAAATAATGTTACGCCTGGTCTGTCAGAACCAATCGTGTGACCTAATGTCCAGCACTATCTCTACAAATCATACAGAGTCTAGTTGCTTTTTCAATCGTTTGACTATTTTGCAACAAAGCACGTGCGCTCCCAAAAATCAATTTTAAAAGCTGCAAACGTAATGATATGCAAATAAAACGATTACAAATACAAACAGCGATTCTTACAGCCATACTCTCTTCTTTTCTCTCTCTCTCTCTCTACCTCATCTCTAACTCTCCTTCACTCTCCAACACTCTTAATAGAGTAATGCAAAAAAAAATAAAAAAAAAAAAAAAAAATTGAACCGTAACGTGGCCCATTTGGTAATATGTTTGTCTTTAGGCCAGTGCTGTCAAGCATGTTCATTGTAATAAAATACCTTCCCAAGAGAGGATAAAATAAATAGAACTAGAAGCTAATCTTTTAAAATACCCAACTTAGAGGATGATTCTTTTAACCTGCATGCAAAACAGAATAGGCCTAAAGAAATCTATTGTCTAACCAATGTTTAAAATGTTTTAAAACTGTGAACTTTCTCGTGAATAATTAGTGAACCCTAAAAACGGAAATGGGGGTGGGGTGGGAGTCGGGATAAGACGTTATCTTTACAAAACAAAACAAAAAGATCCCTCGCTATTGTCCCCCCCCCCCCCCCACCCCCATTTCCTTTGTCTTCTATCTATTCCTGTAGGTCTTATTCTCGATAATCTTTCAGTAGATGCCCTTGAAATTGGCCGAGGGTAATACAATCCTAGCCAACTGGTCCCTGGATGGGATCGTATGTCGGGGTCGGGGGTCCAGGGCTTGTTTTGTGGGGCTTAATGGAAACCATAAACAACGTAAGGCATCGTACTTTGACGCATGGAGAAGTGGGGGGGGGGGGAAGGGGTGTCGAGGAGCACAGGGAGCGGGCGTTGGGGCGTCAAAGAAGAATGGAAAGACAGAGATAGAAAGGAGGAAGGAGGGAAAGAGAGAGAGAGAGAGAGAGACAGTAGAGTGAAGAGGGAAAAGAATGTGAAATTGTGAGAGCGTATAAAGGACGAGGACGAAGCGAGTTTAGAGAGAACACCAAACTAATCACGTGACAATACATTTTTAGTGAAGTCGTTTACAAAGCAACTGACACATTTTTTGTGTGCATTTCTTAGAGTTTTAAAGGCAAGCGTTGCTCTTGGGAAAAGAAGAAAAAGAGAAGCTCACAGAAGTGTCAGCAAATATTTATTCAATTTTCTATAGACTTTCAATTTTCAAAGACTGAATAGCCAACCCGGAAATGCTTTGAGCCAAGATTTGACACTGTCGTCGAAATAAGTGAGGCTACTGATGAATGCTGTACATTACTATCTAAACACACATACACAGTCATTTTCAAGGGTCTAGGGTACAAACTACTAGTTGATAATAAGTGTACACTTAATAACACAGCTGTGAAAATTTATATTACACACTGAAAACAGGCCCAATTAAAGTATATGTTTGTATTATAAAATAAACAGCTGATGCCAAAGCTCAGGAGATGACCAGATGGCAATTACCGATGCTGACCATTCTCAGTGGTCGTAGAATTAATCGTCGGTAGTGATTCCTGGAGGCTCGCCAGTCAATCGGCTTAGCTGCTGACCACTTTAATCTCCTTTTTTTGTGTGGTCTAATTCTGTACGGAGTGTCCGCAGTGACCGATGGTCAACACGAATAAAATCCCTCTTTGTGGCTTGATGTATCAACAGTAGAGCGCATTAAGGAAATATTTAAATCCCCCCCCCCCCCGGAGTGCCCACCTTTCAGGATAGATGGATTATCAGTTATCAGATACATAAATAAGATAAAAATTGAAAGATAGACAGACAGACATATAGGCCGATAGATAGATAGATAGATAGATAACTTTGTCATACATTTATAGATCGAATTTTGTTTTTTTGGACACTAAGTTATAAACAACGAATGTGTGTGAAATGCATCAATTGAGCCTTTGATTGTCACCACGTCCATTTTCTGCTAGATCTACCATGTAGTAAAAATCATGTACAAACACTAAAGCTATTGACTCCCGAAACGTTCGCTCCTCAATGATATGAAACAGATCTAGCTCCTCAATGATAACAATAGCCAGGATCTAAAGAGCAAATGGTCGAAAGACTTAGATCTAGTGAGCTCATGGATTCCTGAGGTGACACGGCTACGATTCGACGAGGACGTGCCGAGGGCGGTCACACCACTGACCTTAGAGGACCCAAACACATCGGCATAATGATGAGCCTCCAGGTCAATGAAGATTTGTTTGTTTGTTTGTTTGTTTGTCTACGAGATTGAAAGATAGATCTAGATCTACACAGTTCAAGATAGAGACAAAATATTGTGGGGTTTTTTGTTTTTTTTTCGAGACAAGGTCAAAGGTTAGCGACAGAAGTTTAACCTAGACGCTACAAGTTCATGTATTTCAATGACAGTATTGACACGAATTGACAAGGAAGCGGGCGTTAGACACAAACAGCGTTATTACATTTAGTACTGGTGAAATGTAACGTACGTAAAGCGGACAGAGTGAAGCAACACAGCGGACAACGAATTGTAAGCGAGAGTAGAAAATGTTATCACAATTAATATCCCCACTATTTATACAAACATATTCATTGGGTGATCGCATTTTTATTTTCAACACATTTACACACATTTTATAATTAAAATGACTCAACTTGTAGGTCACTAGGAATCCAAATTTGTAGGACATTTAATTTAACAGGACACTAAAATAGTACGCAGAAGGGACATAGACGGCTAGCAGAAAAAGCATTTCAAATTTAAAATTTTAACTTAAAAAAAAAAAGAAAAAAGTTTTAAAATTCTAAATAATGGAAAACACAAAAATATTTTCGATTGACACTAAGATGGCGTCCATTCCATTAAATTTTTATTTGATTTTTTATATATTTTTTGTTCTTTCAGAGTTTTTTTCTATGGATTTAAGGTTGTTTTTTTTTTTGGCCTTAAATGAGAAAGGCTGAAGAGGAGAGAGAGAGAGATAGAGACAGAAAGAGAAAGAGAGAGAGAGAGAGAAGATGTATCCGAGAATGAGCGATTGAGAAAGATTGGGGAAAAAGAAAGAAAAAAAAAGTAAAGGAAAAAGGAGAAAGAGTGAGACGAAATAGAGACTCCAATATGCATTGCCACGACTAGGCTGTCCCTGCCATGCCGGAACAGTCCACGCAGCTAATTATGCTGTCAATTTTTCGGCCAGTGTAGAGGTAAAAAAAAAAAACAACAACAACTTGATATTGTCAGGTCAGTGGTCTGAGATATGGGGCAATCACGTGACCTCTTACGCCACGTCTGGACTTAGTGGACTGCAAAATGAGATGGCATAAATTTCAATGGAACGTCCGTGCCGTGTCCAGTTGCTTTATTTCATGCTCCCGCCAGTCGGGGGCAAAACGAATATTTATGCACTCGGCGAGAGTTTCAAACAAGGAATGTGACAGTCCATGCTCATTAAAGATTTGGGGGGTGGCCCAAAAAAAAGTCATCCCTCTCTTGGGCCGCCCCCCCCCCCCCCCACAGCAGATCTCTCATCCATTTCTTTCTCGTGTTTAGTCATCCTAGAGATGTGTGTGTGTGTGTGTGTGTAGAGATGCTGAGGAGTTGGCGAGGTATGTCCGATGACGTAGCTGAAAGACACCCCACACGCTGGAGGATGGGGCATTAGATCTTCCGATTTCTCGTCTCGGGAGGGAGCAGATCTTTTTTTTTTAAATTTAGTTAAGCATTTTTGTATGTCTGAACATGGCCGAATGGGTCTTAGGTGGCTGTCTGAAAGAGTTTTGATTTGATTCCTTATGAAATGAGGGATTCCCTTTCACTCGTTAGAGACTCGTGAGATCTATCAATCTTTGTGGTGTAGAGAACTACGCTACGTATCGTTCTGATGACCACAAGACATCCTCCGTCATCGGTGGTCACTCACGAGTTTTAAAAGCCATGCGATTTCTTAATGCATGGGCCTAGCAGTCTATACAAACATTTTTTTTGTTCCCGACTGGAAGTGGATCTCAAATATTTATTTAAATTGTACCATTGGAAGGTGGCTGAGGGGTAAAGTACTTGACTTCTGAGCCGATTGGTCTTGAAATCGAATCCCGTCAAGACTGGAATTTTAAACCCAATTCTGATGGGGAAGTAAAGGCGACTAGTCGTTGTGTAGGCAGCAAGAAACCATGGCGTAACGTCGGGCAGAAAAAAACAATTAAAACAGAGCTTTACATCATCTGCCCCATAGATCACAAAGTCTGAAAGCGGTGCCTTTAGATGCCAACGGTGACAGAAGCTTTAAAAGTAGGCCTATATGGAGATACAAATAACCATAACATAATGACTGTAATAATAAAAATATATCGTTCATTCCTGACATACAGATTTCATTAGGCCAAGATCATAACCGTAGAGTATCGGTTTTAAAATATACAAGTGTAACAAGTCAGTCTACACCTGTGCCAGCAATGGTTGCCAGCATGTGAAACCTGTGCACCACACCCACACAGTACGATCGAATGGGCGCCACACATTTACCCCAGAGACGTAGTGAGCAAAACATGCGGCCGGGGAAAGGTACTTTATAGGCGCCCCCCATTTACCATGGACATATATAGGCTCCCCTCTGTGTGTGCACTGCGCGCGCACACATGTAGAGTACCCTGCATTAGGAAGTATAAACTTTTTTTTCCCCGATTGTGAGGAGAAAAAAAAAGTCTGGATTTATTTCCACCCAGAACTTGATTTATGACCCAGATTTCTATAATCGTGTGACCTGGCCAATCTATGGGAACAATCAGCGTGAAGACCGTATAAATCTATATCACCGTTTATTTATTAAGCAATCCTTTTTGGCTTATCAAGACGAGTTGCAGCCGCAAAGACTCACACATTTTTTCCATTTCAGTTTTAAAAAAAAAAAATGGGCAGCACATCAGGGAGCCAAAACTACATTAGGGCATAACAGATTGTGGGCGGGAAAGCACGCGGCTGCACTTGCGGCGCATACTGAGATCAACATGGCGCCCCTCTTAGCTCCTTAGAACACATGGACGTAACCTTTGGGGGGGGGGGGGATAACAACTGCTCCCCTTTAGGAAAGAAAAAAACAACAAGCCGAGCAATTCTTTTAATGTTTGTAGCAAGCCCAGGGAGGAAACAAACGAATATGCAAAACGAAAAAAAAAAGGGGGGGGGGGTGGGAGAAGAGGGAGGGAGGGAATACAAGGGAGAAGAGTGAGTGAACAACAACTTGTAAGAAAATGCAGTATCGTAAAGAATTATTACAGAAAAAACAAAAACAAAAAAAAACCGCCTGATAGCAGAGAACGGTGAGATCTGCCAGCGATACTTCCCGTCCAGAGATTCCGTCACTTTTCCGGTTCCTGACACGAGCCGGAAGTCAGTGTTCAGCAATCTATGGTGTGTTTTATATGCTGACCCTGCTAGTGGCAGAGGAGCCTGAATTTAAAAAAAAAAAAGATGTATCGCCCCTCCTCCATAGACACCTTTGAAAAAAATACTTGAACGATAAAGTTACTCATGACTTAGTGACAGGGGGAAATACATAGCATCATTGTCTACTTCACCTGGACTCGAAAGTCATTTGAAACTGAAGTGAGGTATTGAACTATGTCCTCATTACTATATACAAAATATATAAAATAAAGATCCTTTAGTGGACATGCATCCCGAAGATTAATTATTAGACTAATCATGATAAGAATTTGCACACATATAAAAGTTATAGCAATACTTTGAATTTATGTGTTTTTATGTGTGGGTGTGTGTGGGTGTGTGTGTGTGTTGAGGGAGACAGAAATTTAAAAAAAGACAGGGAGAAAGTCTGGGAAGAAGAGAGGAATTTACCTTTAAAAACTAAACCACAACAACAACAACAAAAAAAAAAGACTTTTATGACTTAATGCATTTGCTATTTATTTTGTAGGTCAGTGAAGGCGCAGTTTTAGTGTTGTTTTTTTTCCCTCGTTGACATTCTCGTGAGTGGATACCGCGAAATTGTTTTCTCACCCAGGCGACACACGTGTCGTTTTGACGCTACATTAAACACTTAACACCAGAACACACACAAAGTACAATGCAGTGCCGGCTCTAGACATGTGCACGAAATGTGTCGTAATTCAGGAAAGGGAGGGGGGGGGGGGCGGGCTGATTTCAGTCCTTCACGCATTTCGTTGGAAAAAAAAAAAAGAAAATCATTTTGAAAAGAAGAAAAAGAAAACAAAGAACAGCAGCTTTGAGGCGATGGACATAAAAAGATATTTTTTTTTAAAATTGTGAGTTAATAGTATCAATTGAAAAAAAAGTTATACTCGATTATGTTCTTTTATTTTGACCAAGTTTTAATACTTAATTTTAAACATAACTGAGGGCTTAGGTTTGGAGAAATTAAATCAATTTGAATTATTAACAGAGAAAAAAGAATGTTGAAAGACTGTTGTACTTGCAACGTTTAGGGAACACAAAATGTGTTGCACAGATGTCTCTGTACTCTTTTAGCCTTGATATTTCAGGTTGCTAAGAAACATTTGGTCTGGTTCCGCATAGCTGGACTACAGTGTCGTTATAAATTTGAATATACAATGTTTTCGAGTTTAGAGTGTAAGAATGAGATGTACCTCCATGATGGCCAGTTCGTTTTGATTGTGGTATTCTGGTTAATGGGCAGGTTTCTAGTGGGTGGGGTCTAATAGTGTCAACACCCTAAGTAAGCAAACGAGATTGACCAAGACTTGGTTCCATCAAAGACGAATATTTCAAAGTTAAGTGACATATTTTAAACATAAATTAATTAGAACTATATTATTTCCAAATGGGATGTGCTAATATTCATCAATGTGAAAAAAAAAACTAACAACAATATAATTGTTAGTTCCCTTTAGACCATAGATAGTATAAGACTAAGACTAAGACTGCTTTATTGATCCTTATGGAAATCTGTGTGATTGCCAGGACTCTTTTCTCATATATAGACAACACAACAGAAACATTCACATAAATAGAACATAAAGAGTTCATTCAGCATTTACACACAGGCATCTTGATTCTTTTCATGTTTCCTGATCAAAGGGTGGCGTTGATAATTCATAGCTTTAACGGTAAATACAATTATTTCATGAATTCAATAATTGTATTTCTGAAATCTTAAAATACATGCCACGTAACAGAAGTTTATGTATGAATTTTCAGTTCGATAGGATAATTAATTTTTTTTTAACTGTGAGTTAATAGTGTAGGCCTATCAATGGAAAAAAAAGTTATATAAATTCAACATCACGATCTTTAATTACATGCACTTTTTTTTTTTAAACAAATACTTCAAAAACTCTTATTAGTATTAGTATCGATCTATAATTTTATACCTTATAAATGCAAGGAAATCGTGGAGCGCAACAAACACAAAATCTACCAGCAAGGCTACAAGTTAATGAACCAATCAGCGCAGAGCACAATGTCGTAAAAATGCACTGCTGTAACCGATGTCGCTATCATTCGGTTGGCTTGCAAATAATGAACACACGCATTTCCATTGTGGCGCGCATTGGTGCAATATTAGCTTTGAGGAAACGTGAACGATTTAGGGTAGCCACAGACCTGGAAATGACCCGAAGCGAATTTAGCTCTGGAAATGAGAATACAGGATGCCCGCCCTCCCCCCACCTCTCGACTACTTTAAAAATGTTAACTTTCATTTTTGTTTTCCTCAGATTTCTCAGACCTCACTCCTCTTTCTTTCCTTTTTCTTTCTTTTTTTTTTTTCTCTCTTTCTTTCCATTGGCGGCTTTGTTTTCAACCATTAAATTTCCATCTTGTTGCAATTCAATAGGAATCCTTTTATATTATTTTCTTGTGTGTGTGTGTTCGCATGTTAACATTTTATTTCATTTGCCTCCCTTGGACTTTATAATTAACACTGCAAAAGTGATTGCATGTCTATTTATAGCATTGAGGATGACGTGATTGTAAGAGGAACAGAAAAGCACGGGCCGAGTCTTCATGACAGTGAGCACGTATCAACACTTGGCCTATCCCCTTAGTCTGTTGGACTGTTGGGCGCCAACCAGGATTTGTCGACCGTCTTTCTTCATTCCTCCCTATCTTTTGCCTTGTTTAAAACCTCTGTCAATGGCAGGCCCGTCCATTCTTTTATGTTGTCCTCCCATCGCTTTCTCTGTCTGCCTCCTCTTCTTTTTCCTGGTACTGTTCCCTGAAGGAAGGTCTTTGCGAGCCCCATGTACCTTGTAATATGGCCATATATTTTAAGCTTGCGTTTCTCTACAATAGTTAGCAGGTCGTCATGGGCTCCGATCGCTGCAGTAACCCTGCCTCTAATCTTTTGGTTTGTGATGCGGTCTTTGAACGTGATGCCTAGGATCCTTCTGTAGCATCTCAATTCCATTGCTAGGGTCATCCTCTCTAGATAGGTACGTCTTTGTGTATATGTGAGCAGGGGTAGGGAGTGACAATGTTTGCAAAGAGATTTTTTTTGTAAAGGTTATAATACAAGGTAAGAATTTCACTTTGAGACCTTGTGACCTCAGAGACGGGTGAGGTCATGTTTACATGTATCTTTTGGTTAAAACTTACTTTAAAAAATAAATGTCACAAAGTTTTACTCTCATCAATACCCAAATATTCTTTTTAGTGGAATTTGAACTCCTGACTCTTCGGTTCAAAGGACAAGCGCTTCACCACTGGGGCTACCATGTAGCCAGGTATAAACATGCAGCCCTTAGTTCAAATTTGAACAACTAATTAAAACAAAACAGCAGAAATATCGCTGGTGCTAAATTAATTCCCTGTACACAGTAAGTACGTGGTTAGGGTATGAAATAGTCTAATTAATGTAGCGAGTAGAAGGTCGAAAGTGTAGCATCCTGTTGGTGTTGGTTTTGTCGGCCATCTTGTTGTTAGCATTTCCGGTAATGGCTTTCCAACAGGTAGTTTTCAGCACAAGTTTCCGTATATGACACAACACCTTTCCATCAAGTTCCTCTTGGTTCACGATCAATACATCCATTGACTCTCTCCTGACCAACTAGCCATTCCCCTACCCCCCCCCCCCCAGTCTACCCCTACCCCCCTCCTCAGAAATGTCCGTCGATTGTGTCGACACGAGCGAGAAACTCCGACTGTTGTTTTCTAATTGTCCGCAAGACATTACAAACTAATTTGAAACCACGCACAAGGCTCTCGACTCACACACTCCCTCACACATCCTCTCACACACTCACACAAAAACCTATTAGAAGACAAGAGAGACGTCCCTGATAAATGATTTGCTACAAAGGGAGACGCTGTTGTCCTCTAGTGTTGATCCCACACACACAACGACAACGGACAACGAGAGAGAGAGAATGAAAGAGAGGGGTAGGGTCGGTCGATTAGACTATTGACAAGAAAATGATTAGTTTTGGAAGAAAAAGTGAACTGCTCAGTCTTGAGTCAGACAAGACAAAGATCAAGTACTAAAAGACATTCAGACCCACCAGAGGCGGCACTTTTGTGTAGGTGATTCGCTCCATTCTGTGACACTGTTATTAAAACAATCCTTACTATATGTATGTGCCTCTCCATACGTTCTTATATGCATAGCTCTAATCAAATATCCCCCTCTCTACCACATTTACTAAACCTCGACACTGCCCCACCACTAAGTCCGCACCCGCCCTTGTGAAGTCACGTGTTTCAACATCATTGTCAACTTGATTGTAGTCGTTGTTACTGAAATAAGCGCTCGATTCCCCATTTACCACCGGCTCCTCATTTTCTGAGCACAATTCTTGCCCTTGTCTTCTTTATTCCCCTATTCGGAACTGGCCCAAAACTATATCGTAGTTCTACACAACTGATTCTCACGATCTGGATGTGATGACAAACGAGGTAGTTATTAATGATGTATATTCGATTACTCCTGGAATGGACGTCGAGTTTATGCATTTGTGGCCAAGTCTGCGAAATGAGCAGGCATCAAGCAGAAAATGGCCTACACTGGCCTAGACTGATCTTGAATTTGAGTAATATAATTCTAGATTTTAAATAATAAAGAATGGCAAGCCCAAAATACGATCTTTTTTTTTTTTTTTACAAAGCTTAGCCTTTATCATCTCATTCATGGGCGTAGCCAAGGGGGGATTCTTGTGTTCAAACCCCCCCCCCCCCCCCCGAAATGAAATCCCCCCCCCCCCCGGCAGTATTTAGTGACTGATTTTTTGCTTTGATTTTGTTTATTTTAGGTGAGATTTTAATACTAAACTATCACTAGCCCCAGCACAGTAAAGGAGGTTTTGAGTTCAAAACCCCCTACCAGGGGGGTTTGAGTTCAAAACCCCCTACCAGGGGTTTTCGCATTTAAATTCCTTCTTTTATAAAACAAAACAAAAAAAAATGCAAACGACAATACCCCAAATTTCACGAGCACAGTTAATGAAGATTTTGATTTTTAAACTCCCTCCAAAATTTATGATAAACCCTCTCTTCAATATGAAAAAAGAAAATTACTCCCTCAAAATTCTATGAGCTTAGCCAAAGGGGTTTTGAGTTGACCCCCACCCCCTCTTCAGTAGGCTTTGAAGCTAAAAAATACCTTTTCAATACCCTGTATAACAAAAAAAGCAAATTACGCACTAAAAATGTTATGAGCGTAGCTAAATGGGATTTAAACCTCCCTCCCTTCAGCTGGGTTTGAAGGTAAAAAATACCTCTTTAATATTAAAAACAAAGCAAATTATGCACTCAACATGTTATGAGTATATTCAAAGGTATTTTGAGTTTAAATTCCCCTCCAGTGGAGTTAAAGTGGAGTGAAGCTAAAAATTACATCTTCAATATAAAAAAAGAAAATACACACTCAGAAATCTATAAGCGTTGCCAAAAGGAGTTTTGAGTTTAAACCCCCCTTCAGAGTGGTTTTATGCTAAAAAAAATACCTCTTCAATATAAAAAAAAAGCAATTTAAACACTAAAATTATTTGAGCGTAGCCAAGACAATTGAGGGTTTTGAGTTTAAATCTCTCCTACAGATGGCTTTTTTAAAAGTTTAAAACCTCTCCAGATGGTATTGAGTTTAAATCCCCCTACAGAACATTTTGAGGTAGAAAACCTCTACCCTCAATATTATTCTAAAGCAAACTACAGTTACTAAAATCTATGACCGTAGCTAAATGGGGTTTTGAATTTAAAAAACAACACAACTGCAGAGATTTTTTAGTTTAAAACCCCCAACAGATGATTTTGACGATCAAACTTCCCCTTCGATATAAAATCTAAAGCAAACTATAATCACTTAATTCCAAGAGCGTATTCAAGAGAGGTTACATATTTCTACCAGTGGCGAGGCTCAATTAATAAAGTGCAGTGAATAGTTATCTGCCGAAATTGAAAAACACTAAATGTGGCTCAACAAAGATGGCTAAGACAGACTTTAGGAGTCAGTTATAGAGATCGGGTCAAAATCAAGGAAATCCTATGCCGAACTGGGAGTCGACCCGTTAGTAAGATTGTGACAGAGCGTCGCATGAGGTTTGCGGGACATGTTCTCCGACAAAATGAATTACACATAAGAAGAGTTGCGATGACAATCTAGTACAACTTGGCGCCACACATTCATTGAGGTCTTCAGAACAGGTGAGAAGAGGCTTCAGACATTACCAGTGACAGATTTTTCTGGAAACAGCTTGACGTCAAATGCTCCGAACGGCGCGGGAGGGTCTAAGTCAGTAAGAATAGCACACTAGGTTTTTGAAATAAGACTTTTTAATAGCAGGAAAATGCACTGTAGATACCTCAGCATATGCATTTTGTTGTCATTCAATACCAGAAATAGTGCTCTTGGCGGGGGGCTCCGCCCCGCGCTAGGGGAGCCCCTAGCGCTCCCCCAGACCCCATTGCTAGCAATGGCGGGAAGTCTTCAATTTTCCCACTAACTAACTAATTTGTACAAATTATTAATCCCACAACCAAAACAAGAATTAATTTAAAAAAAAACAAAAACAATTAGTTAATTAACTATTGGTAATTAAATATTTTGTTTGGTATCTCGACAAGGGAAAGAAAATGTACTTGACTGATGGTGTGGTTTAAGTTACATTATTCCCTTTAGCCCTTTGTTGGTCGCCGATTTAAAGTTCAAAGCTAACAGTAGATAACTATAAAACATTCAATTTTCATAAGCGATTCGCTGGCAGAGTGGTTAGTGTCTTTGCATTTGGAGGATTTAGCTCTAGAGTTTGATTTTTTACAAATATATTTTTTTTTTAAAAAAAGATCACCCAGATACCCCGATCTTTCTCCCCCTACCCTTTTCCAACTGGTCCAGACGAGTGATAGGATCATAGCGTATTGAGAAAGCTAAAAGCATGAAATTGCGCTAAACAAAAAACAATAGGTAAAAATATTTTTAATCGCACAGATTTATTGTTGTTAGTAGACTCTAGATCTATTACAAATATAAATGCATAACTGATCTAAATGAATTGTTACAAAATACTCTGCAATGAGAGCTTACAAAAATAATGTACACCTGATTGAAAAAAGAAGTTTACAAAAAAAATTGATTAAATTAGATATTAGCTCTAATGCGAATTTTGTAGTAGGAGGGAAAAAAAAATTAATGTACTGCAAAACATGGAGCTCCATCTATTTAGAAGTTTAAGAAGACCTAAGCCCTGCTTCTACCTACACAAACTCATTGGACCGTAACAAGAAAACAAGCTCATCTTATACTTTACAATTGTGTAATTTCATTTGAAAAGTTCAGTATTGACAAGAAGCTTTTAGTTTTCCTCTTTTTTTTTTAAATGTCTGACTTGATCAGTTTCGTCACAACAATCTTTTAGTTTTATTAAGAACGTCAAATAGGGAAAACTATGTTTGACCAAGACATCGTTTTATTATGGCAGTAGTTGTCCTATGACATACTTATAGAGAGTTGTCATTTGACAACCTAGTGTCGCCTGTTGTCGTATGATATCCTCACATCATAACGTCACCAGTTGGCATATGTCATCATTATATCATAGTCACCTGTCATCCACCTATCATAGCGTCATTAGTTGTCATGTGTCATCCACATATAGCCCTTTCAGTTTTTATGTCATCCTTATATCACAGCATTATCAGTTATCATATGATATCCTTATATCAAAGTCACCAGTTGTCATGTCATCCTTATATCATAGTCACCAGACACCAGTTGACACCAGATACTTATATCATAGTCATCAGTTGTTATAGCTCAACCTTATATCACAGCGTCATCAGTTATCATATCTCAACCTTATATCATAGTCACGTAGTCACCAGTTATCATATCTCAACCTTATATCATAGTCACTTAGTCACCAGTTATCATATCTCAACCTTATATCATAGTCACTTAGTCACCAGTTATCATATCTCAACCTTATATCATAGTCACTTAGTCACCAGTTATCATATCTCAACCTTATATCATAGTCACTTAGTCACCAGTTATCATATCTCAACCTTATATCATAGTCACTTAGTCACCAGTTATCATATCTCAACCTTATATCATAGTCACTTAGTCACCAGTTATCATATCTCAACCTTATATCATAGTCACTTAGTCACCAGTTATCATATCTCAACCTTATATCATAGTCACTTAGTCACCAGTTATCATGTCGTCTGCTCAAAAAATATATGAAACGATGTCTTTGGCTTATGAATATAGTATTTTTCAAGGAACGTCTTTTAGCGTGGTTACAGTATTCGACTCCAATGTGTAACCTATACGGAGATGCTAGCGAGGGCTCAGTACGATCTGACGCCGCCATTGATGATCCAACTATTTAACATGCTGGACGCAATATGAAAAAAAAAATCGCATTGTTTACATTTCGTTGTTTTCATTCTCCGAGAGTAATATTGGCCTTCTCATTGTCTTCGCAATGGATACGAGGATTAATTTCTCCAAACCAATGCCAACAGTAGCCATGGAAACTCGCGTGTCCGACAGTGGTCATTGTCTTGTTTTCCCAGCCAGTGGTCATTTATATTTCAAGACGTCGGACATAAATAGCCACACACCACTTTAAACACACTCGTGTGAGGCGCTCAGGTGTCTCCACGTGAGATAGTCATTTACAGGTATTCTTTGGTAAGACACCCTTCACATCGTCGAGATGAAATTTTGTCTTTTCAATGTCATATTTATTATTTAATTTGGACTAATGCTCAAGTCTGACTTTTAAAAACAACAAAAAAAACAACAAAAAATTACCAAATCGTTGTGAAATTTATGGGGGTGCGGTGGCTGAGTGGTTAAGCGATTGGCTTCCGAACCTGGGGTCCTGAGTTCGAATCCCGGTGAAGACTGAGATTTTGAATTTCGGGGTCTTAAGGGTTCCCCGATTCCACCAAACTCTAATGGTTACCTGACTTAAGCTGGGGGAAAGTAAAGGCGGTTGGTCGTTGTGCTGGCCAGTGGCCACACGACACCCAGCTCGTTAAACGCTGGCCAAAGAAACAGGGTACCATAACATCATCTGCCCTATTACTATAAACCGCCTGGTCTCAAATGGGAACATATGAAAGTCCTGTTGCTAGAGGTCTTTCAGCGTATTTTCTCTTAGTGGTCATATTTCGAGAATCCTTGATGACGCAATTTCTACTGAGCAACAGGTTTGGTTACAAACATTTTTAGTTTGCAATCTTCACTTTTTTTTTTCCTAGGGGAATTAAAGTCACTACTTCACGGAGAATTGGCGCTGATCTCGAATACTGCTCTGACGATTTTCCTATCAATTTAACAGTTGATGTATATCGCTGAGAAAAAGAATTACTAGCTCGTTGGCCACACGGGCAAAACTCTAGCTTGAGAGTTCAAAATAAAAAATAAATAAATGTAAATTAGGCCAGAGATTGACACATCTATCAAGGTCTAGAGCCTACATGGCGTAGTCAGCTGAATTACCGTAATTATGCGATAACAGTATATTTATTACTTATTAATTATTTATTATTATATATATTTATTTATGCATCAAATTTTATTGAAAATATATAAGTGTTGATTATATATTTACGTAACTCTAATATAGTTTACATCTAAATCCTGGATCTAGTAAGTAGATCTAGACTAGATCATTGGAATTCTAAATCAGAACTAGTGTAATAACAATAATAATAGTGTAGATGTGTCTTTTATTAAGAAAATATGATTTAACCTTTGATAAACAAAATGGCGCTACATATACTAGATCTGTTCAGAAATATCACAGCGAGTCGTATTTCACAGCCTTAGGACAATCAGGATTGCTCAATACATAGAGTGACCTCAGGGGTCAGACGCGTGACAATTATTTACTCATAACATCATCATGGAGTTAAGGAAAAAGGGCGACATGATCTCCAGATTGGGGGGCAGGGGGGGCATCCAATCTCTGTACATTACACTTTCATTCTGGTGATGTATCTCACGTCTGGCGCGACTATCTTCAGGGTAAGACGTCTTTCAGGCACGTTTCTTCACTACACGAGCAGGACAGCGAGGGGGGGGGGGGGCTGAATACATTTTATGACACGATAAGAAGTAGCCGATGGACGTGACAGAGTGACAGGAATGGATTGAAACGCTTTAAGCAAGACAAAGTAGAAGAGTCCGTTTCACGAACACCTGCGCTCTTTGAATAAAATAATGATTAGTTTTTGTTATGCAAACTACGGGGCTGCCACATCTATGATTATCTTGTCAAGCGGAGATGACGCAGAAGGAGGAAGGTCAACAATGACAAATATGCCTTTTGTCGCCAGTGACAAATCCCTTTTCAAGCTTCGACTTTAAAGGTATGTGCTTAAAGTTCACCTGTAAGGTCTTTCAAGCAATTAACAAAGGTCAAGGGGCAAGCCCTGGCTGTAATCTAATAAAACTAGCATCAGTAACACAAACCAAAACAAATGTTTGAAAAAAAAATGTTTTCATTGAAAGGGGAAGGTAACGGGTTATTTCTTATACATGTAAAAGACAACAAAAAAAATGCTTTTTTAAGGCATTTGGTCTGTAGCCAGAGGCCCACGTCTCCACAATGTTAGAAAAAAGAGAACAAAATCAGGAATAACTTAGATATAGGTTTGTAAAATTACGCAAAGAAAGTTTGTACCAAATTATTAGTGGCAGGAAGTATTAGAAACTGAAGATGAAAAAACGCAGGAGAAATGTGGGTAAAGACGTTTTATTATACACATTTTATATAATAATACTGGTACGCATCTTCATGCATGGAGTAATGCATATTTCTATTTGTATATATATATATATATATATATATATATATATATATTGATCACAACTCATCATGCACGTGGGCATTAGGGGGAACTTTCTCATATCTGCAAAATTCGTTCCCCACACATAGTTGTTCGTCATCTTAATGTTTACTGATGGTCACTTATTGATGCATAGCAACAGAATCAACATTCAAAGATGGCGCAACGCCAAGGGAGAGAAAATTACACAACACACTCTGAATTCCAGAGTTATCTCGCTCTGCTTCAGACCCAAGTTCGAGAACTCACGTTTCCAATTAAGGCGGTAAAATTTTAATCTCCCTTTTGTACTTTCCCGGGTCTTTAGTTTCATTTCCGGGCGCTAAGGTTTGGTATGCAGACGAACAAACGTAGGATATTGGAAGGCACTTTTTTTTTTTTTTTTTTTGCTTGACAAGGTAAATCTGGCAGTGAATAAATCTGGGACAGTCGAATTACAATTTTTAAAAAAAAAGTATTAATGGGACAGTGGAAAGGAAATTATTATTTTTAAATTCTAGATGCGAAACCACGTTCAGTTCTTTGAGATGTTGGGGTTATTTGGGCTAGGCCAATGATAAACCTAGTCTTAGTGGTAGCAAGCCATGAATGCTACTTGAAGAAGGTCACGAGTTCAGTATAGCCCTGTTTTATGATGGCTAGGTGGTTACTACTAGATCTAGTAGAAAGAGATATCCTGCATAATCAGAGCTGAAACTGACGTTAGTGATGTGAGCAGGCAAATAAAAATAGTAATAAAATATAGGTGTCAGAAGTGGGCGAACTTGGTTGAAGTTCAAAATTGACAACATTAGTGTTTTATAAAAAACCGAAGGTCTCACTGGGCGGTGAGCAGTTCTACATCGTGAGATATTTGTTTTGTCTAAAGACAAACCATCACGGGTAAATTGTTTGACCATTGCAGATGATGCAGAATCAAGCGCCATGATTCGCCCGAGTTAGATATGTACAACCGACAATGTATTCTCTACCTTATAGTCCTAGCCTCTTAGCTTATCTCCTGAAATTGTAGTGAGTTTTGAATGCGCTGGCTATAGCGCTTTCATGGCCCTGAATGCCCATACGATTAGGCTTTCACTGCGGCAACATGACAACTAGAAAACTCCGCTTAGTTCATTGTGTACGACCAACTTTGGCTTGGAGGGTCAGAGTTTAGGAACGAAATCCTACATGCCGAACATGTTCATTCTAATAGGTCAATGCTCAGCAAGGTCAAAAGGGTGAGGAGGTGAGAGGTCAATAAAATACATAGTGTTATGAGATGCTAAGAAAACGTGAGAGGAAAAAAAAAAGGGGGGGGGGGGGTAAATCGGACGCACGTTGTTATGTTGGACCCCCCCCCCCCCCCCGGCCGTAATTGACTGGACAGCACTCATATGAGCACTGGAAATGGAGGAATGGTCAAAATAAAGCTGTCCACTAAAAAGTCTATCTTCAAGGTACAGCTATATTCAAGTCAAGTGGTACTGAGAAGAAAAGAAAGGAATTGAAATACCAAGGAAAGAAAGAAACAAGAAGCCAACAGTAGATACACGCTGGAGAAGTGTAGCCTAACTAGACAGTTAAAGAAATTACACCCGCCATCAGGGTTTCTTAACCTAATAAAAAAAAAGTTAAAGTTCCCTTTCAGACCTTGAGGTCTAAAGGTCAGATGATGTAGAGATAATCTTTTTCTGTGGCCCACGACTAACAATGGTGTCATGTGGCCAGCACAACGACCAACCGTCTTTACTTTTCCTCAACTCGATGTCAGGTACCCATTAGAGCTGGGTGGACTCAGAGGCGCCCAAGGATCTCGAAACTAAAAATCCCATTTTTCACAAAGATTCGAAAGCGGTACCCCCGGAAAAGCGCTTTACAGCTCATCCACCTCCCCTCTTATTAGCCTTAGAGCAAAGCTAAAAACAGCTCTTTACATGGATGAGTTCATACGGAACATAGGGTTACATTTCAGTGAAACATCTGACAAATTAAGAAATCAGCTTTTGATGTTGGTCAGTAGTCTATACACATTTTTTTAGTTAGTGACCTTGTTTTTCAATCGATTCCAAGAATATTCAATCTTGTAAGATGAAAATCATATAAACGGTAATACATAATTTTATAATTAATGACTAAATGTAAATACTTGGATGTCATGCCGCTATCGCTACCTTTATCTTCATCACAAAATTAAAAACAAAAAAAAATACAAAGACAGTTTGTGTGGAAACACAAACTGACAATCGGCCCCCGAAGTGGTCCACCCAGGCAGGTGAAAAGGCAGGTTTCAATATTATCAGAATGAAATTCTATTAAATGACAGAAAATAATGGAGAATAAAAGGTTAACAGATCTCGTGTGGTGCCCCAGCGGTCCAGCAGACCAAACGATAGGTGAAAGTGAAATTAGATGTGAACCTGGCCTAACTGATGTCTTATAATGAATATCTAATTGATCTAATTGTTTTGTAAAGGGCCAATCTCTTATTCCTCAAGAATAAAACATTTCCTTAAAAAAGAAAAAAAATTAAAAAGAAAACATTTTTTTTTGGTTAGGTGCACTAAGCTGAATAGTTTGCAGTTCACGCGATAGTATGAAAAACTGGACCAATCTCTTAATCCTCAAGAATAAAACATTTCCGTTACAATAAATAAAAAAATATAACAATTTTTTTTCGTTGGGTGCACTATATTCTCTTTGATCATTGCAGTTCACGCGATAATATGAAAAACTACTTATTAATTGTTGTTTCACTGCAAACTAAATAGATTTTTTCTCGTTAAAAAAATAAAAAACATTTTTTGTGTGTAAATATAGAAATTAATGTAACAGAACTTAACAATACAAACACACAAAAAAATGTTGACAAAAAAGCTACAACCGTTTGCATAAATAAATTAAAAATATGGTAGATAATTGTCTCCCCTAATAAAGAGCCTCAAGTGTTTGTTACTATTAATAGTGAATAGCTGTAAAAGTGGTGTATTTTTTATGAAAAAAAAGTTTGCATGAGTAATTTAAAAAATTAGATTGTTCGTTTTCAGAAATGAAAAAGTTGCCGTTGCATCAAAACTTTGAATGGTCTAAAATATTGTGATGTCGTATTTTCACTATCTTTTCTAGTTTACGAGATCTAAACGGGTCGGACGGACGGACGGACCGACAAACATGCCACACAAAACTAATAGCGTCTTTTCCCCTTTCGGGGGCCGCTAATAATAAAATAATGGCCTCTAGGTTATGAAGAAATAGCGTTCAAGAATGACAGCTTGGAACCTAACATTGTTCATTGCTACTAGAGTTATTTGAGTCCTACTTTATCATACAATGTACACAGAGAAAACCTAATAAAACTGATAGCTGCATGACTAAATATCAAGAACGGATAGCTGGATGGGTAATCTCAAGAACGGATAGCTGAATGGGTAATCTAAAGAACGGATAGCTGAATGGGTAATCTCAAGAATGGATAGCTAATCTCAAGAACGGATGGCTGGATGTGTAATCTTAAGAACGGATAGCTGGATGGGTAGTCTTAAGAACGGATAGCTGGTGGGGTCATCTCAATAACCGGATAGCTTGATGTGTAATCTCAAGAACGGATAGCTGGATGGGTAGTCTCAAAAACGGATAGCTGGATGTGTAATCTTAGGAACGGATAGCTGAATGTGTAATCTCAAGAACGGATAGCTGGATGTGTAATCTCAAGAACGGATAGCTGGATGTGTAATCTTAAGAACGGATAGTTGGATGGGTAATCTCAAGAACGGATAGCTGGATGGGTAGTCTTAAGAATGGATAGCTGGTTGGGTAATCTCAAGAACGGATAGCTGGATGGGTAATCTGAAGAACGGATAGCTGGATGGGTAATCTCAAGAACGGATAGCTGAATGGGTAATCTAAAGAACGGATAGCTGAATGGGTAATCTCAAGAATGGATAGCTGGATGGGTAATCTCAAGAACGGATAGCTAATCTCAAGAACGGATGGCTGGATGTGTAATCTTAAGAACGGATAGCTGGATGGGTAGTCTTAAGAACGGATAGCTGGTGGGGTCATCTCAATAACCGGATAGCTTGATGTGTAATCTCAAGAACGGATAGCTGGATGGGTAGTCTCAAAAACGGATAGCTGGATGTGTAATCTTAAGAACGAATAGCTGAATGTGTAATCTCAAGAACGGATAGCCGGATGGGTAATCTCAAGAACGGATAGCTGGATGTGTAATCTTAAGAACGGATAGCTGGATGGGTCATCTCAAACGGAAATGCTGCAGGGCTAGTCAGAGATAACTGCACATCGTTATGTATATAGAAGTAGAGATCCGCATAGCTAGACAGTAAATAGGAGCAAATGGCTCTATGGCAAGTCAAACATATACTGTCCTTAATTTTTTTGTTTCCTTTGTGAGGAAAAACGAGGGCGAGTGCATTTGTGACATTTCCCAGGTGGGTGTCCTAGGGGTCAAGACAGGCTCGTCCACCAGTCCCACTCAGGGAATTCGTGACCACAAACATATGTACATTTTGGGTACGAGTTTGTTCCCTTTTATCCAGTGACCAAGGGACCAGCCATTGTCGAACCTTGTTGCCAAGGGAAAAAAAAAGTTGGGTTGGTGTGAACTGTTTCGTGTCTGGGTTTACTGGTGTGATGGGAATAGATGAGACTGGTTTTTTCATTATGGGCTCATATTTTTAAGTATGCATTTTTTCTGGTAGCTTGTACTTTTAAGCATACAAAAGTACTTGGCTTGCTACAACAAGAAATCTTCTACATCAAACTATTAAATAGTTACAAGAAAAGAAAACACAAAAATCGGTTTTGAACACTGATGAACACAATGGTAATAAAGAACGTTCTGGTATGTTGCAATATGAAAGAAGAGGAGAAATATCAAACATGTAATTGTATTGTTCGTTTGTGTGTGTTTGTGTGTCTTTGACGACTTAGTAATCTGAGGCAATATTTTTTATAAAGAAACCAAGGGAAATAACTGCCAGTGTGACATTAAAGGGACTGGGACGCATTACATCACACATTTGAGAACAAACGAATAATCGAGAATGCTAAATGAATTTCACAAAAGATAAAACACACACAAAAAAAGTTCCCTCGTCTCATGCCTCGAGCAGTGGATGTGCTCAATAGAATTATGAGAAGAGTGTATAATGAAAAATTAATTGAGACATGAAACTGCTGGGGCAGTTTAAAAATATGGAGGGCCGAAGGTTTCCTTTATGGGGTTGAGATACATTGATAATATAAACCACTCGTCAAATCTAGACCAATCGTCATAGAAGGCCTGAACATTGACCTGCAACGTCACAACCAGTGGGCAGTTTAGAACAATATCTCGTTGCCACGTCGTATAGACTCTACCTGAATTTTAAAGGAATATTGCTTTTCATACATCATTTTCAATTGAGACATATTACAGCAAATTGCCCACCACCACTTTTGAGCTTTAACATTTCACACATTTTAGATGAGGAGTTTATGTTTGGCTAAATGTGTACGTAGCAATATTAATAATAATAATAGCATGCCAAGACACAACCATGGCAAATCCTATTCTCAAGTTAATGTTTTACAACTTTCAATGACTGAGACATAACAGAGTAAAACTGGAGCTTTAGGTCGAGTTCTTTTTTAATGCACGAGATCATCAAAATGTGGGAAGAAGTTTGCACAAAGTTTTGTTCAAAGAAAGAGCTTGCAGCAAAGACAATGACTTTACCAGTCATTTGTAGCGCGAGGAGAGCTGCTGAAAACAAAGTCATGGAGGCGAACAAGGGCAAAATGGCGACCGCAGCTTTCGGAATCTATGTGAATGGAACTCAGGGGAATAAAAGATTAATTGACGAGGAATAGAAGATTGTTTGATAGAGGCATTCAGAACAGCGTTCAAATTGACTTCTGCGTGGGCAGACACACAAAACAGTCCATCACATTTAGGTCAGCCATGGAATGCACTTCTTGAACACGAATGAAAGGAAGAGTTCTTCTTTGTAAAATCCTAAATTGACGAACATTTTAAGTGCTTCGTTGAGTACATTAGTTTAAGGTCACAGCGTAGAGAGAAGAAGAATATTAGTTCAACCTTCGACACAGAAATGAATGTCAATTTTTTTAATGAACGTTCATGTTATAAGCAAGTTATTGACGGTGGACGTGTGGCCAGAAAAACGTCTCCCCCCCCCCCCCCACCCAACCCCACAATGACCAACTGAGATGAGTTACCCCTCAATAAGTAAATGGGGGTCGAGACCGACTTGCCAAAATAAGGATTGTCAAAAACAACCAACTCTATAAGGAAGGCTTGAGATTAGTCTCGATCTCGGGCTGTTCCGTTGGGTGTTTGTTGTAAAATGTTTTACACGTTTCGGATGTTCCTTCAGAGTTGAAGATAATTACTTCCTAGTCCAAACCTCCCGCAGGACGACGGGGGGTCGGAGCGGGCAGGGTTTGAACCCGGGACCATAGATAAATCTGAACGACAGTCCAGCGCTCAAACCGCACGACCAGGCAACGAACACGATTTAGTAGTTACGAAAGAGATCGATGATTCCCAAAATGGTCTATATAGAACCCTAGGGGTGTTCAACGACTTCCAAGGGATCAAAGGAACAATTTGGGAACTACCGAACAACATCTAAAATTAAAGAGCAAATGAGATGTGTGTGTGCATGTTTCGCATATGTAGCTCAATTTTGAAAATGGATCATCGGATTAACAGTAATTTCAGAGCAGAGCAAAGGTAACTTTAAAAAAAAAAATTGACGCTAAAAACAGAGCCAAGGTAATGAAAAGACGTCATCAACAGTGCAAAGGTAACACCAAAAAAGCAACAGTTATTTTAAGAAAGACGTCTCATAAACGATAAGTCTCCAACAGAGGAAAAAGTAATTTAAAAATAAGACCAACAGTGAAAAGTTAAAACAAGAAAACAAAATTACATTTTTTTAAAGTTGGTACAAATATGGCGCCATTATACAACTTGAAATATTTGTACAAAATGTAGCTCCAATAGGGTATCAAACTCGTGACGGTGACACCGCCAACTTCTTGATCAAACGGTTCTACTAAGTAGGCCAGAGGGCATTCTAAAAGATATCTGGTATTTAGTGGTAGGTTCATTACACGTAGAGCTCTTTAATATTTAGTCTAGATCTAGAATCTTGACGTCATTTTTATTAGATTTACGTTAAAATAAAAGCAAAGCTAAGATAATCTATCAATAAACTTAAAGCAACTAAAAATTTAATAAACAACTGTTTTTTTTTTAATTGAATAATTCCAATGATAAAGATCTATGCCTTTTATTTTAGACTTAGAAGACGATGCGCAAAATTTCCTGAACATTAATTCAATCAATAAAGCCTTACATTTTGGAAATTCTTGAACGCGATAGTCCTTTCAAAATCGATGTTGGATCAGGACCTAGATTTAGTCTCTAGCCAAATTAACATTTATTTTTTTTTGTTATGTGAAAAAAATATAACGGTCAAAAGTAGTGTGGCCAACGAGCTATTAATTTTTTTCTCAGCCATATACATGGATTGTTAAATTTATAGGAAAATTGTTAGAGCAGTATTCGAGATCATCGTCCACCCACGTTCCTCCATGAAGGCGTGACTTGAATAGAGGTATTGTACAAAAAAAACCAACATAATTATCTCTCTTTATTCAAGGTAAATCTTTACTATGACTGCGACTAATGGACAATGCCAGCGGCACGTAGTGCCCAAGGGCAGGGGAGAGATCTTATAATATTAATAATCGTGGTCAAAATATCGGTCGTAGCTGCTGCGTATAAGGATACAAAATACTGAACTAATCATTTTAAAAGTATAGGATAAGTACTTTTTCAGACGCAACAAGATAAAGTAAACTTTTGCCAATAAAATGTTTTACGAATTTAGTGTCAAAGTAAAACAAACACGCACTTAAACATTGGCACTAAATAAAGGCTTACCTTGACAAATGCCATGACCTGGTGCTGAAACAACGACTCTATCTCCGACTCGATCAGTTTCGTCCCGTCTCATTAAGCAAGCATCGCAACAGACGGAACGACAGAGATAAGGAATAAAAACAACAACAAATGTTTCAGAGAGAGAGAGAAAACAACAATAAAAAACAAAGAGTGAGCGAATGTTTCCTTCTGTCACGTGACACAAATGAAACAAAACCAAGTCTCTCTATTCCCTCTCTCTCTCTCTCTCTTCTTATCGATACCATGGACACTTCTGCTGCTTTGTAATCGGCTTGTCTTTCTCACAGACGGTGTAAATAGTATTGAATAAGAAAAAGCACGAAACGAAGAAGAAAAAAATACACAGAAAAACTTAAAAACTAAAATGTGCTTGATTTCATTTTACTGACAGACTTTATATCTTTTTTTTTGTAAAGTCGAATTAAACTAACGTAGTAACGAATGTTCCTATTCGACATAAAGCAAACATTTGTTTAGCTTTCGCAATTTTGTAACGCCCATAAAATTATTATTATAATTACAAGTCCTCTATTAATAACATTACGTTATATTATTATATATTATGTATTATATCGACATAGTAATAATCATCGTATAATTGTTCCCCTGCCAATCAAATCATTAAATAAAAACAATCTGATATAAATTTTGTCACATGTAAATTATGAGTGAGTCTGGTGTGAATGTACACTTTGGTTTCTTCTAGTTATAATGTTTTTTGTTTGGTGTAATGCACAAATTGTAAGACAAATTTCCAAACGGACAATAAAGATTATTATTATTTATTATTATAAAGTCAAAGCTGTAATGTTAAAGATGCATTAAATAATACAAAAAAAATAACACTTCATATATAAACAGCAAGCTTGCATGTGGACACACAAAAAACACAACAAAAAAAACAACGCTCCACTATCGGATAATGACATATTGGCGCTTGGAATCATTTTAAAAAATCTTCATGTCATTTACTTGATTACCATCAACATCAATTCCTTTTTTTGTTTTTTTTAAATCTGCCATTAAGCTCCTTATCAATATACCCTTTAGGCAAACATACATTTTCTAATCCATCTTTTTTTCTAATCCATCTTATGCTGGTAAAAAAAAAGTTTTATATTTCATGACTTCTCTTTGGTTCCCTACTATTCTAAGGGCGTCTCTCTTGAAGGTACCCTCCGTGTCTCCTTTTCTTATGTGCCCAGAGTTCTGTGTGTGTGTTCCCCCTGCACCATGTTCTCGCCCTCGCCCTCCCCTCCCCTCCCTCGTTGACTTCCTGTATGGCTTTCGGTGTTACGGGCGTTGTAGGAAGAACGATTAATATCTCAATTTGCCGTCCGATGCAAATGTGACGGGAAAGAAGTCTTATTTGATACGGGCGAGATTGTTCATTTCCCGCTCCCTTCAACTATTGAGCGTGTTCCCTTACCCACCCCTCCGACTTCCTAAAAAAATCCAATCTCGACCAAGCTACTTTTTGAAAACAAAAAAAAAAATCTCAAAATGCACGAGAAAAAAATGTGGGGGGTGGGGGGACGGGGTGTCTTGAGAACAAAAGTCAAGGAGGGTAACTCTGGCATAGATATGCGTGCTCACAATGCCCTCGAAAACCTTTTTTTTCTCTCTCCCCTACACCCACATCTATCTAAAGGCCCTCGTTCGATCCTCGAGGCATCCACCCAGTGGCGAGCAGTCCTCGTACACAAAATCGAGGCACTAGATTTCAGCTACTTATTTGAACATTAGGTGCACGTATTGTTTTTTTTTTCTAAAACTTGGGAGTCACTGTGTGGGAATAGGACATGACGAATTGGGTTCTTCTTTCATGGAGGCTATTCATTTAGATAATAATGATACTATGATAACAAGAAAGATAACTGCTCTAATAAAGACATCGACTTCATCTTTGGGGAGGGGGGGGGGAGAGGACTAGGAAAGTTAAATAATTTTACAGAAAGAAACAACAACTCGGAATAGACTTTTAGATACATAGGCTTAGGTAGTAATAAATGTATCTAATCTACCAATGTAATCTATCAATGTAATCTATCAATATAATCTATCAATGTTTTCTATCAATGTAATCTATCAATGTAATCTATCAATGTAATCTATCAATGTAATCTATCAATGTAATCTATCAATGTAATCTATCAATGTAATCTATGCAATTTATCAATGTTATCTATCTATGTAATATATCAATGTAATCTATTAATATAATCTTCCAATATAATCTATGTAATCTATCAATGCTTTCTATGTATGCATTCTATCTATGTAATCTATTAATATAATCTTCCAATATAATCTATGTAATCTATCAATGTTATCTATCTATGCAATCTATCAATGTAATCTATCAATGTTATGTATCTATGCAATCTATCAATGTAACCTATCAATGTAATTGTTACGATACGAAACTTGCATGCAAAATTTCATTTGAATTTTTCCCCAGCAAATCGTGGGAAACTTTTATTTTAACTTAAAACAATTATTTTCTTGTCCACCCATAACTAATTTCTTGTAGGATTTATCTCCCCTCGCACTGTTTCTCACGGGACGAATCTCAACGTAAAACATTTAACTAGCTTCTCTAGGGCTAACTTTTAAGTTTTGACCGCTGGACAGGTGACCAGCACACAATAGTCGCTGCACCAGCGCTACACGCAGCGGCCTAATAACTTTTCACACCTATTCTCCCCCCCCCCCCCCCCTGCAGAATACGCATCGCTCTAAGAATAGCATTGCACTCGGGCTGGACAGATACATATTCGCTAAGACTTTACTCTCACGGTAGGCAACGAATATTGACCATAAATCTGACCTGACGCCTGACATCTCCGGTACATCGATACATGTGAGAAAATCAGGTAGATTTCTTCCCCACCCGTTAAACGAAATGCCCCAACTATATATAGAGAGACCAAAGCATTCTAAGTTAGGCCCGCTAGGATTCATACAGTCTCCTCTGTTAGGAAGTTTAGTTGTGAGGTTGCATTAGGGACAAACGGGTGAGTGTAAACATTTTACTATACTTATTTTATCTTATAGGAATGTGTGAGTACACATTAGTACACAACCACGTTCCCCGTCATTACATTATGACTTTGTTATGTATGTACATTGTACTATTTTATGTCGATGTTATATCTTCATATAGAATTATTATTAATGCCGCTATGGTGGTCTACGCTTGAAGCCATAGTTATTATATTTGATTTGTTATGTTTCATCCATTCCTGTATCTTAGTGATTGATGTAAACAATAACCTTTCGTGAATCTAAGTACTGTCTAAGAACTTAGATCACAGTGCTCTAAACTTACAGAGCCCATGTGAAATTAATCATTTCACATTTCTATTATATCCCTCATACATATTATTATGTCTCACACGCATGTGAACTTATAGTTCCTTGGATGAGTTTAATTTTGATTAATTATATCAAATTCTTATCATTGTATCTCAATCCCTAGTATTTTATTTTCATCTTATCCTTTAGTATATAATATGCTCATTCTCCATTTTACTATAACTGATTACTTGTCGACGTAACTCATTCAATGGATGAATCTTGACTAAAATCATCCTACATTGTATGATAACCCATTCACTGTGGTTATCTTACTTGTATTTTGTTTGCTATTGAGTTATACGCATGCTTTAAGATTTTAGAACTAATTGTCTTAAATGCCCTATTGGGATTGATACCAATGCCTGCATCTGAATGATTGCAAGGCATTTGGGAATCCCTGCTCAATGCCTTTAGGAGGTTCCTAATTGTCTGTCTTATCCCCAGCCTGGTTGCTACCCCTGGTTGCTACACACGATTGCTACACCCGACTGCTACAACTACCAGATCTCCACCCAAAGCTGTAACCGGAGCAGACCACACCCGATACCCCCCCCCCCCCCACCCAATTACAGACCTGTTAGCAAGAAGGCATTGCCTACTGTCCTTGGCCTTAAAATATTGCCCAGTGTCCACAGTGCCTTATACTGCCCAGTATCATCTGCCCAGTACCCGGCCCAAACTGTCCACTGCCCAATAGCTATTGCCTAATGCCGACTGATTAGAGCAACCTTCGCTGCAGAAGATAAACTGGTGTTGAGTTAGCGCGGCTCTCTACGAGCTAGAGATCACAGCTGAGAGATCATCCCACTACAACTTAGTCTGCAGCACCAACCCTCTCTACTGCTAAACAGGCAGCGGCCTCACCCTAGAGCCAGTTTGCCTACAGCATAGAGACTATCCCGAGCCGACGTCCTAAGACAGAGCCGGATGAATCATCCTTCTGAGTGCCAGTCCTTCGACCGCCAGAAGACGACCCACGGGCTAGCAGCTAGGAAAATAAGTAGCCAGACACAGGAACATTCTTCTCTTCCCATCACTCACCAATCCATGATGAGCAGTTATGTTAGATAGTAGCACCTTCATTTCATTTCTCGATAATAATTTTATTTGATCATGTATCTTTTGTAACCCTTCATTTATTAAATTATATTTATTTATAAACTTATAATATTGGTCTGTTCTTACTGTTAGTTGCGGTGTGCCTGTACAAAATCTTATATGTGAGCGGGATAAAATTAATACAATTTCCCCAAGACTTAAATAAACAAGCCCAATATTTACTAATTAAACATCTCGTCACAGTAATCTATCAATGTAATCTATCAGTGTAATCTATCAATGTAATCTATCAATGTTATCTATCAATATAATCTATGTAATCTATCAATGTAATCTTTCAATATAATCTATGTCAATGTAATCAATGCAATCTATCAATGTAAGTGTTTATGAGTTACTGTATCGAAAGTTTTCTCACTTCAACTTTATTCAATCATTGTTTTAACAACTTTTATTTTAAACAGAGTTATAGTTTCAATAAACACTTCAACAAAATGCGTTTTTATTTTACAATTGTAATTTATAAAATTTGCATTTATGTATCTTTGTCAATCAGGGGTCTGTGGGAACATTGTGAGTACATAAAGGGGTACCCTGGTCGAAAATGTTTGAGAACCACTAATCTATGCACTTTATATGAACTGTCTATATTACCTCCACAATATAATCTATGGAATTTATCTATGTAATCTATCCAGTCTATCCAGTCAATCTATATATCTATTTATCTATTCTTCCATCCATCTGTCTCTCTCAGTTGTTGATATATATACTTTTCGTAATTGAATCAATCTGCTAAGTATAATAAATAACAAGACAACTTAGTTTTCGGTACGTTTTTTTTTTTTATTTCTTTAAGAGAACTTCACCCAAATGGCTTCCCTTTGTACTATGCATTTAGTTTTAGTCAACAGTTGCAACTCGACGTTAATGCTTGCAAGTGTTTGAGGACGCAACGAGGGCTGAAGGAACAGCAAAAAGCCAAAAGCAATCATTCCAATCGCCTTTTTTTTTTCTTAAGCATTTCAGTTTTATAAAACAAATGTCGAATTTAATTCTGAAGTACACTGTCCTTTGTTTCATTTCGATGTTTGTGGCCACATTGTATATTCTACTAATTTAAATCAACACAAGGCCGGGTCGTTGTCTTTACATCTTAGACATTCCCCGGCACTAATAACTGCTTGAACCAAACTATCAAAAGACACACGCTGGCCACCAGCTTTGGAAACAGAGATGGAAGGACAAAGAGAGGGAGTGATCAGACGAGGGCAGGGCGAGGGAGGGAAGGAGGGAGGGGAGATGGAGAAATGTTGCACGAAATTGTTGATGCCAATCTTCCTCCCACTGTAATTACGCCATTAATAAGGCCCTGTGCAACAGATAGCCCCTGTCCCTAAGATGGGGGCTCGAAAGGTCATTTATCAGCGGGAGTAATGAATATTTATTTATTTTCTTTCTGTGTAGATAACAGGTTTACAAATTGTGATTTATCGTCTGAGGTACGTTAAAAAAAAACAACAACAAATCTCTAGAGAGAACATGTCATATTTGAGTCAGGTCAGTTTCTTGGGGAGGAGACACCAGCTGGACGGTAGGGAGATGGCAATGGACAGTTTAACTTCGCATAGAGACTTGTTCTTTTAGAGTGAACACTCTTCAGGTCCCCTCCTGCTTTCTATCTCTCTCTCTCTCTCTCTCTCTCACAAACTATTTATAACCAATTCACTCGTTCTCTTTCCCACATACCCACATACACACTCTCTGTATAACTCTCTTATTTTGTTTTACCTTTTTTTTTTCCTCTTTCCTGAGTCTTCTTTTCGTGACCTTAGTAGTCATTTGCTTTCTCTCTATCACTCCCACTCTTTATCTATTATTCTCTCTCCCAACTTTCTCTCTCTCTCTCTCTCATTCTTATGTATTATTCCTCTCTCTGTGTCTCTCTCTGCCCCTCTCTCTGTGTCTCTCTCTCACACTTTTATCTATTATTCTCTCTCTCTCGTTCCTTTTGTTGGAAACGAACTTCTTCCCTAAATGGCTGTAGACCTAGGTCTAGTCACACACTCTTGCGACGACGTGTGAGTCAAATGCAGAAACAGTTTTAAGTTGTTGAATACACGGAATTTGATTGGTAGAACAGACCAAGCACAAAAGTAGTGACCCAAAGTAAATGGACTCAATAGATCCTAACATTGTAAGTATACAGCTGATGTACAAGTCACTGAAGGGTAACTCTAGACTTGACTAGAACAGACTAACAATAAATTACCAATGGTGGTATACCATACCAGCCCTTTTTCTTTGTGTGTATCAACAGGCATCATGCCATATATATCGATATCACTTTCAGTGATTCACCAAGGCCAATAAAAAAATAAACGGTTAAAGTATACAAGACCAAACACAGTTGAGTACACATTGCATTCAGTATTGTCAAAAAAAAATTCTAAACACTCTATAGCACCTACAAAACACCGTATCGTCAATACAGAGTTTCGTAAGACTTGATGCCTCAGTGTTTAGCTAGAGTTATCTCTCGTGAATTTTAGAATCGGACGAGATTTTGGCGAGAGCGAAAAAAAAACGGTTTGAACAACAAAAAAGTTCAGATGTTAAAAGAAATGAGCGAAAATATTTGTTCAGAAAAGCGCGGAGGTTTAAAACAAAACACACCTCTTGGGGGTTCGTAGACATCTACTCAAGTGACTGAAGGTAGAGATACTGTAGGAATTGTCTATTAGTAATTTTGAGTTGCACTGAAACCTTGCTAAAACATGGCGGCTAACCATTTCTGTTAGACGAGACGTTGTTATTTCTCTTGACTTGATTGTGAATCGAACGTCACTTAAGATAATAGTATTCGTAGTCTCGAATTCTGTTTATAAACAATGCCAACAAAAAATTAAATAGAATAAGTTAATACTTTTATTTAAGAACACAATGTCTTATTTAAAACTAGCCGGATATGACCCGCGTCCTTCGGGCCTTAGTTTGGGTATTACTGATCTACTGGATTTAATTTAGATCTATGTCAAACTTGGAGAATGTCCCCTTCACATTTTCTTTATTTTGCCACGAAAATTTAAAGTAGTGTGCGAAAATGGGTTTACCCGTTCAGCCGACATATTCATATCCAATATAAAATATTGTGAAAACGGGTTTACCCGATTCGTTAAAAAGTTTCGTTCTTTATTCTATAGCTAAATGCACAGTGCACGTCTATTCCTAAGAGTTACTACAAGAGGTCTCTCTCTCGTCCATTAGTCTGTCTCTAACCTATTCCGTTTCTAAATTTTTAAAGTACCGTTACTTCATTACGGAAATCCCCAATTCAACCAAACTTATACACGTCTTACCATTGAGTCATAACACATTTCAGGTAATCAAAATCCTCATTCAATGAATTTTTAAAAAATCTAAATAAGTTTGTCGAAACGTATGCTACAGTAAATGTAGATTTCAGTATAAAACATCGCAACGATAATTAAAATTATAAATAATTTTTGTTTAGGAAATTAAGTGTTTTACAGTATTATCTTCTCTTTTGATGTAACGTCCGTAATTTTATAAGATAAGATTATTTGGTGAATTACTTAGGTATTATTAAAAATAATTTGGCTGAAAGGCCAAAATAAGCGTGAGTCCAATACAGTCAAGAGCTCCATCGAGTCACGCTTGACCCGAGGTGAGGAGAGGGTCATCACGCGAGCGTGACATACTACTTGACGGTGCAAGTCAACAGAGAAATTAATTGGTATGAATGTCACGCCAGGCGAGTACACACGTGGGGAGTGGGGATTGGGGAATGGGGGAATTATGGCGCAACTTGTCAGGCGAGAGGCTGTTTGTGTAACCTTTACATCATCAGGCTCAGGGTGTGAGCAGTGCCGGCTGCTTGGGACAGAGCACTTATTAGAGACAGATAAACAAAAAAAGAGCCCCCGTTCGATTCGACAAGTTGAAAATGTTTCTCTGTAGGGTTTAGGATCAGGTCTAGCATAAAACTAACAGCTCCATTAGTTAGTAAACGAACATGTTTAATGAAGATATCATCTTAGTATATGAACTGGTTTAATGAAGATATCATCTTAGTATATGAACTGGTTTAATGAAGATATCATCTTAGTATATGAACTGGTTTAATGAAAATATCATCTTAGTATATGAAATGGTTTAATGAAGATATCATCTTAGTATATGAAATGGTTTAATGAAGATATCATCTATCTCCATCATCTGTCCCTTGACTTTTGTCATTACAAGGGGAGATAAAGAGTACAAAGGTGTCTGCAGCCATATTTTAGGTCGCGTGCTTTGAGACATTGTGACCCCTCCCTTTCCCCAAACAAATAGGGATAGAACATGGGTAGATACGGAATACTGCTTGTATTAAACGAAAAAAAAATCAGTCTTTACGAGGTTTAGAACTTATGTCATTCAGAATCAACAGCACTTGTATTTTTCGATTACTGAAAATTTGGGCAGTTTTTGTTGTTGTTTTTGTTGTTGTTTTTGTTGTTTTTGTTGTTTTTGTTGTTTTTGTTGTTTTTGTTGTTTTTGTTGTTTTTGTTGTTTTTGTTGTTGTTTTTGTTGTTTTTGTTGTTTTTGTTGTTTTTGTTGTTTTTGTTGTTTTTGTTGTTGTTTTTGTTGTTTTTGTTTTTGTTGTTTTTGTTGTTTTTGTTTTTGTTGTTGTTTTTGTTGTTGTTTTTGTTGTTGTTTTTGTTGTTTTTGTTTTTGTTGTTGTTGTTTTTGTTGTTTTTGTTGTTGTTTTTGTTGTTTTTGTTTTTGTTGTTGTTGTTTTTGTTGTTTTTGTTGTTGTTTTTGTTTTTGTTGTTGTTTTTGTTGTTGTTTTTGTTGTTTTTGTTTTTGTTGTTGTTTTTGTTTAATTGTTACGTTCCTTCATATTTGAATTTTGTTTTTCTAAACTACAAAACAAAATACCGACTTTATAGAATAGAAGTAAAAAAAAATCGAAACTTTTGTTTACACGTAAACTTTATCGTACAAATATTTTGGTGGGGGTGGGGGCATTTTTTAAAATCTGAAAATGTCTCTGTAAGATGCCTCCGTTTCTCTTTGAAATGTCTCTACATATCTTACATTTATAAGTTTACTTCTCTATTCAAGTCAGAGGGAATCAACAGAGAACATTGCAATGTATTTATCAAGCCAGCTAAAAATATTTTCACGTCTCGAAGTAGAAGGTTATTTAAATTAAATTTTAAAAAAAAACAATTACGAGAGTTACAAGAAAAAAAAAATTAAGCTTAGAATATTTTTTTTTTAGTCCACACGAGGGAAGTTTTAGAACTTTGATTAGAACCAAGTTTTGTAAGTTTTCCCAATTTTGAAGAACTGCGCTAAGAAAAGAACTGAAAGGTCATGGAAGGTCAGTGAAGTTGATGGTGGAGACAGGACAAAGATCAAGAAACATTCCGTGTTGTCCTAATCAACTCGTCACTGCTCTTCCCGTCACCGCATCATTAATTCAACGAGCTGTCGGTCGAGCAGAGAAAAAGTTTCATTGTGGATTTGAGGCAACTCCGAGAGAGGGGTGAGGAGGGCAGAGAGATTTGTTCATTTCAAGTCAATGTTAAACAAAACATTTGTTCTTGATTCAATACAACACACAGCATTAACATTCGCTTAACAGTCGTTAGAGAGGGATGGGGAGAAGGGTTAATGATTTAAACTCAAATTGACTAGAATATGCAACCAGACAAAGGAACCACAACTCTGCTTCCAATTCAACGCGACCGTTGACAAAACACAGGAGCCAGAAGCCATTAAATGTTAATACGTGCGAATAGATTTGACCAGTCAAAACATTTTCATATCAATCGAGATAATATCTACACCACCCCCCTCTATTTTTCTCATCTGGATGGGTAGGCCTACATGCACAGAAAGATTGAGAACCATCGTAAGCCAATGTAAACCATGTTATAATTTTAGTGCATATTTTTAAAAGCGTATTTGTCCCTGTCTAGCGAATATTTCAACCCAGCTACGGGTACAGGAGAAAGAGTTGTGGTTCTTTGAAGTAAACAGTAGATTCGGTTGTAGCCCCACTAATCATAGACAGTAGATTGTATTTAAGTGTCGTTGTGGGTGGCACAGGGGTTCTATCTAGACGTAATTATGTCGTGTTACTTACAGAGATTCATTGACTTAGAGGCTTGGGGGGAAGGCGGGCACTACTAACATGTTTGTCTTTGATTGTTTCGCGGGGGCCACCAAAATTATATCCTAATCATCACTTGTCGTAAACCTACCGCACGGTGTACAATAGTCGACCTCGGCAAAGCTCGTAAAACACGGGAGGGAGGGAGACGTCTCGGGGGGCTTGAAATAAACACAGAGACGGGAACTCTGGGATTGAATTACACACACACAGAGCTATTCTTTCAGTCATTAGTTGCTTTACAATATTCTCCCCGCCCCCCCCCCCCAGGGGCCTTTCTCTCTCTCTCTCTCTCTCTTTAGCTAAACACAGCAGTTTGAATTGATAATGATATCAACTTGTTTATGGCCGAACACTGCAGGTGGGACGATGTCTTGACTGCTTCCAATCACTAGATCTGGAGAGTATTTAGTTTACATATTTCTTGTAAACAAAGTCTTTGAAATATAATCTTTGGGAAAAGAATTTCAGAAACAGTTTAGCCTATATCTCTAGCAAACAAATAACTTTTTCTTTTATAAGATATATTTGGTTTTACATCTCAAGACCTGAATAAGGTTACATAAAGCAGATCTACATTAGATGTTTCGCAAAAAAAAAAAAATGGAGGTCCATATATAAATAAAATATTTACTAAAAATATGGATTACTTGAAAAAAACGTAATGTGAATTGTGAACCAAACTCACAGGAGCAGGTTGGTGATGCAATGTGCTTTACAGAAAGTCAATAAAGTTGGGATTGATTTAAAATTGGTGTTACTTGTTCCAAGAGGACATTTTTTTTAGGAACATATGTCATTAAAAATGTCGTGTATTTCAATTGCTATGTAACAAAAAGCAGCTGTTGCATAGAGTTTATTTTTAGATTGAATACTTTGTAGCGCAAGTAATGACATGCTTATTGAAAAACGATTATGGTTTTTCCATAAGTTCTAAAAATAGCTTGAACCTTACGAGAATAGGAGAGAAAGGTAGTATTTAGAGGGGCGGGTCTATTCAGTTGAGAGGGCCGTTTTAAATTTAGATGTATTGTACATTTATGTAGTGTCTATATTATTATAGTGATTCCTTGTTCTAGAATTAAATATTTGTATTTATTGAAAGAATATTTCAGTTTAAAGTTTATATTTTGAAGTGGTATTCTCGGCATCACGATATTGTTTGTGAATTTAAAAACATTGTCAAAGGGAGAAAGCCTAACCAAATTGAAACATCAGAAACGCAAATGTCTAATCAATACAATTTCACATTAACAGACATTGTTGTCATCTGGCCCTCAATATCATATGATATCATCACATCTGGCTCAATTGTATGGTGTCATCAATGTTATATTTTTTTAAATGTTTATTTTCTGTTTAGGTGCAGTCTTCGCGCATCGTAGTGCAAACACAAACATTTTAGCAATCAAACAATTTTGTACAAATTGTTTTAATTTAATGTTTATTTGCCCAATTCAGTAAAACGCGACCAAGATCATTTCTCACTAACCGAAAATTTCTACTGACGCTAACTCCTTCGCTGCCTCTGTCTCTCTCTTTCAATTGTTCTCTATTTCTCAATGGGTGTACATGTCGTCTGCTAATTGTAACATTTTAAAATGATGGATTGACTTTTGCTTCTAATCTTCAACTTGGCGCTAAAAGTGAAAATGGTCTGTTGAGGCGCCAACTAGGCCAGTAAGGAAGCAAAACAGGAAGGTTGTTGGGTTAGTTTCTGGGTGGAGTCCATTGCACAAGCGGGAATGGAAGAAAGCCTCAACAAACGTGTCACTTTCCGCACAGATGGAATATGGGGGAGTTTCCCCGGTGTGCCCGGCCTTTGGCCTCGTCTTTATCCCAAGCGTCTCGGGATACGAACCATCGTTAATAGGGATGTAAAAATGTACAGCTGATTGGATCTGTTCCAGAATGTGTTCAGACAGGCAGATGGAGGCAAGATTCCATAGGCTGAGGAGAGAGAGAGAGACAGAGAGATTAAGAGTAAGAGAGGGAGTTAAAGTGAACGAAAGAGAGAGCGTGTGTGTGTGTACTTGTATTTCGAGAGAGTTTTGATTATTTCGATTTTTTAAATTTTCAATTAAATTCTATAAATCCTTGATAATTAATTTTGAAAAGCAGTAAATACACAATTCACATCACACATCAACCAATCAATTATTCACCGAACAACAAATGTGAACGCTGGGGTTTAAGAAAAATGTCTATGACTCGATTAAATATTTACTGCATTGAAAGACGTCGAAATTAGTTGTTGAATGTTCAATGGAGGAGCCGTGGTTGAGGGGTAAAGCGCTTGGCTTCCGAACAATGGGATTTTTTATTTCGGGATCTTTGGGTGTCTCTGGAGTCCACCAAGCTCTATTGGGTATCTGACAATAGTTTGGGAAAAATAAAGGCGGTTGTTCGTTGTGCTGGCCACATGACACCCTTGTTAACCGCGGGCCACAGAAACAGATGACCTTGACATCTTCTGCCCTATAGTTCGCAAGGTCTGAAAGGGGAACTTAAATATTTTTTTTATATTAGTAATAAAAAAAAGTGTAGACTAGAAAAAAACAACTTATTAATATCTAGAACAGTTATTGTTACATTTTGACATTTATTTATGGACTGAAGTAGATACAAAAACTTCATACTACTATACAGTTTATTTTCAAATTGTTAACAATAAAACTAAAATAAGTATTATTTGAAAAGACATTTTTTCATAATGTGTATCACGTTTATAATCTTCAGAATAAATAAATATAGTTTTCATTATCTGATCAAACAGTGTGCTAAATAGCTAACGCACTGTTAAAATAAAAAAGCTAATTGACTTATAAACCAAATAGCTAAATGACTAGTAAACTAAATAGCTAAAAAAGCTGATTGACTAGTGAAAGAAATAGCTAACTGATTAGTGAACTAAAAATAAATAATTAGTGAAGTAAGGTAATGACCAATTAATAGTTAATTGTCTAGTGAATTAGTAGATCACTGACTAGTGAATTAAAAGATAGGTGACAAGTTAATAGCTAAATGATTAGTAAACTAAATAGCTAACTAGTGAACTAAACAGGTAATTGACTAGTGAATAGCTAACTACAAAAGAAATACACTAATTGATTAATAAGTCAGATAGCTAATTTATAGCTAATTTAAAGATCAACCAAATAGCTATTTAACTATTCAACTAAATAGCTGATGAACTATAATTAGATAGGTAATTGACTAGTGACTAGTGAACTTAATGACTAACTGACCAGCAAAATAAATAGGATAATAAGCTAATAAATTAGATATTGACCACTAGTGAAAAAAAAGCTGTTTGACTACTAAATTAGATTGTTAATCAACTAGTATAATTGGCAATAAATGAATAGACCAATTAGCTAGTGAAGTAGGCAGCTAATTAAAAATGTCGATAGACTAGTAAATGAAAAAGCTAATAGATTAGTGAATAATTAACTTACAAGATAATAGATTAGTTAACTAAAACGTTATTGACTAATAAGCTAATTAAAAGTCGAATAGCTAATTGACTAGAAAACTCAATATATTATTGACTATTGAACTGATTGATTAGTCTACTGAATAGCTGATTGGCTAGTAAACTCAATATATTATTGACTATTGAATTGATTGATTAGTCTACTGAATAGCTGATTGGCTAGTAAACTCAATATATTATTGACTATTGAATTGATTGATTAGTCTACTGAATAGCTGATTGGCTAGTAAACTCAATATATTATTGACTATTGAATTGATTGATTAGTCTACTGAATAGCTGAGTGGCTAGTAAACTCAATATATTATTGACTATTGAAATAAAAAGCTAGTAGCGAATGAAATAGTAAATTGACTAAAATTAGATAGAAAATGGACTAGTGAAGTGAACTACATAGCTAATTGACTAATTAACACGCTAGATAAATTAACTAGTTTAAACTAAATAGCTAATTGAGTAATGAACTAATAGTAAAGTAAATAGCAAATGGACTAATAAATTTGATAATTGACTATTAAACAAAATGTCTAACTAGTTTACAATATAGCTAACTCACTAATAAATTAGATAACTTACTTGTAAATTAAATAAATAGTTTACAAGTAGAACTAACTAGCTAATTGATAAATAAATCATATAGATAATTGAGTAGTAAACTAACTAGCTAAATCACTAGCGAACTAAATGACTAGATAAATAAACTAATTAAAAGAATTGACTAAATATTTAACTTTGGAGCTGAATTGATTGACAAATAAACTAAATAGCTAATTGATGAGTAAACTAAAATGGTAATTTATAACAAACTAACTACAACTAGCTGAATTGCTAACTGACTAGTAAAATAAATGCCGATTTCCTAATCAACTACAACAAATCGAACAGCGATCTAAATAACTGCATAATACAAAAATGTTAAAAATAATAAGCTGGTCAAAAACTATTTATCGAAACTATTTTTTAAAAAATGATAAATTAAAAAAAAATGAAAAGTGTAAGTGAATGAATTGAATACGACAGGCTTGCATGTGAAGATTGCGTCAATACCAGTGGTGCTGCTCTAAATTTATTTTTTTTTAAAGTAGTTTTTTCATTTTCACAATACAAAAACATAAAATATTGATTTTTATGGAAATGCATTGAATCTGTTAACACTTATTTCTTCTACCACAACGACTTTCCTGCATGGAAAAGTATCGGGGAAAGAAGAGGCAGACAAACAACGCGATGGAAAAACATCAAAGAATGATTTTTTAGAGATTTTAAATGAGACAACAGACATACAGGAATGTAGAACGACGGTGAACAGGTCATGTGTGGTGCCCCAACGGTCCAACAGACTAAGATCTAGGTGAGGGGGGGGGGGGGACCAGCCGTCTTAATATATTACAATTCTTCTTCTTTCAAAACAAAAGACATTTCCATCTTCGATTACTGGTCACTCTGTGAGTGACCCCGACGTTTGAGCCTAGTGTTTCTTCTCCCCCCCCCCCCCTCCTTTCCCATAAGCTGCCGATTACAGCGGGTCAGTTTGGTCCTATTAGCCATTAACTATCTCTCGATTCGGCAAAGACTAACCCGATAGGTTGCGTTACAAAATGGGAGGGGGGGGGGAGGGTTGAAAGGGGAGAAATTCGATTTATTTCATGCTATGGTCAAGTATAGGACAGACACGACATCTGCATACAATGTACTTTTGAACATATTCTTTAGTTTCAATGTTTAATGTGCAAGTATTGACCCAGAACATTTTAATCTACATACTAGAACCATTTAAAAGTAGTCGACAGATTTAAGTAATTAAAAAAAATCAACACGTACTTCTGACTCTTAAAGAGCAAATCGGCTCTCTGTCCATTCTCTTTATGAGCTCTCCCGTTCTCTCTTTCTCTCTCTCTCTCTCTCTCTCTGGGGCTCACATGATCCATTAGTCCTGATGTGGACGACAAAGATTCCCAGGTGTCATGAAATACTCGTCAGACCTAAATGCCCAGCTCGCGGGCAGTCTCGGCGCCATTTGATACACATTTTTATTTTTAACTATTTTCTTTTTGCCTTTTTTGGTGCTGATTGCGTGTTCTTGTTGTTCTAATGTTGGTGTCAGCAAAACATGTTTTTGTGTCGGTAAGTCTGTTTGACAATGTCTAGTTGTCAATACGTCTGTGTCTTTGACGCTATGTATCCCCGAGTTACTGAGGGACTGTGATTACAACCAGAAGTAGACGAAATAAAGACAGAGAATCCCGCCAATTCATGCGTGTTAGGGCAGACGACTTTCCTTGTTCTGATCTCGCCAAGGCTCACCCTCTTCTAAATCCAGTGCTACCACGTGACACACTTCAAAGTCCGTGATTAGTCCAGCGGCTTGACCTGGAACCAACAATTATAACGCAGCTAGTTCTTCTTAATCAACCCATCGCAAAATCCAGGCCAGCAATATGAACGGTTGACCTTGTTCCTGACCTTCAATTTTCATTTTAAGCCCTCGTGTTTCTTCACTTAAGCTTGACTGTCATGTCCGCCTCGTGTCTTAAAGGATATGTTAACAGAGCTTAAAAGACAATAACAATCAATATAATAAGAATTTATACATTACTTCTACCTATAGAGGCACAACAACTGTTTACGTACGTTGCCATGGAGACAATTATCCGGGGAGATAGTTAACCATGATACATAAAAAATTATGTTGTCATAATAATTTATTATAATAATGTTTATGGCATTTTTTATTAATGCTGGATGTATTTTATTATTATTATTATATATATATGTATATTTATATATGACTTCTGTAGAATTTTTAGTTAAGCTGTGGAAAAAAATTATCGCGTGAATGTCTCTCTCTCTATATATAAATCACTATAATTGTCTCCCCTTTCTTTGTCTGCTTCTATTATATATATATATATATTATTTCGGTCTCTCTCTGATAGCCTTCGCTTCTAAATCCATACATCGATCAACAGAGCAACATTACTGACTGGACAAGGGCCTTAACTTTTAAATAGTCCACATTGTAAGATGCTAAAACTTGTTGGGGTAAAAAAGGGGGAGTTAAATTTTTAATTTCCCAAGGGAGAAAACTTCCGCATCAATACATAATACATTAAATATTGAAACGTAATGGCCGCTTGTCTGGGTTTGCAATTTAAAGCAGTGATTCTTATTTTTTGGGGTGTTTAGCACCTACTATGGTTGGTGCTTTACAGAAGTGCTAGATCTAGCATCTAATTTATTTTTTAGGCATTGGTTGATGGCTTAATACACATAAGAGGCCGAAATGAAAGCTCCTTGGAAGACAGCCACAGAAAGCGAAAATAAAATAAATAGTCCACCAGCAGACAATGATTTTCGTCAGTGTTGTTTGTGGCAAAATATGTATGTCAAAAGTAGAACTGTGCAGCCATGTTACATAATGCTTTTTACATAGTGCATACTGCGAGTCTACATGCGTTCATAAATGCACTGAATTGTCACTATAATGTACGGGCATCGCTCTTTCAAAACGGGTCGAACCAGACTTGCGGAGAAAACAAAACATGCGCATATGTAAATGAATCTTCGTTTATTTTACTATTTTGAAATCAATCAGGTGTACAGGAGGTAAACTAAATGTCTCGACTTTATTCTTAGCATTAACCTCCTTATAAACACACGCACTTTCTATTAGCTCTCATCACCATTGCTAAACCTCGTATGCGCCTCGATGAACCAAGGCATCCCTGAACAGCCTAGTCCAGAGATAAACGTTATCTGTGACCAGGCTTCAAGAGAAGTTTCACTCCAGTCCAAGTCTGCTCAAGTTTGTAAACATTCTGTCAGCTGGCATGCACGCGAATATATCGAATATATCATTTGGCTTCCTCCTTCGCTCACACTTCCCTCCTTTAATCGACAATCCTTAAAATGCATCAAGACCACTACCCTAAATACATGTACAAGGACTGAACCGAGCATAGAGCGAGGGAATGTATACGGCGAGGAGTTCAGCAGGGCAAGGAGTTCGGTACATAAAAATGACTTTACATATTACGAGAATTTAGAACTCGATGCTGGGAGGAAAAGACGGACAGATTTAGGAGGGGAGATATGTATTCAAGGTATACAAAAAAAAAAAGGTGAGATGACCCCCACAAGGCTAAACAGGTGTCAAATCTATAGAATAGTGCCGGTAATTAGATCGTAGTTGACAGGTATGTACTACAATTAATACGATGTGCTCATATGTACAACCTATTAAGACTTTGCTTTCTTTGTTACCTACTCTCCAACGCAATGCCATTAACTTAAACCCATTTCTCCTAGTTCACGGGTAGTAGGTCTATAAACTTTTCTAGGACACACGAAATCATTGGCTACAGAATTTATAACATTTCCAATGTGTACATCAAATTAAAGTATATATATTGTTAACTGAGTCCTTTCGTATATTCCTGACAGGCCGATTCCCTTAACAAAAATACGCTCCTGATGAAACACAAATTTCAACCATCTGTCCGACTGAACTGAATATAGTGACGAGGCGCTGGCCAGAGTAGGAAATGACGAGAGTTTCATAACATGAGCAAGCTGATCCGTTCTAAGACCAGCAATGATCATTTTTATTGGTATATATTTGATTTTAAAAACGCTAAAAAATCTTTATAAGATTATTTTATGTTTTCTAGACGAAATTTTTAACATTACGTTTTCGCAAATGGCACGAAATACAGTCTTTCGGATGTCTGCCGATGAAAGATGTTAAATATCTTGTGCTGAGAACACAGAGAACTGCTGATATAACGTAATTCGAGCTACATTTCAATACTTGTAGTCTAAGCTCTTTATCATGTTTTGAAGTCTTATTCAATCATTGCACAATCACTATATAAAACTCTTCATAATCCACTCCCCCCCCCCCCACACACACACACAACCACATGCACAATATTAATTGACCAAGACATTCAGGCCCTAAGCAGTCCATGGACAAAGGATACAATCCAAGCACCGACCAAACTTTATCCATCAAAATTCACTAACCCAATTCCCCCTCCCCCCCCCCCCCAAACCGTGAGCCGAAGTATTCTTGACTCCATGCCGCAAGGGGTCCAGCCGGGCGCCATTGAATCTGCGTTGAAAGCAATGGGTAAGGGGGCAGTCCAGCCACACTGACTCCATTTCCCTCTTTTCCTTATATCTAAATTTTTCCCGGAACTTCATCTGTACAATTGTATCAGAAAGCAAAGCGAAAAAAAATGGAAGGGTTTGGACAGCCAGAAAAATGGCAGATAAAGAGTTTGTGCTTTGTTTTAGAGTTTGAAGGCATGGCTGGGCACGTTTTAATAGCAACAAAATGTCTGAGACGAACAGAAAGGGTCTAGCGTGCCACAATGTCCAGTCTGGTCACAAGACGTCCTTGTCCAAGCTGACGTGTTGTCTTGTCGAATACAAACTTGACACGACTTCCGGTCACGAGCGGCCCATTTGGTAAAACAAATGTACTCCGAAAAAAAACAAATAGCAAAAAAAAAAAAAAAAAAACTCAAAAAAACAACAACAGATGAGCTAAAGTATACACTCTGCATAAGTTGGTTGACTTGTATAGTCAAGTGACAAAAGTACACCAATGGTTGAATCGGTTGACTTGTATAGTCAAGTGATAAAAGTACACCAATGTTTGAATCGGTTGACTTGTATAGTCAAGTGATAAAAGTACACCAATGGTTGAATCGGTTGACTTGTATAGTCAAGTGATAAAAGTACACCAATGTTTGAATCGGTTGACTTGTATAGTCAAGTGATAAACGTACACCAATGGTTGAATCGGTTGACTTGTATAGTCAAGTGATAAAAGTACACCAATGTTTGAATCGGTTGACTTGTATAGTCAAGTGATAAAAGTACACCAATGTTTGAATCGGTTGACTTGTATAGTCAAGTGATAAAAGTACACCAATGTTTGAATCGGTTGACTTGTATAGTCAAGTGATAAAAGTACACCAATGTTTGAATCGGTTGACTTGTATAGTCAAGTGATAAAAGTACACCAATGTTTGAATCGGTTGACTTGTATAGTCAAGTGATAAAAGTACACCAATGTTTGAATCGGTTGACTTGTATAGTCAAGTGATAAAAGTACACCAATGTTTGAATCGGTTGACTTGTATAGTCAAGTGATAAAAGTACACCAATGTTTGAATCGGTTGACTTGTATAGTCAAGTGATAAAAGTACACCAATGTTTGAATCGGTTGAGTTATATAGTCAAAAGATATAAGTGCAAATTGCACCTTACATATGGGAACCGTGGATCCATTAAATCACATTTGTTGACGTTCAGTAACAGGTTAATCAAATTTGAATATTTCGCTCCCTTTTTTTTTTTTTTTTTTGGATAAATTTACTTATTTACAAATAATATTTTTTTAGTATTTTTTCAGCTTTGACTTTGTTCAGAATTAAGATTATGATATGGAATATGGCGCCATGTCCAATACAATGGAAACGTTACGTTACACACTATATGAACAGAAATACAGTGCAGGAACTGATGATGCCTAGCCCAGAGTTAAGTAACTAGCGGAGCCTAAATGCCTAGTGTAAGAACTGCTGGTGCTCAGCCTAGTTCCCTAGCACAGGAATAAGAAATGTTTTGTCTTCTAGCCAAGAAATAAGGCATACGTCCATTCCGTTCATATCAAGGGTCTACGTCCGTTAAGTTCATATCTAGGGCATTCGTCCGTTGCATTAATACCTAGGGCCTACGGCTCATTGAGTTAATATATAGGGACCAGGTCCATTGCGTCAATATCTAGGGCCTACGTTCATTGCGTTAATATTTAGGGTCTACGTTCATTGCGTTAATATTTAGGGTCTACGTCCATTGCGTTGATATCTAGGGCCTGCGTTCATTGCGTTAATATCTAGGGCCTACGTTCATTGCGTTAATATTTAGGGCCTAGGTAAATTGCCTTAATATCTATTATTATCACCGCTAGAGCTCAAGCAAAGAGTTGCCAGAGTGTTCCATTTGATTTTAAAAAGTTACAGACACTAATTTGTAGTGCGATAATAATTTCTACATTTAATGTCTAAAGAACTTTTCCCTTTTTTTTTTTAGTCCACAATTTTTCGGTCGGGAAAACTAGACCTTGGTAAAGCTCGTGTTATGTTTTTTAAATTTGTATAGATGCTCTCGAACGTATGTCCACATCTATTAAGGAATACATTAGTACCACTGTGATTGTATTCCTAAGAAATGATATGAAGATGCGTGGTCATTTCAACAATGGTTTTATTTTATTTGGTGAATACAATTCAACACACAAAACATTTTAATAGTGATATCAAACAGCCCATGTTTATTTAATACGCTCAAGTGATTGTTAAATAGCACACACACTATTCAAAGTCTCTTTAATTTATTATAGTACTTTAAGAGGCAGAAGGGACGGGGGTTGTATATAACAGCGGAGTGTTTTAAACCTTTCGCTACTGATTATCTCCCTTGCCAATAATATTTGACAGTTCCCAGCCGGTGGAGAGTTAATTACACTCAAGTTTTCTATTTTATGGCTTCCGTGGGAGATATTTACGAGAGCTGACGAGGGTTAATAAACTTGCCTTCCAGTCGAGGGTATGGGACTCGATGCTATTATAACAGCTACGTTAGAGTCGTGTAACCACCCCACCCCACCCAACACTGACTTCTTATTGTTATTTATAGCCTACGTATTGGTCAGTAAGTGGACACTTATAAGACAAGCTGAGCTCCTGGAGTCTACGGGTATTATCAGAGTTTTATAGATGATTATATTTGCAATATTTCATTTCACACGCCCGAGAGTAGTACTGTTAAAATATTCATAAAGTTTGACAGCGTTTCTAAAACATGTTTATTTTCCCACAAATGCTCGTGCGTGATCTTTTAAAAAAGAAACAGATAGCTATGTATGAACTAGATAGAGAGATGAGAAAGAACAGAAAGAATGTAGACTTTAAGTGACAGGACAACAAAAAAAAAAGTGAAGACAAAGGCGGGAGGATCGAAGACAGAAAAAGACAAGACATAAGTCAAAAGGCAGACAACTAGGAACCAATCAGATGACGTGCTAAGCTGTTTTTATGTTTTTCTAATGCATAGAAACGCACTGAACTCGGATCCGCGATGACCCTGGAAGCCCACTGACCAAGGCCAAACCCCTCGAAGCATAACTTACAGCAGACATATAAAATAAAGAATACAGAACATGAATGTGAATTACGAATTGAAAGTCCGTTTCTTCTATTGGATATGTTTTTTTTTACAAATATCACCACCCAAAGGCGTAGGAAATTTGTATAGAAAAAAAAGTGAAACAAAAAAGAAACGCTTTAGTATTATTTTTTTTTATTTATATGTTGGAAAGTTGTATAGGGAATCGCTACGCCCACGCATGATTTGGAAAAGAGGTCAACGATGTGTGAATAGTGTTAACATTTCCTTTACTAGACAGTCACTATGTTTCATAATGAACAGTGTGTTCACGTAACCCAAGCATTTCTGGACACAACGTTGGACCCCAACGTTTATTACGACAGGTCCCACGTTGTAACAAGGATGGGACAGAACTAGAACTCTTCCAGGTACATTAGTCCACTACTGTTGGAAAGTCACACTTTCTGTCTTAAATAACAAAAAAAAAATGATACGTTGATTCAATTGCCGATCCAAATTACTTTAAACATGTTTAACCTAGCCGTTGAAACTTAATTCTAACAATCTTAATTACTATTCCTGATAACTCCGCAGAAGACTGTTTCAATCCCGACTGAAAGAGAGAGAGCGAGAGCAAAAAGCTTGCTATTTATGGATCGCTTCCATGCATGAAAATATCCAAGGATAAAAAAAGAATCCCCATTAAACATATTACGAAATGTTTCGATCAAGCAAATCAGAATCGCAAGAAAAACCCAGATCTATGTTGTTTGGTTAAATATTCACAAATCGTCTAAATTTCCTGGGGAAAAAAAAAACAGGAATAAAAAGTTGCCTTTCAAGTTTCAAAAGCGCAAGCTATTAATCTAACACAAGGTCATCTAGTTTTCGTTTTAATGCAGTGTGCAAAGGTCGCTTGCACGGTCACCTTATAACCCTGGCCCAGGTGAAGTCCATTACATGTCTCACTGGCCACGTCTGCTTCGCCTGGCACCAGCTAAACGCCTTTCAACCATCGCCTGAAACCTGCATGCAAAGTGGCTCGCGACACATCTAAAGCTCAATAAAAGCTCGTGGACTCGAGTCGTCCCGAGGTCCATCGTCTGCTCGTAAAAGAAACATAAACGGAAAGTTTCTCGATCGCTATGGAAGAAAAGGAGGAAGGTCATAAAACGGCGAATGCCCTCGACCGACGTTCAATCTGGATTCCAGTGCCAGGGGAGCATCAAAGCTGGCGCGTGTCACCATTAGTAGTTCAAATATTGCAGAAGTCGTACTAATAGTACTAACAACCTTATGCTAGCGATGCCTGAGGCAGAGAAAAAAAAAACAGAATTCGGCGATTTTTACTCACAATGTTTCAAAAGTGACATTCGCGTATCACTACAAACGTATTGTTAGGTTCTATTCTTTTATGATCTATAAAAGTTTAGTCCAGAAAAATCGGTATGGTGATAGTAGTGTACCTAGCAAAGAAAACAGAAAAATACATTCGAAAATGTGAAGCTCGTGTGACCAACACAACGCCAAAGAAATTTAAACTTACAAAACTAACGAGAAAATGTAAAAAAAAAAAAAATACTTTAAAAAAACAGCTTATATTACGAGTAGTTGTATCAGTTTGGGTAGTCAAGTAATGACATTCATAACAGATCTAGAATAACTTTAAAAATAATTTCAATACAAATAAAAAAAGGGAACGGCCTGAATCTAACACTGGCTGGCTTGTAGAACTTGTAGAACTGATCCTCATTAGGAAATATCCAAACACTTGGCCATTCTCCAAAACATCTTACTTTCGGGGATTTTTCTCTTTCGTATTCTTGATTTATCTTACTTTTGGTGGTATTGGACTGACCTAATGATCTTATTTTGCTTTTGGTGGCATTCCTCTTGAATACGGATTACTTATCTTAACTTTTGAAATATTTCTGTTTCATACTGATGACTAGTTTTGCTATTATTTCTTTTGCATTATTACTTAGAGGTTTACCCGCGTGAATACTTTAGAGAGCAAGGATATCGCGAAAAAACATTTATTACAAATGAGTCGTGTTCCCTTTCAGACAAAAAAAAAAGTGAGTTTAGAGAATAATTTAATCCGTTCGTTTAATACTGTCCACGTTGGGTGTATTTCTTTCTTTAAAAAGAACTACTTTGATCGATTTAAATCATTGTCTGTGTGTGAAGAATGTTCTTGATCGAATACTCTTGTACTGTATTGTTTAGCATTTATTGAGGACATTTCAAATTAGAGGTTATCCCAACAAGAAGTCTTTCAGTATCACAAAAAATACCATTCACTAAGTTATTGCATCCACCAGCAGTGACCAATCTTAAGTAAGCACAGTGACCTTTAGACTTTTTACTTTTAATTTCACAGACTGGGTGCTCATTATAAAAGCAATTTTATCCTATTTACCTCCCTTTCCTTCGCCACACGATTAAAAAAAAAATAAGTATAGCAGACCACTGAAAAAAAACCTTTCGGACAGTGGTCAGTGATTCAATATCTTGAACGCGAACAAAAAAAAAAAAAAAAACTCCAGATGAAAAGAGCAAGTAGATCATCTAGAGACCACGAGACTGACAAATGGTCAACCGGTCATCAGGTTCAGCCTTCTCTTCTGACCACGCTCACTCTGAAATTATGGAAGCCGGTCAAGTAGTTAGGATGACTATTAGTGTGACCTACATACATAATGATGTCAGCTAGGGTTTGACCTGTATCAGTGCCACGTGAGGGTTTCAACAGAGTTGAAGCTAGGTGCTGAAACAATTGTGATACATACATATATCAGACATACATGGATAGCAGCACCAGGGACCAAGTTTTTAAGAGTCACAGGTTCGAGCCTCGGTCGGCGCAGTCCCTTATTTTCGTAACATTTCAATTCACTACTTTCTCTCTTAAAAACTTGGTCCCTGGTGCTGCTATTCATGTATGTCTAATATATGTATGTATCACTTGAGGGTTTAAATGGCTTTTTTTTTTATATCAGTCAGCCGCCCTAGGTGACTAAATCGTTCAGGGGCAACTGAAGTTAGAAACTTAAATTACTGCGTTGGAATGAAGGCCAAAACATATACAACACAAAAACCTTTTTAAAGTCTAGTCAAGAGTTCTGTGCTAGACTCGATGGTTATAAAGCGGCTGAGGACATGAGGGCGGATTGTTATGGAGTGTGTGTATTTTTCTGCTGACGGTGGGAGGAGGATAGCGATTGGTTGTGAATGATGCAACATAGGTGGTATTGTCGTCATTTGGTCTCGGTTAGGGGAGACGAATCCAGAACGCGAGACTGAAAGGTCGTGCTTTTGTAGTGAGTTAGATTTTGTCTACTACATTTATTTGATCTCATTTCAACTTGAATTTGTCTAAATTATAAATATAATTACATTTAGCATTGTTAACAAAAAAGTTATTCAAGTTTTTTGAAGTTTATTAGTTAAGATATATTACAACGGCGTAGTTGTCTACCAGCAGTTTGGTACCACATGACGACAACCGGTAACAACACGGGCGGAAGTACTACTGTCGGTAAAAGAAGTACTTGGTTTAGAAACCATTAAGGGTCCCGAGTTCGAATCTAAGGGATTACTTAATTAGTTTATACAAGTCTTTTTTTTTTTTTCAATGCAATGGCAATGGTTGTAATTTGTCTATAAATGATATCACCGAAGTCCACATCCGCATGGTATCAAAATCTTATTTCAAATGAATACAAATCTATTATTTGAAAGAGGCTGTATTTCATGTAAACACGCACACGCACTATTGCCCTCACACACATGCACAACCAAGTCATCTGCAGTATTGATGGTAGAGATTGTTTATAGCAAATAGCAACAGAAATGGCGTCAACAAGGGACTTAATGTCTAAAATGTAATTAATGAAACTATTCAAATAGCGTTAAGGCACCCTTATCTCCCCTGGATAAAAAGGGCAACAAAAGCAGGGACAGCAAAGTAGGTCAGTCTTGAAAACATTGTTAATGTGAAATTAAAACAAAAAGTCACACTTTAAAATGATCTTTATTAGAAAATGAGTAGACATCTACTCGGTGAATGCTAATTGACATTGCCTTGGAACCTGTGTGTTTCACTCCATCACGCGTATACACGCACTCATCACATAATTAGGCTTACATAGTACAAACACACACAATCACACCAGACACTCATCACATAATTAGTCTTTCATTATATATACACACACACATAATCTTACCAAACTATCCACAGACTCACAGCACTAGATCAAGCATTGCTTGAGACTCTCCGAAATATGCCCTGAACGTCTTCTCTCGTCATAACGCTCGGGATTTGATAAGAGAGAAACAAATCAAAGCAAGAATCCACCTAGACTCTTAAGTGCAACAAAGTTCTTCCCCTTTGCCTTACTCTTAACTTGTCGGAAAGACAAAATAAATCGTGTCCAATTAGCTCAGTTGTGCATCATTCACTGTGTCATGTAACTCAACGTAACCACCAACGATGGCGAACGGCCGGGTTTGTCTCCCATCTTACCAGAAAGCGATGTCAAGAAGTGACCCTAACGTTAGGAAACTCACACAGCATTTGGTTCGTTGGTTTATGTACCGAGGAGACGATGAGTGGCACCCAACCAAAAGAAATATGTAAATCTTTTACTATGTAAAGCTTTAAGTTTATCATCCCCATTCGTACTGCAGGAGGTTCGGTCAATGGTTAGGAAGGAAGGCTGGACATTTATCAAACAAATTCTCAGTTTGTGTGTGCCTGTTTTGTTTGTGTGTTTTTATAGCTCTTTATTTATTGAACACATACTGGATGTGACAAATTATGTAGGTCACAGCTGGGGCTGCGTAACCACGGGAAATACTGCATTGCTCAATCTTCGCACTCGAAGACAAGCCTTATTATTATTTTATAAAAATAAAAAAAAACAACTTTATCTATAGAGCAAACATTCGTCAAGAATGATTCCTAATCATAAGCTATATTAGTTGATGCCTGAATACTTTTACGCACAAAATATAACAAGATATTTCTAAACAACAAAGGCATAACGACTCTCCGACTTGAACCTGCTCCTCGTGATGTACACAATATGTGCACCACAACTACGTGGCCACTTTGTTACAGTTTTTATAACACACTAAAAGCTCTTTTCACATCAGACGGAAAGGTAAACGTCTTTAGACTTCTGCATCAGGTAGGCTTCTGGTCAGCGAGTCTCAAAACGGGCTTCAGAGAACGGACCCTAATAGGTGCACCAAACGCAAAGTCTTTTCAAAATTAAATTGTACACATTGCAAGGGTCAGAGAAAATACAGTTTCGACTTTTGATAGATTTTAACTAGATTTAAAACGAGTAAACATGCATTTGTTTTTCAATGTATTTCGAATATCAGAAAGTATAAAGATGCTCTTTCAGGTCTCGAGACCTATGAGGGCAGATGCTGTAATGGTCATCGTTTTCTATGGCCGACAGTGAACAAGCGTGTCATGTGGTCAGCAAAACGACCAATCGCCTTTATTTCCCCACCGTATGTCAGGTATAAATTGGAGTTGAGTGATCTCAGGTACGTTCTAAAAATCTCGAAATTCAAAATTTTAGACCTCACCGGGAATCGTACTCGAATGTATCACTCGATCGTCATATGTAAACAAATACATTTGTAAAAAAATAAAAATAAATCGCTATTATTTAAAACAAAATAATTCACAAGTTGATAAGCCTCGTAGCTAAATAAATGACCTCCATTTGACTTTGAAAAGATTAAAAATGAGACACGCTACTCGCGACTGCAGCCATTTAAAGCTTACGTACTTCATCCCATAACTTATAGCAAAAGACAAGAGTAATAAGGTCAACCTTTCAGACCTTTCTATCTATATAATAAGGTCCACCTTTCAGACCTCTCTATCTATATAATAAGGTTAACCTTTCAGACCTCTCTATCTATATAATAAGGTCCACCTTTCAGACATCTCTATCTATATAATAAGGTCCACCTTTCAGACCTTTCGATCAATATAATAAGGTCCACCTTTCAGACCTTTCGATCTATAGGGCAGAAGATGTAAAGGGCATCTGTTCCATTGGCCTAGGGTTTACCGCCTTTACGTTTCCCAACTATAGTCAGGCAACCGAAGCTAGAAAATTACAGCCTTCACCAAGATTCGAACCAGACGCCCATTGGTTCGGAAGTCAAGCGCTTTACCACTCAGTCCCTCAAAAGATTTGAAAATGTGGGAGGAAAAAAATTCATTGGACATTCTGTTCAACAATTAGGACCGCCTCGTCACTGAGCATTCATCATTAAAGTTTTCGTCTAACTGAATTGTAAACTTTTATTAAAGGTGAGCGGGGAAGGTGCGCGCAACAAAAGGTTAGTTAACTCTTTCTCTTCGTAATTATTTACCACATTCTGGTGGAATCAACGTTGGTATCGTCAGTTAGGAGAGAAAGAGTTAAATCGTGTATCATGTGTTTATGTTGACAACTTTATTTTGAAAGCCATCATCATCAGCTGCCTTTTACTAACTTGTAGTGGCAATGGTATTTTGTTTATTAGAACTTAGAAATAACATTTTGAGAACCAGTGATTGGGACCACCTATGGGTTGCATTTGTGATGCATCGCCTGCACTGACCTAGCCTTACATAACAGACCTTCTAATGGGGGGCGCTGCATCAGATCTCTGGCTAATTGGACGAGAGGGAATACATTAAAAGATGGGGGCTCGCACGAGGGCGTCTTCTTCTGAGGGTGAAGAGACGGAACGTGAAATAAAAATAAAGGAGGTAGGTCGGGTCTGGGGAGGAAGGCTGATAAGGAGTTACACTCTGAGTAAGGGAGTGTGTTCGCTGGAGTGTGAGCACACATTCCAGTCCTACTGCTCGCCACAGGAAGCTAATTCGAAAATCTCGCCAGGTTCACCTGTACAACCGGCAATATTGCGAGGGAGGGCCACAGGAGAGAGAGGGGGGGGGGGGAGAGTTCGACTGGTTAAGTGCGACCAACATTTTCGATCACGAGGAGATATAAAAAAAGGGGGGGGGGAGAGGCCGGAGTGGACAAGAAGCAGCTGATAAGCAGCTGGCCAGGCATCCCACTGACCAGGATGTCTCTGTAATGGCTGTCACAGTCTGCAACATTAAGAGCAAGAAGGTTTGAGAAGTGACGAAAGATTTAGGAAGTGAATTTTTTTTAAAGGCAAAAATGTAATGAATTTTTTGAAAGATCTTTCTAAAATTAGTTCAGATAACAAAAAGGATTTTTATAAGATAGGCTGCATACTGACCTGTTGTAATTTTTCAGTTTCAGTTTTTATTACACAATCTCACAAAACCATCATATCTGCATTCAGATTGTAACAACCATTTTCGATTCGGTAATTAAGTTTAGTAAGAAAATGCTCTTACACCTTGTTCCTGGCTTCATAACGCTATACAATCTTTATATTTACATTGAACACAACTAGGATGTTGCCACCTTACCATTCAAATGTCAAATAAATAAGTTTTAGTTGAAATTTAAAAAAAGGGAAGGGGATGAGTTATATTCAAAAATGAAATAATTTTCATGCTCTTCTTTACACATACTTATATGAGTTCCGTACTATTATAGTAGAGAACATATTGCTTTTTTATATGTACATTTTTGTAACTCTAACAGACCCAAGAGATTTTCCTGATGAAATGAAAAAAAAAATACAAATAAAACAAAATATTTGGATACATTTATAAGTAGGCAAAAGTGTTGAAACAGAAAAACAGCATTGTTTTCCCTATTCTTCAACAAAGACAAGTAGTACTTAAAAGTGGTGAACACAATTAAAAACTAAAAAAAAATTTTTAAAAAGCAACAAAAAAATAAAAATAAAATAAAACACATCAAGTCAAAGATAGACGAAAAAAAAATGTCGTGAAGCGCCGCACTGCCTAAGGATATACTTTTATATTATATTATATTATATTATATTATATTATATTTTATTATATGCATATTGCTATATATTGTATTTTATTATAATTGTGGTGTCTTTATAAACAGATATTTTTGTAACGACTTAAAGCTTATACATAAAGTAGAAATTCGAAAGAAGCAAGATCTAAAAATATACATATGCATCAATCAATTTTAACTCAATACTTTTAATGTTGATTTATGATTTCCAATTCATATATCTAATCTTCTTATCTTATAAAATACAGACGCTACTTCAACAAAAAAAGATGATTACATCCTACACTTGTTCGTAGGTCAATCAAGTCATTCATGTTAACCAATGACGTACATTCTGCCAAGTAACTGGTTTTCCTGGCTGTCTCAAGCAACCTATTCCATGCTCTAATAGCACTAGGGAAGAATCATTTGTACACACTTGTACTGGAATATGGAACGAAAAATGTGCTTTTATATACTTATGTTTTTCGCCTTTGTACATTAGGTATGGTGTGTGATGTCCAAACACTGTGTTCAGTCACCATTTAAATTTTGCTCTTTAAACTATGAAAACAAAAAGTTGTATAGAAAGTTTACTTTAATAATATCTTCTTATGTTTACACGTCCTCAGTACGCACATCGTTTCAATTCCTCTGCATTAGGTTCAATATAGGACCATTACACTTATGGCCCATGTAAAATATAATTCAACACCATTACACTTATGGCCCATGTAAAATATAATTGAACACCATTACACTTATGGCCCATGTAAAATATAATTGAACACCATTACACTTATGGCCCATGTAAAATATAATTGAACACCATTACACTTATGGCCCATGTAAAATATAATTAAACAGCATTACACTTATGGCCTATGTAAACACCATTACACTTATGGCCCATGTAAAATATAATTTAACCGTTGAATTCCTGGAGGTGTAGGTGGGAGGGGGAAAAAAATGACAGTCACATCCAAAAATATTTTGCAAGTTTTTGTAAACTTCCCATTTCTCTCGACCTCTGACCCAATTTAAGCCAATTTGATTGTACAATAAACACGCGCGTGTACATTTAATAAGTTCATGGCGCTCCACTAGCCCTCTTTATTAGCTTAATCTACACTTACTAACAGGCGCCTTCAATCCTATGTAGCCCCACGCCCAACTCGTGTTCTCAACGGAAGGCGTTCAGTTCCCTTACTTTCACATAGCCGTGCACCATTGGGAAGTCGCCACCCGTGTAGGCAGTTCCATCCCAGAAGGTCAATAGCTCAACGACCGAAGTTTCCACATATTTCTTTTGAAATAAATGCACAAGTGATCCTTTTAAAAAAAAGTGTTTTTTTTTTTGTTTGTTTTTTTCAAATCAATATGCTAACAAAAAATAAGAATAAAATGAGTAATAAGACACACAGAAGTAGAACAAAATACTATTTCAAAATAAAAACAACTTTTCGAGAGTAGTCTGCCCTTTTTTTTTTCTGAAAATGTAATGACTTGATGAATAATTGAGTCCCTCGACAAGTCCTCGCTGTTCCTGATGACAGCTATTGAGCTTTAAGCGAGTTCATCAGCATTTTTAATATCTTTTCACCCTTTCGCAATTGGAACTTTCCCTTTGCGAACTCTTGGACTATTTCAAAGAAGACAGAACCAAGATTACACATGGCTCTTTAATAAACTTCAGGCGTTTTCACGAGTTGAGGAATAAAAGAAATACATTATTTATTTTTTTTTAAATCTTACTTTTAATTTTTAATCCTGACCTATACAAACTTCTTTGTGTCTAGAGGACACGAGAACGTCTATATTGGTAGACAGATACACCGAACTTGTGGGAAGACTGCCCACCTTTCTAAAATTACCCTTTTTCTACAACTTCCCAGTAGAATCAACTAGAAAGATTTAATATTTCCATTCTGTATTCATCAAATATCTGATGCCTTTCATTATCTGTTGGTGTTTTAACATTTTGAATTATATAGAAAACTATCTGTATTTTATAAAGTAAGAATGACTTGTAAACAAAATATATTATCATTCCAAGCACAATATTGAAACATTAGCTGAACAGCTAAACTGTAAATCTGTAAAATTAACGAAAAGCCATTTAATACTCATAAAAAGGTGATGCCTCCATTTTGTTAACAGGTAGTTCTTTTTATAGGATTTTACATCGTTTTCGTAAGTTGTACCTTTGATAATTACATTATTGTGGTTATTATTCTTACATGATGTATAGCTGTATTGATGGCTTAGAGTGCTGAGATGATTATTGAATTGTGGGTGTAGTGCGTTGATAATTGCGGTAGTGTTGTTAATTACTATTATCATAACTGTTATTTATTATTATTATTGTTATGTTAGAAACGAACAAGTATTAATTCTCTGGCACTTCCAGGGTCGAGTTTCGCTAAAGAGAAACAAAATTCATCGTAGTCCCTTTAACAGTTATTATTATTATTGTTATTATTATTACTATTACTATTAACATCACTACAGCTATTTTTTTTAAAATGTGTATTAAAATTGTGTAAAACAAAGAAGAGGTCGTGGGTGCTAAAAGAGAGAGATTGTGTATTGAGAGAGATTGTGTATTGAGAGAGATTGTGTATTGAGAGAGATTGTGTATTGAGAGAGATTGTGTATTGAGAGAGATTGTGTATTGAGAGAGATTGTGTATTGAGAGAGATTGTGTATTGAGAGAGATTGTGTATTGAGAGAGATTGTGTATTGAGAGAGATTGTGTATTGAGAGAGATTGTGTATTGAGAGAGATTGTGTATTGAGAGAGATTGTGTATTGAGAGAGATTGTGTATTGAGAGAGATTGTGTATTGAGAGAGATTGTGTATTGAGAGAGATTGTGTATTGAGAGAGATTGTGTATTGAGAGAGATTGTGTATTGAGAGAGATTGTGTATTGAGAGAGATTGTGTATTGAGAGAGATTGTGTATTGAGAGAGATTGTGTATTGAGAGAGATTGTGTATTGAGAGAGATTGTGTATTGAGAGAGATTGTGTATTGAGAGAGATTGTGTATTGAGAGAGATTGTGTATTGAGAGAGAGAAGGAATGACTTTTTTGTTTACTCCCATTTGTTCTATACCGACAGATCACGTTCTTTGTTTTGAAAGATCACATTTTGATCTTTATTCCATTGAAACGGATCATGTAATTTTTTTCCATCCCACAAATCACGTTTGATCTTTGTTTCATATCGACAGCTCACGTTTCTATATATATATTATCTACTTGTCCTGAAGTCAACAATGTACATCATCTTTTAATGCACAACATCTTTTAATGCACACCATCTTTTAATACACTCCATCTTTTAATACACTCCATCTTTTAATACACACCATCTTTTAATGCGCACCATCTTTAAATGCGCACCATCTTTTAATGCGCACCATCTTTTAATGCGCACCATCTTTTAAGGTACAAGTTAAAGCATGACAATGTTCAGCTACCACTAAAAGTGACGCTCGTTTGGTTTGAAAGTTTTGTTTTTGTCTATGACGTGTAAGATGTGAACTTGTTTGCTCCTCATCCTCCCCTCTCCCTCTTTCTCTCTCTCTCTTCTTTCTCTTCCTTTCTTTCTCTCAGATAGACAGTTTATAACTAGATTATCTAGAATATTCCACCATTAAAAAAAAAAAGAAATCTTAAGCATTGAAGCATATAATATTTTTTTATGTAATATCCCGGCCACTGGCATTATTTGTCAATCTACGTCCAATTATGGCAACATCTGGCCGACAGTATGACATCTTCCCATGGACCTCCCCTGGACGTGAACATGACACATTCACTGCTCGACGGGTCCGCACAATTTCTGGACCTGGGATCCGGTCTCCGGAGGCGTAACGTAAACATGGAACATATAAATGGGGCGGCAGTATACGCGTGTGTGCATGTATGTTTAATCTTGTCTTTCTTTTTATCTCTATGCAAGTGTGTGTGTTTCTGTGTGTGTAACATACATAAGTGTGGTAACGAATGAGGCGCTCATTTTGTAAAGTAAAAATTTTGTCTCATAGTAACGAATAGATTATATACACATAGGGTTTAAAATTGTAAATATGTTTTTTGTACTGACTGATGAACAAAGATTGAAAATGAAAATATAGCTATATATACGACAGACAGAGAGAATGACAGAGGGATGGATAGATACATAGAAAGATAGATATACAGACAGACAGACATATAGATTGATAGAAATATATATATATGGAGAGAGAGAGAGACAGACAGAGAGAGAGACAGACAGAGAGAGGTAGGTAGGTAGGTAGGTAGGTAGGTAGGTAGGTAGGTAGGTAGGTAGGTAGGTAGGTAGGTAGGTAGGTAGGTAGGTAGGTAGGTAGATAGATAGATAGATAGATAGATAGATAGATAGATAGATAGATAGATAGATAGATAGATAGATAGATAGATAGGTAGATAGATAGATAGATAGATAGATAGATAGATAGAATATAGTGCAACTTTAAATTTACAAAGTGATCGTTTAGTAGATCTAAATATTGCATAAGTGTGATTTAATATTTTTATAGCTTTTTCTTTTATGCTTAGTCAGAGCCTACAATCCAAATTGTCTATTCAATTCATCCACAAACTTCGCATTCCTCCAAGATTCACCTCAATTAACTGATTACTCGCCCTACCCACCGCCTCAATGAGTCTTTTATTCTCTCACTTAGCGAGTTATTCCCACAGACCATTTCCCTCCTCTGTTTCCTAAACTCAGAGCAGTTCACTTCACAAGGCAGAACATTCCAGCCGCCACTCTCCCTCTCCCTATATTACCCCGCCCCCCCCCCCCCCCCCATCCCACCGGTTATGGTTATTGGAATAATTTCTTCATTGGCTGCTACATCGTCCTGTAATCAACGGTGGCTTTCAGAAAGAAGTAAAAAAATATATCTGAAACCCAAGAACACTTACACAGTCACTTTCTAACACACACACACTGGAGAAGCACACATCTTACCCCCCTCCATCCATACCTCGTACCCGCCTGTATCGCGAGGCAGCTAATTATCTAACCACCAAAACCTGTAAACAAGACATAATTTGAATCTTATAAGGCCGGAACAGAAGAACCACTTGGAATGTCTACATGTAGACTATACACGCTACACTGAAATTCGAGGGTTGAGTTATGGCTAGCATAAAAGAATAAGAGGAAGGGACAAAATAATAATTTCAAAAAAAAACTACAACGGCAGCAAACAGCAACCACATCAACAACAACACCAATGATAAAAGCTGCATGAGTGAGCAAGTTTTAAACAACTGAGCACGCAAGCACAGCGAGGATTAATCGGGAATTTCCATTTTCCACGAGTTCACTTAGCTGTACTGCATGGATTTCTTTTGACGTCACAATTGCGCCATCTTAATTGAGCGTAGAGCTGCTCGCAGGTGCGAGTGTCAGACATGTGCTTTTTATTTGTCTCCTGTTCTAACATAGATCTAATAAGTTTTTTTTTTTGGTTTGTTTTTTTTTCCAATTGTGAAGTGCACCCACAGAAGGAAAAGTAAAAATAAATCTGAACAGTTCTTGAAATAGAAGCTAGTTTTCAAAGGACAGGCTCATTAGTTGCTTGCAATTCTCTCCTTCCAGCGCAGTCAACGGGGATCTCTGTTTCATTGTTTTATTTTGCTTTACAGTGACCAGGTCAGCAGAAAAAAGAAAAACTTTGGCGTAGACAGAATTCTTAGAGCAAGTTAAGAGTCACCAGCTAGACGTATTCGGTGTCGACAAAATCCACAAGACGTCTATGTCCAGATTTGCCACAATCTATATATAGTTTGAGATATTAGAACCATTTATGTATAATTGTTTTACGGTTGTTTATTTGGTTTAGGGAAGAATGGATAATTTTTCGATGATTTTGGATGTTTGCGCTGCAGTGCTATTACAGTCTATGCAGCTTGTGCAGGGTGACTTTGACATTGTTTGTGAGAGTAACGTTTCCTCATTATCAAAGTCAAGTACAAATCTGAAGTCACCACTTCGGGGATATCGCACCCACACGCGCACAAACATGCACAAATAAACGAGCTCCTGCAGTGGGGTGCTGTAGATGGACGATTACAAGATCTATGTCCACCTTTTATTTAAAAAAAAAAAAAGCTTTCAATGGAGGCTTTTTCCACTAAGAGTTCTCCGTCCCTTCTGTTTGTCTGTCCAGCGAAGACCATTACGCTAAATCAACAGAATAAAACAACAAAACTAAATAAACAGGCGCCGACGCGGAACAAAAGACCCCACTGGAAGGGGGCGGGGCGCGCCTCGTAACTCCAGATCCCCGTCATTAGCAACAGAGCTGCATTGATTGTTGGACGAGGGAAGATAAGCAAGCCCAGCGTACGAAATAATTACCTGCCCTTGCCGGTATGGAGTCCATTGGCAAGTGTTTACAACAATGTCTGAACGGAAGTGCATTAGTTAAGTCCTGGTGATGGAATGAAGGCGGGAAACAAAAATTGGGGGAGGGGGGCGGTAGAGGAGGCAACGTGATTCAGTAAAGAAATGAGTTAAATCTAGATCTTCATCTATAAATAAATGAGTTAAATCTAGATCTTCGTTTATTAAGAAATAAGTTAAATCTAGATCTTGGCTTATTAAGAAATAAGTTAAATCTAGTTCTTGGCTTATTAAGAAATAAGTTAAAGCTAGATCTTGGCGTATTAAGAAATAAGTTAAATCTAGTTCTTGGTTTATTAAGAAATAAGTTAAATCTAGTTCTTGGTTTATTAAGAAATAAGTTAAACCTAGTTCTTGGTTTATTAAGAAATAAGTTAAATCTAGACCTTTGTTTATGGAGAAGTGAATTTAAATCTGAGTCTAAGATTCAGAATAGTTTAAAATTTCAAGCTAACTTTGAATGGTGAATATAAAACTATAGCACACTTTGGAAACAAAATTAAAAACAAAGTAGTCACGAGTTACAGTAGGCCCACATGTAGTCAAGTCTGGCCTTTAACGAGGGCTTCATTGGGTAACGCTGAGTGATGAATACAAATTGAAGTGCATGCATATTTTTTTTGGAATAAGCTACAGAAATAAAACGGTCTAACGCTGGCACATTCCGTTGATATTTATAGCCGTACGTATGAGCATACTAAATTAGTGTTTGGTGTAATGCACAAATTGTGAGACAAATTTCCATATGACAATAAATAGCATTGTTATTATTATTATTTTTATTATTATAACTACAATGTTATTAATTAGTTCTTGTTAACTTGATGAATACTATTTAGGGTTAAGTGTATGCGTAACGTTAGATTGGTAAATAAATATATATATATAATAATAATTTTATGTATAAAGCGCTGTTAACAAACAAAATGTAGGCTCAAGGCGCTGTAACAACATTACAAACACAAACACGACAGCTACAATGACAGTTAATCTAAAAAAGTTTTAAACAGATAAGTCTTAATGCTCTTCTTAAAAGTGGTGTAGCATGTTGTCTGTCTGAGATCAATGGGGAGTGAGTTCCAAACCTTTGGTCCGTGAACTGAAAAAGCCCGCAGACCGTAGCTTTTGAGGGAGAAACGTGGCACTACTAAAAGCGTTGAGTCCATTGAGCGCAGGGCTCTCTGGGGGACATATGGAGTAATCAGTTCGCTAAGGTATAAGGTCATCTCGTTGTTATATATACACTGATGACAAAGTGTGGCGATCTTGTAATCGATTCTCGCTTTCACGGGAAGCCAATGGAGCGTGCGCAAGAGCGTAGTAGCAGAATCTTGTCTAGTTTTTTTAAGGACTATTCGAGCAGCGTTGTTCTGTATACGTTGCAGCTTGGCTATTTTGTCATCAGGTATACCTGCTAGCACGGCGTTGCAGTAGTCAAGGCGGGAGAGTTTGAATGCCACAGCTAGCGATTTTGTTGACTCCGATGTTAAATATGGTCGGATCTGGCCTAATCTGCGCAGCTGCAGATAAAGACCTTTGCAGAGCTGACTTATGTGTGGGTCGAAAGATAGTGTTGAGTCGAAGAAAACTCCAAGATTCCGCACTACATGGACAAAAGGAACATGGCAGTTCGTGATAAAGAGAGAATCTGTGCTTTCAACTTTTGAGACATTGTTCCTAGTGCCAATCTTACTTATTTCTGTCTTGTCTTCGTTCATCTTGAGTTTATTTTCAACCATCCAATCGCTCACCCTTGCAACAGTACCACTGATTTTCTCTGCCAGATGCGACACCTCTGAGGGTACTGATGAATCGTATAACTGTAAGTCATCGGCAAAGAAATAGTATAAGATGCCGGTTGGCCGTATGACACCGCTGAGTGGATATGTGTACATAGTGAACAGTACTGGGCCTAGAACTGATCCTTATATATATATATCTTATATTATAAAGTAGAATGTGAGGCGAATGTATGTATGTATGTATGCGACTTATAGATATCAAAACCACTTGACCAATCTTGATAAAACTTGGCAGGAATGTTCCTTGAGTACCAACTTAGACCGTAGTGTATGTATTGTAGCCCTAAAACAAACTTAAGACCCTCAAAAAAAAATAAAGTTGTCCTACTCTATTAAAGCTATAGTATTTATGGATCTAGGCCATGGTTAACAATGTTGACATGAGAAAAGATTGAAAGGATATAGATCTAGATCTAATTTTAAGAAATACGCTTTGCGCAGATAGTTTTTTACTTTGACACATGAAAACACAAAAGAAGATCCATTGATTTCATTATATAATAAAAATTAACTTTCAATTTTGTGTTTCAAAAGCATTTTTTACATAAATTAGTTCCTGATATCTGTGACTACAGATTTCCTGGCGTACTAGAAATTAATTCGTTTAATTGTTAACTTTATAATCCCATCCCTATCTTCTTATCTTATATAATACAGACGTTACTTCAAAAAAGAAGATGATTACGTCCTACGCGTCATGCATTTAGTCATGCATATTAACCAATGACTTAAATTCTGCCAAGTCACTGGTTTTTCTGGCTAGCTCAGGCAACCCATTCCATGCTCTAATAGCACTAGGCCATTCATTTAACAAAGCTATCGCTCTTTTCGTTTTTAATAGATGTATCGGCTTCGGGTAAACCCATCTTCGCCAAACTAATTTTATTTTCGTAGCGAAAGAGAAAAAACTTGAAAGGATCATTAGCTAAGTTTAACATACATCTAAATCTAATCCACTAGATTAGTAAACACAAACTTAGACCCGCAGGCCGCGGGTAATGTCAGGCTAATATATATATATATTACAGTCGGTCATAAGGGACATAACAATGAAAACAACATTGATAATTCGATGCTTTGACAGAGTTACCAGGGGCAACAAGAAACAACGGTGTTCAGCAGAAAGCGAAAACCACAGCATTGGTAATAAAGGGGAAACAACAGCGTGAAAAAAGCTAACATAATATTCGAAAGAGTTACACCCCTTGTTATTTCGTGAAAGATTTGATAATAATAATAGATGTTACAGTGTTACAAATTAAGATAATGATTAAAATAGCCAAAATTTTCTGGCTATAAAAAAAGAAGAATGTTATTATGCATATTATATAAATTAAACCACAGAGCATTTGGGAGTAACATCCCCTGTGACTGTTAATATCAACCAAAATGGCGTATGAGTAAACCATCTAGGTCTGTTACAGCCAACACTAAGAGTTTTGTAATCTTCTTAGAGCCTGGTTTAGAATTTTCAATAATCATTAGCAAGTGGTTCATGATCATTTATGTCTTCCACAGGTATATTGATTCAATCTTTCTACCCTAAAAATATAAGACACGTAGATCTAATTCTTACTGGTCTACACCTATTTTGACTAACAAAAACCGTGGATTTTAATCTCCCTGCTCTGCTGTTTAATGAAACAGACATGATCATTAACATCGCCGTATCCAATAATATAAAGAAAACAGAAATGGAAAAACAAAGAAAATATAGGAACCTAAGCTTGGAGATTAAGCGGTTATGGTAGTTGCCTAAAATAACAATATACTCGTTATATCAACTGAGGGGTACTGACAACTGACCTCACAGACACCTTCAAGACCCTTAACAACCCTAAGAAGATTCTTGTTGCCTGTCAGAGGGCGGTAACGCTGCAGACCTGCTTTTCACCAGAAAATTTCACAAATGACATTGGTAAAGGGAGACTACAATGAATTTTTGTTTCTCTCTAACGAAGCTCGACCCTGGCAGTGTCAGAGAATGAATATTAATGTATTTCCATAATAATAATGATGATAAATGATGAGCACAATACTTCTTAGTCTTTCATAATATAAGCATACACATTTTTTTAATAGAGACTAAATATTACTTGTAACTTAAGAAGATGCAATACGTATATTTCTTGCCTAATGTAAGCGCGAGTGCGATCCACAAGTATTTGGTATTAATGTTACATTTATGGTTAATGCTTGGCCGTTTGCCAGATAAAAGAAGATATCCAATAAAGAGGTAATCAGGGAAACCTCAAGAAAAAAAAAACAACAGGTTCTCAAGTTTTGATATGTTTTCCCCCCTCACTCAGGTAGGCGTTATATCTCTTATCCCAGGTCACTCCGTTCATATTTGATTTAAAGACGAACTTACAATTAAACATGTTTAGCATGTTTCGACACAATGGGCCATGGACCTGTTGAGCGAGGAGAAAGCGAGGGAGAAATGAAAGCGAGATACAGAAACGTGGGTCTGTAGAGAGGGGGGTAAGAGACGGTGTGTAAACGCAAGATTTGAATGACTAATGTGTAGTGTGTAAGCAGGTGTAAGTGTGTGGTGTGTGAGTGTGTGGTGTGTGAGTATGTGGTGTGTGAGTGTGTGCTGTGTGAGTGTGTGAGTGTGAGGTGTGTGAGTGTGAGGTGTGTGAGTGAAAGTGTGTTGTGTATGTGTGTTTATAAAAAAAACCAAGAAAACAAGCTGGAAAGTTTTTATTTAAACTAAAAGCAAAAAAGTAATTGAGTGTTTCAAGGAAATAGAATGCAAGGGAATGAGCTACACTTTTGAAGGTTAAACAAACACACACACACACATAAATAAAATTAAGTAAAACAATAATTAAAATAAAAGACCTATTAACCTAGCTTAACCCCTCATAATTCCACTTTGCTTTCAAAAACTTTACAACTGAAAGTTTTAAAATCTTTTTTCTTGCAGACATTTAGATCTTAGCTATTTAAAAACAAAAATACAAATCTCAAGCTTCAGTGCCTGAGGTCACACATATTGCCCACAGACTCAAAAATCATTGTTGTACACATAACAGTCACATGTGCGCCATTTTTATTTGCCCTATCAATAAACTTCCGACGCTTTCTACGTGGACACGGCCATGCTCTCGAGTGACCGCGTTAATTGATAAAAAAGTCAAAATAATTAGGGAGGAGTATTCAAATTTTGTACAAGGCTTCTCAAAATGACATTACAGCCAAGTGTCTTCGCAATTGTATTCTCTCTCTCTTCCTGTCTTTCTTATTAGGTTAAAATATTCCCCGTGACCTAATTAAAATTGAACACAATCAAGGCACGTCACTGGAAGTGCATGTCTGCGTGAGTTGACAAGAGAAATGGAAGTACTTCACAACGGAGAGGACTAACCGGGGGCAGAAGGCAGGACGGGGAGAGAAGGCGGCTACATCACTTGTGACGTCGAGAGAGCCGAGATATTGTCGTAAGATGACGTCAGACTACGTTTGAAAAAAAAGTGCGTAGTATCGTCTGCTTAAGTGCTATACATTTCTTTCGGAAAGTATTTTAATGTGAGTGAGTGTGAAAGAGATAGAAGAGAGAGAGATTGAGAATAAGAGAGAGAGAGTGAGTATGAGACAATCAAAGAGTTTATGAGAAAGAGAGTGAGAGAGCCAGAGATAGAGAGAGTATGAGACAGTGTAACAGAGATTCAGAGAGATATTGTGAAAAAAAAAGAGAGAGAGAGAGAGAGAGAGAGAGTTAAGTATGTGTGACTTGAATTTTTTGTTTCAATTTTCTTAAAATTTCAATTAAATTCTTTCAACAATTTATAATGAAATTGAAATTCCAATCACAACTTTTGTGTTCACGCAGCAGGACATTAATTATACACAGAGCAACAAATGTGAACGATGCAGCTTAAAAATCTAATTCTGTGGAAAGTTCTGGAGTCTATCAACGAATCAATTATACAATAAATAAATTAAAATGAATTAAATTACGACATATCTATAAACAAAATTACACGAATCAAATACAATATTAACAAATTACTAACCAAAATCTAAAAAAGCCAGAATGAGATAAAATATTTTTTAAGGGATCTAACTAGATAAAAAGCAGTTCATTTTTAAACTTCTATACAAACAAAAGCTTGTTGATTTTTTATTTATTAAAACAAAATAATGCAAACACAAGTTTGTAACTTTTTAAAGTTGTTTCTAAATGTGTACCATGATTTTATCTTTTAAATAGCTTAATAGTTGCATTTTATTTCTAATTATATGTTAGACTCTGGGGCCGGATTTAGGGGAGGGAAGGCGGGCTATTGCCCAGGGACTCCACAGGAAAGGGGCTTCCTCAATAGAGCTATCAAAAATATTGAAATTTCGTCGTATCAGATTCTGTTATGTATGAGATGCAGTACTTTTTAATATTTACACCGACAAAGCTTAAAATCTTAAGGTTGGCAACACTGTCGTGGTTAACAAGTGTTAGCTTGTAATATATAAATGTAACTCCGGTTTTGCGTCAGTGCGTAAACCAAGGGCCTTAACCTCCACTAAGTGAAAAAAAAATTTTAAACAAAAGAAATATATTTAATATTTAAAAACTACGGCTAGTAAATGTCAATACTCTACTTCCTCTAAAGAATGGCATGCATTTAGATATATGTATTATTATTAAAAAGTGGATGTTTATTAAAGCTTTCGAAAGTGTATGAGACTCCACACAAAAATCCTGCACTGGGGCCTCCACCTACTTAAATTCGGCCCCGAGTTAGACTAACCAGTAACCAAAGTAACGAAATGAATAGTGATACTAACATCCCAAATGGCTATTAAGCTAAAAAGCCAATAATCTAGTGATTTGAATAGCTAATTAATCAAACAAATAATGATTTGACTACTTTATTAATTAAATAAATAGTCTATTCACTATTGAACTTAATATGTCATAGAAAAGTTCACCAAATATAACTAAATACTGAATACTAGAGAAATGAATCGCTAATTGAATACCAAACAAAAATAGCTAATAGACAGTTGAGCTCTATTGTAATTGACTAGAGAAATAAACAGCTAATTAAATGGTAAACTACATATTTTATTAATAGAGAATTAAATAGCTAATTCACTAGTGAAGTAAATAGATAATTAACAAGTGAACATGATAGTTAAAAGACAAGTAAACAAGACAAGTTAATAGATAATTAAATAGTGAACTAAATCTCTAATTGACTATCGAACTATTAAACTAAATAGCTAAGTGACTAAAGTACTAAATACCTAATTGACTAGTGAAAATAGATAATTGACTAGTGAAAATAGATAATTGACTAGTGAACTAAATAGTTAATTGTCTAACGAACTAAGTAGCTAAATAAATAGTAATCTAAATCGCTAATTGACTAGTGAGGTGTATATTTAATTAACTAGTAAACTAAAGTAAACTAAATAGCTGATTGTCTAATGAACTAAACAGTTAATTTACAAGTAAATTAAAAGTTAATTGACTAGGGAACTAAAAGATAATTTGCTAGGGAAATGAATGTCTATTTGACTAGATAACAGAAAAGCTTGAATTGTCTAGTGAATTGAATAACCATTTAATTGACTACCAAGCTAAATACAAAAATGACTATTCAGCTTAATAGTTAATTACTTAAGGAACTGAATAGTTATATATATAGTGATCGAAATAGCTAAATGATAAGTAAATTCAAATTTAATCAACTAGTGAAGTAAAAAGCTAAATGCTTTGTGAACTAAATAGCTGACTGACCAGGGAATGAAATTTTTTTTTAATTAGTAAACCAAATAGCAAATTGACTGCTAACATAAATAGCTAATTAACTAATGAACTTAAAGCTTCATTGACTATTGAGCTCAATAGCTATATTCTAGCCAAATTGTTAGTCTATTGAGCACCTAACTTAATAGTTAATTGACTAATGAACTAAAATACTAATTTACAAGTGAATTAAAGAGCTTATTGTGTTGTGAACTAAATAGCTCATTGACTATTGAACTAAATCGTTATCTACCAAGTAAACTAGAAAGCGGAAAAAACTGGTGTACTGAATAGCTAATTAACTACGGAACTCAATAGATAATTGACTAGTAAACTAAATAGGCCATTGACTTGCGAAATAAATAGCTAATTAAATAAGAAATCCCCGCCAATCTACTTGTTAGAAGGAAATAAGTTCTAAGTATAAATTGTGAATAGTGTGATGCTCCATAAATATATATAAAAATAAAATTTAAATATTTTATTACCAAGATTTCTATAAATTAAAAGAGCTTTAACACAAACAAACACACGCAAAAAAAAAATACAAAAAAAAAAAAAATAGGTTATTCTTTTTGTGACTCCATGGAGTCGTATATCTATTCAAAGAAAAAGTAATGTCTGTGATTGAAAGTACACAGGAGAGTCTTCCAAGTTCGAAAGATGAATGCCTGTGTTACAGACAACAGCCAAAATGTCGTTATTAAAGAGGACAGTCTAAATGTCAATAAAGTAGGGGACATTCAAATGTCTGCGTTACAAAGTACAGATAAAGGACTATGTTACAAAGTACAGATAAAGGACTATGTTACCAAATACAGATAAAGGACGATGTTACCAAGTACAGATAAAGGACTATGTTACAAAGTACAGATAAAGGACTATGTTACAAAGTACAGATAAAGGACTATGTTACAAAGTACAGATAAAGGACTATATTACCAAGTACAGATAAAGGACTATGTTACAAAGTACAGATAAAGGACTATGTGACGAGGAACAGTTGTATGTCTATTTTATACAAACATTGTTGTCTATTTGTGAATCGGTCAGGTCATTAAAAATGTCGAGAATTTTCTGTGATTAAAGAAACAACAATGTCTGTGTTAAAAACAAACAAACAAACAAACAAACAGCCAAATGTCTGCTGTGGAGGAGACATTTCCAAGACCTGAATCCCCGGAGACTTTCTGGAGTCCAGCAAGACAAAACACTAGGCTGACCTTTGTCCGTTTCCTGCCAGGGAGAGAAAAGCAGGCTAATCAGAAGAGAACCGGTGGCAGTGAAAGGAACCTGGGAGGACAATTAATGAAGCCGAGGCGGCCATTGTCTTGATGTCAAGGTCGCTCGGCTGCTTCTGCTCACCCCTCACCCCTTCATGTGTTACTTCCCCTTGTTTTAATGTCCCTAAGATGGTTGTTTGTTGACTTAGTCATGATTATCATCAACAAAACAGTACAATTCCCGTCTCCAAAACAGTGTATATACAGCAACATACTTTGAGTAACGATGCTTCACTTTGACCAAATGGTAGAACTAAATTATTATGTAAATTCTGTCCTCACCGGCCACGGAAGACACAGAGTGGAAGACCGATGTGGCTGGGAAGTAAATTATTAAAACGCACGCATGCAAAGGAAAATGTAGGGTATGTGTTGAACGTGGCGCGAGAGATGCGGGGAAGGCGAAATAATGATAAAGACATATTGTCTTTGTGTGTGTGTATCTGTGTGTTAGAGATGCGGGAAAGGCGAAATAATGATAGAGACATATTGTATATTGTGTATTAGAGATGAGATGCGGAGAAGATACAGACATATGTCAGGGGATCAGTAAAAAAAAAAAAAAAAAAAAGCGAAGTGAGAAAAAACATGAGTGCATATGTCAGTGACAAGAAGAACCAGTTAAGAGCACAAATATTAAAACATTTTTTAAAAAATGTAAATCTAAATAAAAAACTAAATGGAGGGTGGTGCATACAAAGAGACATAGATCTAGGTGCATACAAAGAGACATAGATCTAGGTACATACAAAGAGACATAGATCTAGGTGCATACAAAGAGACATAGATCTAGGTGCATACAAAGAGACATAGATCTAGGTGCATACAAAGAGACATAGATCTAGGTGCATACAAAGAGACATAGATCTAGGCGCTTCATTAAAAAAAAAAAGAAGCAAAAGAAAAATGAAGAGGGCAAAAGAAAACAACGGAACAAAATACTATAAAGAAACAAAAGGCGCAAAGAGTGTAAAGAAGGAAAGAGATTTAAAATATGTAGGAAAATTATTGAACTAAAATGATGGAGCAATAGACAGAAAAGATGAAGAGATAATGTGGAAAAAAGATTACAAATAGAGTTTGTGTTATCACACAAACTCAGAGCCGGCCCCTGTCGGATCTTTAACGGACCCGCCTATATCTACTAGATCTAAATCTAAATGTGGAGAAAAATGAAAAAAAAAAATGAGGACCGAAAAGGAAAAAGAGAATCGGAAAAGTAATAGTTTATTTTGAAAAATATAAATATTCAATGGCTTAAACTAAATGAACCAAATGAACAGCATACGTGAATGATTTGTGAGGTTTTCCTAGAGTTCATAAATTTTAGACTGTACGTCTTTAGTGCGGTGGACATCCCGATCAGTACCAGATATCAACAAACATCCCGACAGTTTTTGAACTCCCCAAGGTGTTCTGGTAATTACCACCCACTCGATCAACTTTTATTGTTTGCCAAATATAATCATGTATGTAATCAAACAATTTAGAGGAGATTTAGTTTAATCTTCGTTTCAATTGACATTTTTTTCCCTATGTGATTTTTCACACCCTTTTTATGCATTTTATAACTTTTACAAAAGCTCCCTCTCTCTGTCTCCCTCTCTCTGATGATGCTATTCATTTAAAGCCCTCGTTACTGTCCTCGATTCATTATATAATAATACAATAATTTACATAACACTGCTCATCAGCAATAAAGGTCAGCACACACCCCTCCTCACCCTGGTAAAAACCAAAAGCCTTTCAGCATCTTAATCGAGCTGAGCCCACGGGCGTGCCACAAGAGGTCGATGGCATTAAGCTTAATACCTGGTTATTACTAGACGGCCTAACAGCTGGCCACATAATGAGCTCGTCCATGGCCAGACGACTGGTGTTCTGGGAAGACACGACGAGGGAGTGGTGCTGCTAAAGGGACCGGCTTCACTATAAGTAACTATTCAATAGAGATGCATCTATAAGCAATAAAATAATTACTAAAGTTGACCAATAATTAAAATACTTTAGAATGGGCTTTAAAAAAATTCATTTGACCCAATAACAACCACACAGACAATAAGAGATTAAGGTAGCAATAATACATAAAACACTGAACCAAAACTAACATTTACAAAAACACAGCCTAATAAAATAGAATGTCACAAAGATAAAGGCCAGTTTCTAATTCTATATGTTTGGACAATTTCTAAAAGTACATCATCATTCCTAGTGCCACAAGAGCATTGAACAGGTTGCTTGAATCAGCTAGGCATTAACGACCAGATTAAACACATGGATAGACGTAGGACGTAATGATGTTCTCTTGTCAAGAAACGTCTGTAGTGTATAAGATAAATATAATAAAGTGGAATTCAATTGACCCGACCATTAATTACAAAGGAGGGTATATCATCAGACATTGAAAGATTAGGGCGTTGTTGCCGAAACTAACATTTGACAAAGACAAATTATTGTGTGAGATAAAAACCCAGAAACTCCAAATCCGAGTCCTAATTACAATAACGTGATCATAATAGTCAACTAAAGACCAACAAATAATGGACAAGTCTCGTGAGCCCTCGATCATGTCTCGCAACTCTGCAAGAGAAAATTGCCCCCCCCCCCCCCATGTACAACACACTCACACACACACAAGTCTGGTTATTTATTAGATTTAAAGTGACTCGTGACAAGGTGATGACGTATACTTGACTCACTCGTGCCTCGCAGACGTCCCAGAAGATCTGTGCCAGACAGAGGGCGATAAGATTTTTTTTCTTTCTTTAAACGTCTAGGTGCATTTCTTACCGCCCCCCGCTCAGTTCAATGGTTTGCGTTTTGTTTTTATACAAGAGGGGGGGGGATACAGCACAAAGACAAAAGATGTTAGAGGCTATTGGTCTCTTTATTCCTGGATTAATTTGAATAATGGCGAGAGAATAATCGGATGAGGATCTTGCAATTTTCGCGTGATTTATGCGCGTGTCTAATTTGTGATTTATTTGGTCTGGACAGTTTTTTTTTTCTTTGGTTAGTGTGACAATGAGCAACGACATGATGGTCACTTAAACCGCAAAATGTTTTATTTTAAAGATTGTCAACCATCACGTGATCAGTTTTTATTTTAAAAAATGGTTGGCTACAAAAAAGTTTACGTAATGATGCCAGAGAACAAAAGATATATATATATATACATTAAACATTATATGGGAAGTTATTAATAGAAATGGGTACTAGTCTGATTTTTATGATGTGGAAACTATAACAGAAACAGTTCTCTCTTTGTAAAATATTTGTCAAACACAAGAGAATAATAACATAACAAAGAATGTTTTGCAAGAAAAAAAACACAAAGCAAAAGACAAAAAGTGGCCGACATTGAAGACACACCATTTTCTTGTATTTCAAATAGCTAAATGTATAATATCCGCTTGATGAGTTGCTTTATTTTTCCAGCCTTTATGGTGCCACTTGTTCATTTCTAACCCACATTGAACCCCCCCACAAAAACAAATGTCTACAGATATACATATAAGACAAAAGCTAGTGGGACAATCAAATGTCTAGTCTTGTAGGAATAAATATTGGGAGCTAAACAAAATTAATTATTGAGAGCACTCCATATCTCACCCCCACCTCAAAAAAATATCAGTATTTGAGTCTCTTCAGAAATTCTTTAAAAGGTAAATTATGTTGATCTAGGTTTTTTTTTGTTTAAAAAAAATACCAAGTTCCACAAAACTCTTCAGCGCTAATGACTGCAATGTGATTATATATATGTCTTCATTCCCCTTCACGTGCAGCGTTATCTCGCCTTTGATTGTCGTTCACGTTTTTTCCTTTATCTCAATACTCGCCCTCCGCCTAGCGCCTCACAACTTCCTACGTCGCCTCTCTTTCTCTCCGAGGCACAAACACGGGGCGATAATGAAGTGTAAAACGATCTCGCGCTCTTCTGGGCTAATAGAGTGCACCTCTTGGTGGCCCGCGCTGTCCATCTCCACACCAAGTGTGTCCCCTTTTTTCTTTCTTACAATAGATTGGTAGCAATATAGATAATGGAAAAAAGTGAAACAGACTAAAGATATAGAAGACTCACCTAGCAGCAAAGAAAAGATCTATAGAAATAGTGTTCAAAGTGACCTCACATATGAACATTCTTCAAGGCAGTCCTAGTTCTCCCAAACACTTACCAAGTTTTCCTATTGGACCATCCATCTATATACCAATCAGTTACTTCACTGGCATAAATCCTCACACCAATACAATTTTCTTCTACAATGTCTTGAATTAAAAAACAAAACAAAGCAACTATCAGACGTGTCCACACCTTGTTGACCCGTTAAATCAAAAATCAAAAGCATTTATTTTACCTTTTTCTTCAAACCTATCGGCACTGGAATGCTTACAGACGTACCTATACAAAATGACAAGAGACAAATGTTTCTTTTACAAATATCTGCTATTCTACATCTTATCTCAATTCACACACTTCACAGCTCAGTTCATCCCTAAATTTATCACTCGGCTCATGCCCAAATTCATCACTCGGCTCATGCCCAAATTCATCACTCGGCTCATGCCCAAATTCATCACTCGGCTCATGCCCAAATTCATCACTCGGCTCATCCCCAAATTCACATCAGTGCGTGTCTATGCCTCGACACCCCACTCTCACTAGGTTTTTACCTGTCCCGATACGTCTCTTAAGTCCAACACCTGACAAGTGTCCTGTAATATAGGTGTAGATATAAACATGTGCATTCATGACTTTAAGACACTCACCAGTTATGAGGTCTCTGTCTCCATCTTGATACAACGCCTTCACAGGACGCTATATCCGAAATATTGAGATAATAATCCAGTGAAATAATTTACTGGGAACAATATATCCGCCGTAATGACACAACATTTTAACACTCTCCTAATATGTCTCTAGTTCTCTCTTCAATCAAACCCCTTCACTTTACCAACACACCACACTTGTGTGTCACGCACGAGGTATTCATGCGAAAGCAAAACAACAAAACACAATCATGTCATCGTTTTGACCTGTCCACACATGGCCAGTAAAAAAAAAACGAAGTTAGCCACTGACTCTTGAACATGAAAAAGAGAAGGGGGGGGGGGGGGGGGAATAGCTGTTGTACAACCACAATATTTGATATCAATAAAATTTGATATTTGTATTATAATCATTTGATATAGATCGTTTACTACACTCTTAATTTATTGTATGCTGTCTGTAATACTGTCCTGACGTTGTTTTCTACTGTGACAGTGATTCTCAAACTACGGACTGCGGGCCATATCCGCACCATCGAGATTTCTGCCCACAATTTATAATATAGGCTTAGAGTATCAGTTCCCTAGGCCTCAATATTAGTACGTCAGTTATCTAAGACTTGAGATTAAAGTATCAGTTCCCTAGGACTCGAGATTAGTGAGTCAGTTCCCTAGGACTTGAGATAAAGTATCAGTTCCCTAGGAGTCTAGATTGTAGCATCAGTTCCTTAGGACTTGAGAAAAAGCATTAGTTCCATAGGACTCGAGATTATAAAGTCAGTTCCCTAGTGGCAGTCGTGACAAAAATATTTTTTAAAAAAATGTTTTGACAGCACAGCCTGATGTACTCAACCAATAGAAAACGATTTGGCTCCCTCTACCAAATCACGTGCAATCAGCAATCATCCATACACTAGAACAATATATGCAACAATATCAATCATCCATACACAAGAACAATATATGCAACAATAGCAATCATCCATACACTAGAACAATATATGCAACAATAGCAATCATCCATACACTAGAACAATATATGCAACAATAGCAATCATCCATACACTAGAACAATATATGCAACAATAGCAATCATCCATACACAAGAACAATATATGCAACAATAGCAATCATCCATACACTAGAACAATATATGCAACAATAGCAATCATCCATACACTAGAACAATATATGCAACAATATCAATCATCCATACACAAGAACAATATATGCAACAATATCAATCATCCATACACTAGAACAATATATGCAACAATATCAATCATCCATACACTAGAACAATATATGCAACAATAGCAATCATCCATACACTAGAACAATATATGCAACAATAGCAATCATCCATACACTAGAACAATATATGCAACAATATCAATCATCCATACACTAGAACAATATATGCAACAATATCAATCATCCATACACTAGAACAATATATGCAACAATAGCAATCATCCATACACTAGAACAATATATGCAACAATATCAATCATCCATACACTAGAACAATATATGCAACAATATCAATCATCCATACACTAGAACAATATATGCAACAATATCAATCATCCATACACTAGAACAATATATGCAACAATAGCAATCATCCATACACTAGAACAATATATGCAACAATATCAATCATCCACAATCCACTCTTTTTTCCGCCATAAAATTTTTCCTCCCCCATGTCTCTGGCAGATCCAGAGTGCAAACACTGTCAAACTTCGTCCGGAAAAGACAAAGACGCGCCAAGATCAAAGAGTCGTTTGATCCACGTTATGTTTTGGCTAAGTAGGACTGATAGTTAGTGCTAGAATCTTGACAAAGCTGCAGGCGTAGTCATTTGGGAATGGAAAGAAAACAAACGGAAATACTAAGGGGGATATCGCTTGACATATAAGGAGCACGCCACTGGCTCGAGGGACAATCGTCTCAGTCACGTGCTTATATTAGCTTTCGCTGATTGGCTACCAACGACAAAAAAAAATTTAAAAGGGGAAGCCTTATTGATGAGGAACCGCAGAACAGAGGAACAGAGGAACAAGAATAAATATTTTAGTACCGCCATTTTTGTTTCTTTACCCCTAAAACATTAAGACAGACAAAAAGCATGTGTGTTGAAATAGTGGACTTAAATCCGCCAGGTCTGAGAATCAATGCATTTAAAAGCGTTTGAGAGCGTGTCCTGGCTGTGGGATAATGCGAGGTTTTAATGCTAACGACTGGACCAATTGACTGTCGAAATACTACTGACTGGACAATGTCACTGGTTTGATATGTTGAAATATGTTGTTGTTGTTGTTGTTGTTAAACCGTTATTATTATGACTGAACAATAGGGTCAGAGACAGAGAAATGGGAGTGAGAGAGAGACGGAGAGACAGAGCGAGTGAGATAGAAAGAGAGAGAAAGCGAGACAGAGAGAGAAACGCGTTAAGCTCTCTAAAAATAAATTCCAACCATAAAGCAATAAACTAGCAAAAGAAGTGACACCCCAAACAAAAAATGTCTAGACAAGCAATAAAGTGTGTTACTAAAGCTTACTTCTTCCTATCAAATATTCTAACACATCAATAAATGCATTTTAATTTCACTGGACTAGAAAACGAAACTTAGGGGGAAAAACATCAACAATTACATACAAATAAGAAGAGATAGATGCCTAGTACAAGTTTTACCGTAAAACAAAAAGAGATAGTAGATTCGTTATGACTCAGATGTAACTAGAAGATCCTCTATTAGTATAATGGTCTTTTAAAAAACAACATGTAACAACGGTAGATATGATATAATGGAAGGTGTACATCATTAAATAATCAAGTGGTCCAATATGCGCTTTCAATTTTTATTTTTTTTAATGTGGGGTGGGGGGGGGGGGGGGAAGAAGTATTAAAAGAAATGTTTTGTTTTGTTCGATTATTTCGGACGTTCGTTCATAAATGAAGATAACTACGTCCTATACCCTAACGTCCTGAAAGACAAGAGATGGTGGGAACGAGCAAGATTTGAACCAGTGACCACTGGGGACAGTAGGAAGCTAATGCAATACGACCATGTGATTACACTAAATAGTACAAACATATATTGAATCTGAGGCGCCATCTGTTATTTTCTTGAATGTATCAACTAGTGTGTGCGCTCCTATTAATAAAGATTACCATCACCCAACACCAAGTACCATCACCCAAAACCAAGTACCATCACCCAACACCAAGTACCATCACCCAACATAATAACCTGTTTTGACATTTCCCCCCCCCCCCCCCCCCCCCCAAATTATTTTTACTGCTAAACGCTGCCAGTGGCAAGGTAGGTAATGCTGTGACAGTTTTAAACAAAAATATGTTTTTTAAAAATTACGATTAAATGTTGAAAGATTGATAGGCTAGATCCATGTACGATGAGATACTCCTCCTCTCTGCAAAGTCTTACAAAAGCTCATGTCGAAGCTAATCCTTTCTTGGGAATAATACTTTCACAACATAGCTCTCAAAATTTTCTCTATCGTCCAAGCCTCGTATTGTCAAATAAAGCGAGAGAAAGATAGAATATTTTATTTGCTTAAAAATCAGTACGAGAGCCACTTTTTTATGTAGGTTGTAATCTCCTGTCTTAAAATCTTTATCCGATGAGAGCGTAGAGGCTCGGCTTAATAAATACGCGGTTAAAATATTAATACAAGATAAGAAAAAATAAAGAAGGAAACACCAAGCTATCTATTAAATAAATACACAGAATGCAAGATTGGTCATCATAAACCGAGCCGCTTAAAGAGAGGATTAATGTCAAAGCGCTTGTAGGACGAAGTGGGGAAAAAAAAAGGGAAACGCTACAGGCATCAGATTAAAATCTTTTGATTGCTAGTTGAAGAACACTCAATGCAGACAAGACTTTCAGAGTATTATATTGTAGATCATTTTGAAGACTCACAATATATACATATAAGAAGCAACTTGACCAAAGTTTCCCCTTGTAGTTACACGTTATGTACACTATTAGCTAAAACAAATAGTTTAAAACTAAGCAAGACACGTGACTATAACTATTACTAACCGTAGAGATCTATTTATCTATTTAAGTCTAGCACATCTTCTGACGAGCTCTATGACGAGTGTTTGAAGCAAGGATGTGCTGTTTTTTGTGTGTGTGTGTTGATCAGCTCATGTAATAAACTCGTCCTAAAATAATATATATATAATCTAACATTTCGGTACTGATAAATACCAACGAGCTTAAGCATATTATATTTATAATTTCTAGTAATAATATTAATAATAATAATAACAACAACACTATAGCGCGTTGTTTTATCATTCGAGGGGATAATGACAACTGATCTCATGACATTCGAAGCCCTAAAATTCCTAAGAAGATTCTCGTTACCTTGCAGATGGCTTTACCAATGCAGACCTGCCACATCACCATACTAGTCCTTAGTGGGCACATTAAAGTAAAGAAAATAAAAAGTAAATCGCCCCTTTCAGACCTTGCCATCTATAGGGCAAATGATGCAAGGCTTATCTGTTTCTTTGATTGATAGATAACTAGGGTAGAACGTGTCCAGCACAACGACCAACCGCCTTTACTGTCCCAAAATATTTTCAGGTACTCACTTGAATCAGAGTTGGGCGTCTAAAAAATTTAGACACTCAAAATTCCAGACATCGAGATTCGAACCCAAGCGCTTAACCACCACTCGGCGCTTTATCGCTCAGACAGCGACATGATTTTTTTTTTAAAATAATAAAAAAATGTATAATTTTTATTTTTAATTCTTCTCTAGTGATATATTAATGCAATAAAAACCCTTGAGTTACGATATCTGAAGATTAACTCGAGAAAGATGTAAAATGCACATCCTTGGACTCAGTTTTAGGAATGCTGTCACGTGACCGAGCTGTTCATTGACTGTGTGCGTGAGAAACTTCAAAAGAAACTCTGGCGGCGTGAGTCATTCATTAAGTTCGTTACCTGCATCCCGCAGTCACCAAAATGGGTGGCAAGGGGAGGGGGGGGGGCCCACACGACGGGGGGCAACAAGTGGAGAGACATTTTGACTCATCGGGGCCCTGAAGTCATTAGTCCAGGAATAGTGAGTTCTTGATTGGTCATTAAGCACTCCAACAGAGCCCTCAGGACTTCATCTCCCAGAATGCAAGAGGATCTCTCCCCCCCCCCCCCCACCCCTTTCACGACCTTCAATATGATTACAGGTTTCACGGTCCTGGTAGCGCATTGTGTTGGCTAATACGTGGACAGCATTGGTTCATCACTGAGTCATCTTCAGTCAGTTGGTGTGTGTATCTCAAATGATAGAATTAATATGTGCGTCATGGAAATATGAAAAACAAAAAAATGCTGTTTACAAGTTGGCATTAACCGCTTTGTTTTGTTGGTTCTATTATCTTCACACTACTCTCTCATGCAAGGTCAGGGCGTAAATTTGAATGCATGCAGGCGGAACAGATTCGATCTTAAACTGCACAGGTTTCTTTCGCAAATACATCCAACTACATCATTTGGAATTTTTTTTTTCTAATTCTGAGATTTTCATTTATGTCGAGTGTTAAGGGAAGGGGAGGTTGATGTGGGGGGGGGGGCGGGGAAATCTCATTTTCTTTGACCTTCATGAGCTCATCCTGGCCTGCTCGTGGCAGCAACAAAACAGGCGTGTAACAGGTCCACCCGGAGGATGGAACATAAAGAGACTAGACGAGGAGGTCGAGAGGGGATGGGAAAGACGAGGGTCGAACAAATCTCAGAGTTCAAGAGTTTGTCCATTAGGAATCAGTTCAAAAACCTGTACGTCCGAAGAATGGAAAGAGCGCAAATTTAATAAACATTTCTGAACTTTAAAAAAAACAAAAAAAAAACTTCTTCCTTTGAAATTTGGCTTCGAAAAAAAAAATAAAGACAAAGATTTTTTTTTTCTACATTTGAGAAATTTTTGTTCCAAAATGAAATTGATTACGCAGCGAGCTAGAAAATTTGAAACTCTATGAAGAAAAAACAAGGGAGAATAGCGCTCTTCTATTCCAGTAGCCTCTAGGCAGCTCATCGGAACGTTCGCGTGTAAAACAAACGCGAACAAACAAAGAAACAAGTGTTTGTGGCCCGCCATAAAAACATTAAAAAAAAAAGGAAATTGAGATTGACAGCGCATGCCAGGGGACATCGAAGTAACGGTGACGCAAGGATGAGCTGATGGAACTGAAACGGCCTCCGACTTGGCTCTCTAGCCCTCGACGTTTCCTCCAGGAGGAGTTCAAACAATCCTCACTGATAAAGACAGCCTCTCTCGCTAAAGTCATTGGCGAGATGTCTTTGAAAACTGGAAAAATATAATTTTTTCTATGTTTTGATCTAAATATGATGTTGTGATTTCTGGTTGAAAAGATTTCGACTCATTGTGAGCAGATAAGAAAAAACAACAACTTCTTGAATGCCATTAAAAGAACAGAAAATATAAAGCTTTTAAAAAAAAGTGTGGATCACTTATTTGTTGTTCCTCAACAATCAAGGACAAATTATATTTTATTTTATTGTTAATCAGATATATCGTTGTTTCCTTTCATGACAGATACTTCACTTTGTAAATTGATATTGTACAGAAGTAAGTTCTCCTTTCAGACCTACGGACCCGGGACCACTTTATATTGTTACGAATCTCACTATCCAGTCTCTCTGCAAACTGCACCATACACCACCAACTTAAAGAACTTGACAACTCAGGGCTCCAGAGTCACGTAACACTTTAATAGTTGAATAAATAACAGCCAATACTGTACAATTGGCAACACGTACACTGTACAAATATCTCTCCGATAATAGCCTTACCGCCGTATCAATTCTTGCACTGGCCTCTCCGTCTCGTTCCGGGCTTGCACTGAGTTTAACAGTTCAGGACTGACTTCACACACTAGGCTCGTTGTGTCGGACTCGATAACAGACCGAGATCAAGACGCCAGTCGTCTCAACTGTACTTGACAGTACTCCGCACTGAACCGTCGTAATGCTCCGTACAGAACCACACCGTTGAACTGTGCTGTAGTCGACCGTGTTCTGAACCCCTGCCGTGAACCGTCTTGACTGGACACCTCCGCTCTTTATATAGGGTCCCTACTGGCCTTCTAGAACCGGACGGAACATCGCTCGACGTTTCTAGCTTCGTCACATGACTACATCCCTCGTGACGCCCCTGAGCTCTGTTCACGACGCCGATCCTTCCCGAACCGTCCTGTTGACACTCGACGCGGCTGACCGTCGTAACTCGTCACGGTTGACCGCTCGTCTAGCGCTGGCCTGGGGCGATTTGCGTCGGCTGACTACACTCACACCACTACCCCCATCTGTGCCACCACCAGGTTTATAACAATATAATATATATAGTCCATATATATACATATATAGTTTGCTCCAAATCAAAGCCCCAATTTACTAGAGTAGAAGCTTGTAAAAAAAAAAAAAAATTGGGTGTGGAAGAAATCCCGTGTACAAACTTTTTACCAGACAGAGTTGTTGATATAAGCTTTGAAAAAAAGAGTGTATTTAGCAATATTCTGTTATCACCAATTTACGGCCAGCGGGGCATATCAAGACAGTGAAATGGTGCTAGACTGCCCCTTGAAGTGTTTAGTGCATAATAAAATCATTTGATGGATCCTTTAGACTCGAGACATTTTTTTCCCAGTTAATGATGTCATGTGACACGTCAGAAGTTTACATTGCTCCCAGACCCCAAAAATTGTTGAGCGTCACTGTTCTAAAAAAAAAAAATTGGCCTTGAACAGTTAATTTCTGGCAGTGACAGTGTGCTAATTGTGCAAAGCATTGGTTCCATCAAATGGCCATTAAGTCTTGCGAGAATGGAAGGTATTCAATCACCACGTGAGCTCAAGCAACCTCCAGTTAAAATACACATGTGTTTAAAGTCACTCGTCCGCCCTGGCGCCTTAACACCCTTAGAATTCTTTTTTTTTAAATTCCTACTATTAACAGGGCCGATCCTAACAATGGCATGCGAAACGGATTGCTCGGGGCCCAGTTTGGATAGAGATAAGGATAATAAGTGAAAATTAATGTTTTGTATTATAAAATTTATTCGTCTTTGCATTTTGTTCATTCTTTACTAAGTACAGATTCAGTACCGAATAAACTTAACAGCCTTGCGTATAGTATATTATCAATATTATGTTTCCTACATAGATCACGCTCATAGCAAGAATTACCAAATTTTTCAATCTATCTTCGAGAATAGTTGACATCAGGTAATTCTTGATTAGTCTGAAGCCAGAGAAGCTTCTTTCACCAGATGCCACAGTAGCCTTTTTTTTATTGTACGTAGGACTGGCGTTTTCCATACTGAATGACAACACAAAATGACAGTTTTGTATATATTTCAGGAAGTTTTAATAATTTCAGGAGATTTTAATCGTATCAGGAAATTTTTTGAAAGAGCTCCTTGAAAATCGGGAGACCCCGGAACCGTTATAAGTTAAAATGGTTTAATTGTTTAATTTACACCTAGAATAGCCGCGTGGCCTATGAAAGTGCTGGGCCCACATCGGTCGCATAGCTTGCAGTGGCCTAAGGCTGGCTCTGACTATTAATAATAAATATCTTACATTGTCTTCATGGGTGGAAACTGGAAATTGGTTAAAAGATACACAAAAGGCAAAAACTAAAGAACAAAATGGAATCGTTTCCTTTCGAACCAGAATTTCGCACTCAATAGTAGAGCTGGTTGTAATTTTGACAGCCTTCGTAGCACTTGAATTAGTGGCTAAACAAAATGTTAATTGTTAAAGCGTCACACTATTATCGTTCTATCCCCTTAAGGGACATTTTTAGTTCTCTTCTAAATTTTTAATGATACTATAGAAATGTTTAGTTTGTTTAATTTGCTAAATTTTGTTTGTTTAATTTGTTTTGTTAAGTTTTTTTTTTGTTTAGTTTGTTTGTTAAGTTTTGTTTGTTTAATTTGTTTCGTTAAGCTTTGTTTGTTTAATTTGCTTTGTTAAGTTTTTTTTTTTAGTTTGTTTGTTAAGTTTTGTTTGTTTAGTTTGTTTGTTTAGTTTTGTTTGTTTAATTTGTTTTGCTAAGTTTTGTTTGTTTAGTTTGTTTGTTAAGTTTTGTTTGTTTAATTTGTTTTGTTAAGTTTTGTTTGTTTAATTTGTTTTGCTAAGTTTTGTTTGTTTAGTTTGTTTGTTAAGTTTTGTTTGTTTAATTTGCTTTGTTAAGTTTTGTTTGTTTAGTATGTTTTGTTTAGTTTTGTTTGTTTTGTTTGTTTAGTTTGTTTTGTTTAGTTTTGTTTGTTTAGTTTGTTTTGTTTAGTTTTGTTTGTCATCTCAACACAAAGTTGTTTTTAAAATACATTCTATTATTGTGTGATGAACACTATGTACGAAAAGATTTTTTTTTTTCGTTAGTTTGGGAAACAGCCAGGCTAAAAATTGTTTCCCCAATGAGAACAATGAGATCTCGTTAAAGTCTCGTCCAGCCAAAAGTTCGCGTGAAAAAAGTCATCGTTATGTTCTTTTTTTTTTTGTCTGGTTTCCACTTCCAGCGGCGTCCCGGTTTTAGGGCGCAGACCACGTAGGGATTCCTTGCCTGCCGGGCTACAAGTCATTAGGAGAGTCATTTTGGAGGGAAAAGTCCTGACGGGCAACTGGAAATGACGAAAGTAGAAAATGTGAGCGCGAGGAGTTGATGGTGACTATACAAGGATGAGGGCCAAAACAGAGGAAGATCTTTTGTTTGGCTTCCTCGCGTTGAAAGTGTTACGAGTGGTAAAATGTCACATGATTATCCATTACAATGTTCTTTCAACAGCTCTCACTGTTATCATGTCTAATAAAATGAATAATAAAATCATATTAATTTGCGAAGGAATGAATAAATCGTTTTTGGGGAACTTAGACATGAGGACTACAGTCCAGAGAAATTAGAAATAACAACAACACATAAGGTAGATATGGAAAAAAAAAACGCCAATAAACAAGGTAAATTACAAGTAAAGACATTATACAGGCTAAATTAGAAATAAGATCAATATACAAGTTACAAGATACAAGTGATTAGAAATAAGGTACAGGGTAAATTATAACTAGGCCTGAAGACAATATACAAATGCTAAACTAAGAAGGTAGGGATAAGGTTTACGTTTAAAAACACATAAACATGATATTGAGATAATACTATTTCAATTTATACCGAGATACTTCTAAATAAAAATGTGAATTACGGCATATTCAAATTGGTTGGTTATTTTCTATAAGCGTTCTTAGCAACCGCATTGAGATTACAATACACGGTGTTGTACTTTTGCTGAACTATTGTTTTGTTCACTTCTGCTGTATGGTAAGACACAAAGATACGTGCAACGCACTGGACTATAAATTAAATGTTGGTTTTTTTTTTAATCCAATGATATCAGTCTAATTCGCGACCTATTTTTACAATACCTCCGTCTAGCACGTATCTTCGTGGAATCTGGAACCTGGACACGGATGACGAAAACGACTCTTAAGATGTTCCTAGATATTTTAATGGTGTATATCTTTGGGAAAAGAATCGCTAGCTCATTGGCAACTCTCTGGGAAAACTTTAGCTCGGCCGTTATACTTTCAAAATTAAAAAAAAAACATAAACAAGAAAGTATTTAATTATTGAAAGGACTAAAAGTATTCGGTTATTTACGTATTCACTGAAGAGTTTAACAAATTAATCTTCAGAAAAGTTGTGCATCGTCTAGAAAATGTTTTTAAACATTCATTAGCTATTCAGAGAGAAAAAAGAATCGCCTCTATAAGTTGTATAGAGGAGGTTTTGTATTTTTTTTAGTTTAAAGTATTTTTTGTTTATTCCTCTTGTTTATCGTAACTTGTTAGTATCATGCTTACTTTTTTTTTTCCTAGGTCATTATTATACTCTTCCCCCCCCCCCCCCCAATACCATGCTATGTCTCCCTCTCGACTAATCCCCTTCATCCCCCCTTCTCACTCCTTTTCTCTTTCTTCCGCACCAGTCCCTGGTACTCAGCAGGCGATAAAACAAATATGGTGGCCACAATTAACGACCCTAATCTGTTTAAATCTAAATGGCTAAAACAAAAGAAGGCGGTGGCCACTTTTTAACCCATAAAACATGCTTTTCTAGTAATCCTCCATGAAAAAGGTTGACTTCCACCAGCATCCTAAAACTTCACCCAGCCCCTGGTCATTGTCTGTCGATTTCTTTTTTATCGCGTTATTGTCCTTTTATCCTTAAATCATCCCCACCTCCCCCCCCCCCCTGTTATTGTCTCCCTCACTCACCCCTCCGCTCTTCACCAACACGCTTTTAAATCACTATGATTGCGTTATAACACGTCACTGAATGAATTTGACGTCTAATTCTGAACGAAAAGAAAAAAGGATGATGTCGAGGACAAGACGAGGGCGAACAGTCTCAGTAGTACAAACTGGTTGCCTTCTCTTCCCCTCTCCCGTATCAAAACTATAGTAAAAAAAAAATTAAAGTTCCCTTTTCAGACCTTGTGGTCTATAGGGCAGATCATGTAAATGTCATCTGATTCTGTCGCCTACGGTTAACTAGGGTGCCATGTTGCCAGCACAACGACCAAACGCTTTTACTTTTTCCCAACTTATGTCAGGTACCCATTAGAGCTGGATTGGACTCAGAGGCGCCCAAAGATCCCGAAATTAAATATCCCAGTCTACACCAGGATTCGAACCCGAGACCCCCGGTTCAGGAGCCAAGAGTTTTACAGCTCATCTGACGCCCTTCTATCTGAACTATAACATGAATATAATTATCAGAGAAAAGAAAATTCAGAAGTAAATTTTATTTGTCTACAAAAAACGTGTTTATGACTAACCTCTGGCAATATTTGAGAACCATCGACACGACCTCATTTCGCACATTTTTTCCTTCTCAAACGCATTTTGAGCCTCTTTTTTTTTTTTTTTACCATCAGCAGTTTCATTTATTTATGATGAATTGTCTTTTTTTTTACTTTTTTAAATTTCTTGGACCACATATACTTGACAAGGGACATAATCAATAATAAATCAATAATAAAATAATAATAATAAATTTCTCTCTGAGAAATGGTCACATGGTGTGACGCGACGGTCTTGATGCATTTTGTATTCTTTTTTCGTTTTATAGTTCTAAAACAAAGTTTTTGTTTTGTCTTTTTTATGGCTGAAACTTTTGATTTCTATGTTGATGTATGCGTGAGAAATGGGAAATAATGCAGCATGCAGGGGTGAATAAACCACGAGCGTTGGCTGCAGCAACAACACGTGGCCTGCTGCGAGAGATAAACGAGTGAAACAAGCCATAAAAGGCGGGAAAATAAAAGCACGCGCAGGTGATAGAAAAATTTAAAAAAAAATCATGTCAATTAAAAGTGGAAATAGCTTTCTTTTTTTAAAAAAAAAAATCCCCTTTGTTAAAACAGAACTCAGTTGAAAGTTTGTAAAAATAAAATAATAGTAATAAAATATTCAAAGAGAAAATGAAAAAGAACAACAATGTGGATTAAAAATCAAAAGTAAAATCGTCGCCGACATCGTAGCTTTGAAGCGGAAACAGGTTTACGTTTGAAATAGACTCAAACTTGGATAATAAGGCAACATTGAACCAGATGTCAAGCTAGACAATCTTTTGATAAATTACCTATTGTAATTAGGGGACTACTATAACAGTAAATGCCTCTCTGCGGCTATGGACACAACAAACACATAATCAAGATACTTTATTTCTTAGAAGAGGAAAGCACCAAAGAATCAATTTGAATGATTCATGTATTTATCGATAAAGACAATTACTCGAGGGATTTAAAAACAGTTGTCATAAATAGAACGGCGTACACAATGTTAGCCCATGCTTCGCTATTTTTATTGCAAGTCGTAGATCATAAGCATTTATGAAGTATATATCAGGCCACCTGTCTTGATGCAAGGTGGTAACGAAACCATCGGTCTTTTTGTTATCTTTTTGGTATTGGAAAATATGCACACCACGAAATTAATATGACACCATTGCCAAGGTAACGGATACATGAGGGATGCATACTTGGGGGAGGGATATTTAGTCAGCGGGTCCAGTGGATGGTCCGGTATGGTGGACGTTTCATAGCCTGCTATATCAAGCTCGAATCCTGTTCGAAACTACTAGATTTGATCTTATCAAGAGATGTGTTCTTATTAACATTAATTTGAGATTAAAAGATCAGGACAGATAGAGAGGAGGAGGAGAAGAGAGAGAGAAGAGTGAAAGAAAGAGAAGAGAGAGATAACGAGAGGAAAGAGAGCGCGATGGGGGGGGGGGGATGGGAAAGTGAATGTATTTTTCTCATAAAACTGTTCGTAGTTATGTGATGAATGCATAGCCATTGTCTTATCTAGATCAGTGATGTATGCCGCAGGGCTGTAAACCATTGTTCTTTCTACTTGAATAGGAAGTGTTTACAGAAAAGATAACTGTGTGTTTCACTCATATGCTCATGTTCTATATATATATGTATATTTAATTATATACTAGTCCGTAGACTTTTATCTATGGAATCAAATTTACTATCTTTAGTGGGGAGGAAAATATTTTTGAAAACGTGTTACGAAAGTGATGTCAGTGCGCATGCATATTTCATGTACGGTGCGTGTGGTACATCAAACATGTGTGAAATCTGTATCTGGGTCAGGTTAAGTATGCATCAAATGCATGTGCATGTTTACAAACAGGGTGGAAGGCAGACACTAGACACTTACCTTGATGATGCGGTCACTGACGCGGATACCATTAACATCTCCGACGCCGCCTTCTGTTACCCTGGAGATGACCACACCAGCTGGACCGTTGTTGTTGTTGTTCTCCGGCTGGAGATGAAACAAAGAGTTGAAAAACAAACTGCCTGCGAATATGGGATTCAATATGTTCTCATTATTTCCAGATTGTATGCTGTCATCACAAGTTTCTCAAGGTCATTGCTTCAAGGATTTTATGAGGATTTTAGAAGGACATTAGAAGGACAGTATTTGGAAACGTTTGTAGAACTTTAAAAATTATCCTTCAAGGTAAAGTGTGTTTGGGGGGGGGGGGGGGGGGGAGAGCACGAAGAGAAAAGTCGTCCAAAGAAAAGCTGACTGGACAACGTAAAAGGATGGACCGGCATCTCTCTTGATATCCTGTTAAGGTCAGCTGCTGACAGGAAGATGGGAAGGTTTCTGGTTACAGGAAACTTTCCATCATTCCCTAGAGCACAAGTCAAGAGGCTGATGGTCAGGAAGATATGTCTATGCATCATCTTCACGTTACATTCAATATCTTATCTTATAAATTACAGACGTTACTTCAGATGAGAAGGTTATTACGTCCTACAATTTTTATGTATCAATCTAGTCTTGCATATTAATCAGTGACTTTAAGTCTATTAAGTCGTTGGTTTTCTTGGCTGATTCAAGCAACCCATTCCATTCTCTAATGGCAGCAAGGAAGTAGGAAAGCTTGTACGAATTTGTCCTAGCATATAGAATTAGACATTGATTGTCGACTATACCTACTTTTTAAGCTCAGTCTAATACTACACATCAAACTACAGCACCAAATCTTCAACAAAACATAAGTATAATTTGACCCAACTCCTAGGCGTTAGACGTGGTGGCCAAGTTCTAAAGCGCTTGGCTTCGAGGGATATTGAGTTCGAACAACAGTGGAGACTGGGATTTGATTCTGGATATTTAGGAGTCCATCCTACTTCAATGAAACTCCTAGTTGGGAAAAATTGTACAGGCGGTCACTGTACTGGCCACATAACACCATCCTTGACCGTTGAGCATAGAAACGGATGAGCTTTACACTTTCTGCCCCTATAGTTCGCAAGGTCTGAAAGGAATTCCATAAGACACGACTGTACAACATCCAAAACGATCTCTGATATTGGTTTTCTGTCATACAATAATACAGATAGTTTTTTGAAGAATCAGTGTTACTAACTAGGGACTTCTAAATTGTAATAATTACCTAAAAAATAATTAAATAAACAAAGGAAAGAGGGGAAAAGTAAATGAAAGAGAAGGAGATCATTTGGTGACCAGTCACGTGGTTCCTTCAATTTCAATGCACGAGAGTATCCATTTCGAGACATAAGGGTTAAATACTAATGCCCTCAGCTATTCACTGCCCGATGCCATGGAAATTTTAGGTAGTCCTAAGTAGCTCACGGTACTCGCTCAGTCCTCGTCCAGCTCGTCTACGTGACTCGCCCGTTCTTTAGCCAGCTCCTGACTTTGATTTAACTATTAGCTTTAAACGGTCGTGGGCCGAGGCAGCTGGTCTTGTGTACCCAGGACTTTTGTCGCTAGATGTCGCTGTGATAGGAGAAGCTATCTCTCATTAAAGAGAACGGCTGGAGATATCAAGTGAACTTTTTTTTGGAGGGGGGGGGGGAGGGGAAGCAATTGGGGGGGGGGGGGGAGGTCAATACGTCTCATGAAGGGACAGAAACGGACGGAGAAAAAAAAGTTGTATCTTTAGGGCGATGAAGCTTTTTGTTTTTTGTTTTTTTTTTGAGAGAAAATAGGGAAACTGAAAGTGTCGACTCACCAGATGGACATGGCTTGTGGTCATCGACTGGACCGATCCAGCCATGTATTTTACTGCTAATGTGACTTGTGATCACAACACGGTTGACATTGGAGACATTTTTGTGTGTGTGTGCCCAGGCCAGAAGACTGGACAAAGGCGACTTTGATTGTTGCATGCCCTTAATTAAAACTCTGGTCAGTACTGGACAGAGGGGGGTTATAATTAAGCGTCTGTTAAATCATGCGCATGACTGGCAGCGAAATACGAAAAAAAAGGAAAAACCAAAAAAGGTTAATACACAAAAACACACACACACAGTATACAGAATGATGTTGAGACAGATATTGTATGTTGTGATACATGTTTTACATACAATGCTTAACATATAACAGTGTGTTATAACAAATAACAATGAGTATACATTTCGTACAAAGTGCTAACAAGTATAGGATCGAAAAAAAAATTTGAAACCAAAGGAACACAAAAGTAGAATGCGATGACTTCTTATGTTTACTTTTGTTAGTAAGTCACGTGCGCTCTCCGGTTAGTTATGTATAAACATCGGTCACGTGATATGTCTATTATTAGACTGCACCAGCAAATGTAAGCTTTCTAAGTCAATAAACGAACTAAAATATACGGGTCAATCCTCACATAATATTTGTTTTTAATGTAACAACGTAGGTAGCAACAAACTCATAGCAAAAAACACACAAACACACACACAGTGAAGTGATTATGAAAGAATAGCATGAATACAAAGAATCAGAATATTCCAATCTTGTCCTGGATTACATGCATAGTAGAGTCACACACTTCAAAGTTTTCTTTTTGTTTCATTAAGATGAAGTACCAGGTGACCCAGCCTCGCTATGAATATTTGTTAAGGAAGAACATTTACCCGAACTTATTTTGGAAATTTTGGATGGCGCCTGGTCGTGCAGTTTGCGCGCTGGACTGTCGTTCAGATTTATCGATGGTCCAGGGTTCAAACCCTGCCCGCTCCCATCCCCAGTCGTCGTGCGGAAGGTTTGGACTAGAAAGTAATTATCTTCAACTCTGAAGGAACATCCGAAACATGTCAAACAAAACATTTTACAAATATTTTTGTAACGACGAAAAAACGAACGATCGGGTAAAGAATTCCGAACCGAAGAGTCACTTTTGTGTTCTTTTAGTTTTAAATGACATTGTCAAAAGTCTCTTAAGTGCACCCAACAGTGTAGAGACAAACCACAGCTCACTGTCGTGTCGTTTCACGTTACACCTTGTGAGTCAAACTATTGGCCTATTATAAGCTTGGAAGAAAGTCTTTGCAAGTGTAACTTCTAAGATGGTTACGTTCAGACATTTAATATTGCAATTAGTATATTCCTTATGGCTTTAGTGCGAAACATCAAATGAAACAAAGTCTTTAAGTTGTATATACACATTCATACGAGAACTGCTCTCTTGAGAGTATTGGACTTGTATCATAACTTTTATTGTATTATAATTATTTTTTTCGCTTTTAATCAGAGGATTTAAATATTATATAATTGAATTTTTTTTTAAATCTTGGATTCAAGCTTTTATGAGCCTAACCCTCCCCCCCTCCAAATCCACAATATTGTCCTTTCCCTACGGGGCAGGGGACGCAAATGTTCACAAAGGCTTTTAATTAATTTTCACAAGTTTGATTTTTTTCCAGCATAAATGTTGTACAATGATTTCTTTTTCATTTTCTATTTACTCTATCAAGATGGACCCAACAGATACAACATTGAGGTTTGTGAGATCACGCTGCCCCACCTGTGACCTTGACCTGCCTTGTAAAGGTCATGAAGCAGAATGTAATGTAATTGCAGAGTTGTCTCCTGCTAACGCGTCATTAAATGTAATACTGTAGTCTGATGTACTATGAGGTCATGCATAAGATGACCAATAGCTATTGACTCCAAGGGGGGTCAACTATTCAGCAAGAAAAGCTCCTGTTCGATCTCCTGTCCTGCGTCGCATCATTCCGTCACTCCGAATCACTCGTCTGCCCCTCGTCTTAAAAATAAGAGGGTAAGGAGAAATAGAACGTCCAGGTTCTCTTATCAAGTTATCTCATCTTCCGAGAAGATTGAGGATTGTGGCGAGTCTATTAAAACAGAAAGAAAAAAAAGAGTGCCGTGCATTCTTAAACGGAATTTATCACCCACTAGCGTCCATCACGAAAGCAAAGGAGGGGGAAGCGACTCGCGATACTTGATGCAACTCGTCGACGGCTTCTCTTTCCCTGAGTCATAGATAAATTAGATTTGTCTGCTCTAGCCGCGCCCCTTAATGGAATGACCAAAAGAGAAAATATCCATAACAAGAAGAATGAAAAAAAGGATTGTGTGGGGGGGGGGGGGGGGAAGGGCTTCAAATGCATAGAAACATTAGGAAGGGATGAGGTAAGGGGGGGGGATAAAAGACGTGGTGGGGGGATGAAGAAGGTGGTGAGACGAAATCTTTGATTCTGAAGTCGCAAAAAAAAGGATGATTCAAGAGCTCCGTGAGATTCCAGCGCAATGAGATGCATGTTGAGGTAGAGAGCTTAATCTCAAGGACCTCTTCGGGAACGAGCTAATAACACACCGAGGACAGTGCGAGCTTCAAAATACTTCGAGGGCACTACACCGAGTTTCAAGAATTTTAACAGTAGGTAAAGGGTGACGAATTTTGGACGGCATGGTGAAAGGTCATTCCAATTTTTTTTACATTTTTTTTTTTTAAAAAAAGGTGGGGGAAGGGGGGTGCGAAATATTCGAGAGATGGCAGATAGTGCAGTGGGGCATAAGGGTTTTTAAACAAATATTTGAAATTAATGGCAATGATTTTTTAAAAATGCATTATGTTATAAATAATTTCAGTATTGTGATATTTTTTGTTACATTCTAATTCTAAATGCATTACGTTGTTTTCACCTAAGGCCACATCTGAGAAGATTCACAAGTTTCTAGCCATAGGTCATTGTCTGACACACACGCACACGCACACACACACGCACGCACACACACACAATGTTTAATCTCAATTTTGAAAACAAATGATAATTTTAAATCTTGAATCGGAAATATTTTCTGGAAATTCATAAAGTGGCACTCATTTAATTGCGAACTACATAACTGCATAATCCAATTACAGTTGGACGACATGAATCATAAAGAAGTCAATGTCCGATGCATCGATAGCTATAGCTTGGTCATTCGCGATGGACGCTAGTTAAAAGTTCATTAAACCGAGACCGAGTTCCGTCATTTCTTTTAGCTTGGCCTCGTTGAAAAATTGTCTTGTCCCTTTTTTTCTATGCCCATCACGTTCAGAATAAATCAAGAAGTTATGAATCCTCAACAGCAATGGTACCTACAATCGCACAATCGTTACCTACCAATTCAAGTACGCAATGGCTTACAACAGTGTTTCCCAAAATTGTGTGTCATGGAACCCTAGTGCTTCGCGAGGTCTGAATAGATGTTCCACAAATTGCTGGAATAATTAACTAGTAGTTCAACACGTGAATTAATTTTCCTAAAAAATATAAAAAAAAAAGCAAAATATTCCTCTCAATAATCAGTATGGGCGAAGTGTTCTGTTGAAGAAAAAGGTTTGGGAAACACTGGCTTACAACATACAAACTGGCAGCAATGAGAATAGCTTCGAAAAATAAGATGAGAAAAAGAAAATATAAAGATAAACATCTGAAATGAAATAATATTGTTACGTTCACCAGTTAGTACATATAAATGTTTCTATTCACTTCCTAGAACCTCCCATTTCCCCCACTTAGTACGACATCTGAATGCCCAACAACAAGTCAGTCAACTCAACAGCCCAGGGGTGAATCAACACTAACAATAACTCTCACATCGAGTAAGAGAAGTGTCGTAGGAACTATCGCTCCTTGAAGTAAAACCAACATAGGAAGTCAAAAGACTTGTAAAGCAACAATCTTTGGTGCCATTTAATCGTTAGAGACAACATCTGGAAGAAGAGCATAGACAATAAAAATCAACTAAAAATTGACAAAAAAAAAAAAAAGTGGTTCCTTAAAAAGGATGAAATGACCACGTCGTAGTCAAGGTTTTTGAAGTCACGTGACATGTGCGCATCAAGTGGTGAAACTGCAGTGCGTTGACAGAAACACGCCTTTGCGTTTAGTTAAGATCATTTTTTATTGGTCCAATCCAATGGAAATTCAGTCTAACTACTACAAGTGACCACCTCAAGCGTAGCTACTATAGCAATAACAACTTGGATGCAAATACGAACTGTTACGATGGACACTCAAATATAAATACACTTGACATAAGAACAATCTCAGGTAAACACAAACAAGTTTAATCAGCCATCTTGATTACTAGAGTAGTTTCCCCTGTGCATGGGCACAACTCTGCATACAATATAACATTCCATCAACATCCCCTCTCCTCCCCAAAAAAAATTTTAAAAAAAGGAAAAGTTGAAAAAAAATATAACAAAAAAAATAATTATACAATCAAATTGACAAAACTATTTACAACCGTAAATATGTTTCAAATTAAATAGCTATAGTCAGATCAACACAACTATTTCTAACAGTGAGCACATATAGTTCTTAAACATAGTCTTAAACATAGTCTCCATATCTTGACGGTTTCCGGAGAGTGGCCCTAGGTCGCAGAGAGTACTGGTGAGTGTTTTCGGCGTTGTGCGGATTGTTAATACACTCATTCTCTGCGTCTGGGAAAATGTCAGTACAATTACTTTCTCTATCTGGAGAAAAGTCTATGTTGTTAGTGGTGTCAGGTCGTAGGTGTCTTCTATTTCTTTGGTACATGAAACCATTGTCCCCTTCTATAATGTAGGCACGTTCGTTCACTTTCCGACATACTCTGCCTTGTCTCCAGGTAGTATCGTTTGGCGATTGATAGAAGACTTTCTGTCCGACATTTATAAGCTTCATGTCACGAGCTGTTTTGTTGTAGTGTTTTCTGACACTTTGCTGTAGCTTCTCCCGTTTGGCCGTGGCTTCTTGTTGTGACATTCTTGCAGGATGCTCTCTTCTTGGCAATAGCGTTCTTGTTGCCCTTCCAAAGAGCATCTGAGCCGAACTTAAGTTGGTATCTTGCCTCTGTGTATTTCCAAACTCTAATAGGGCTTCATAGGCATCTGATTTACTTTCTTTGGATTTTTTCATCAGATTCTTTAATATTTTCACTGCTGCCTCTGCCTTGCCGTTTGACTGATGGTGTCCTGGTGAAGATTTTAAATGGTGGACACCCCATGCTTTCATAAATGCGGTGAATTCAGCAGATGAAAACTGAGGTCCAAAATCACTGATGCACACTTGGGGACACCATATCTGGCAAACAAATTTTTTAGTTTTCTTATAACAACTTGACTTGTTCTCGTGTGCACATATTCTACTACAATAAAATTTGAATAGTAGTCAACTATGGCAAGGTATTGTTGGTCAAATATTTGGAACAAACCTATTCCAACTTTGTCCCAGGGATTTGAACCCTCATTGAGCTGTATTAAGTTTTCTTTCTGGTTTGCAGGTTTACTTTGCTGACAAGGTTGGCATGCATTAGCTATTTCTTTTATTCTTGCCGCTATTCCCGGCCAGAAAACTGCGTCCCTTGCTCTTCTCATCATAGCATCATACCCTAAATGTGCTGCATGTAGTTTGGTTTCAACTTCTTTTCTTAATGCTCTTGGGATAATTATTCTCTCCCCTTTCATTAGAAGGCCATCCTCATAGGTCAGTACATCTGCACGTGACCAATACTGTTTGAGTTCTGGTACAATATGATGCTTGTCTGGCCAACCGTTCAGTATGTACTGTTTCAACATCTGCATCTCATTGTCTACTTTGACTGCATCTTTAACTTTATCTAACATTATATCTGGGAGGGCCAGTCCTACCGTGTTGATAGAAGTGTCAGGAAAATCTTCCTGTTCTGGCAAAGGGTCTCTGCTTAGTGTGTCAGCAATCTGTAATCTGTTTCCTTTGGTATACTGGTACTGAACATCGTATCGGTACAAACGTATCATTAAGCTTTGAAGCCTTTTAGGTGCACAACTGAGGGGTTTATTGAGTATATTTTCCAATGGTTTATGATCATTCTGTATTATTATTGTTCTGCCGTACGTGTACTGGTCAAATTTTTTTAGAGCTACTACTACAGCCAAGAGTTCCTTTTCGATTTGATCCCACTTTTTCTGAGGCTCTGTGAGTGATCTTGATGTGTATGCTATGGGTTTGTCATCTTGTAGTAGTACAGCTCATAGGCCATTTTGGCAGCTGTCTGCCTGAATAGTTACTTTCTTCCCCGGGTCGAAATAACTTAGGGTTCCATGATTGGATATCTTCTGTTTGACACTATTAAATGCTTTCTCGCAGTCATTCGACTACACGAATAGTGTTATAAACATAAAGATAAGAGAGTCGAGAACCATGTCTGTATAGTATGGCTTTAATACACTGAATGACTACACAACACACATTTCGTGAACACATTCTCACGGACGAGTTACAAGCACATGTAAACATAAGAACGATAACCGATACAGAGTATAATTTTCATAACATTCACCCCCGGTTCAAATAATGCTAACTAGTATTATAAACAATAGAAGAATTAATTAAGTGCAGAATAATAATAGAGATTCAAGTAAACAAACAATGTAGAATAGCATGACATAATGTTACATGTTGATATAAGTAAGTGTAAATCAAATAGCTTAGATATAGCTGATCAAATATCTCATTAAACGCAAGTCAACAAAACCAAATGAAAGTAGTAAAATAAACAAATGTCATTTTGGAGACAAAACTGAATGTCAAAGTAAGAGTTCTAGTAAGCTGATGGGCTTTTACACTTTGTAGTTGGGCCTAGTTCTCCTTACTCTAAGATTGTATGTATGTGTAGTTTCATCTGCTTGAGTTTCGGACGGTCTGGCTATGTCTTCAGTGGTGCTGGTGGTTTCTTCAGACATGATAGAATCAGTAGGTTGATTCCTGGGAGGTAAGCTTTGGATGGGGCAGCCAATATCAAGCTCTGTTCTACTCTGATTCTCATTTTCTATAACTTTTTGTTCCTCCCTAGGGGCTAACATTCGTAATGAGACAGTTTCCTCTCGACCGGTTGGTGTTCGGATTACAGCGTACTGAGGGTTGCATGTTACCAAATCAACTTCCTCTGTTATGGGATCGTATTTAGATGATCTAACGTTCTTCTTCAGCAGGACAGGACCAGGACTGGTCAACCATGTTGGCAAGGATGTCCCGGAACCACTTCTTCGGTTGAACCCAAGAAATCGTTCATGTGGTGTCCTGTTAGTTGCAGTGCATAGTAATGACCGGATGGATTGCAGAGCATCATTTAGTACTAGTTCCCATTTAGCTATGTCCAATTCCTTAGAATGTAGAGCCAAGGTGATGGCTTTCCATAAAGTCCCGTTAAACTTCTCTATTTGTCCGTTTCCTCTCGGACTGTAAGGGGTCGTTCTACTGGTTGCAATTCCTCTCTCGTGGAGGAAATGCTGCACCTCTGTAGACATAAACGAAGTTCCCCTGTCAGTGTGGACGTACGCTGGAAATCCAAATATTGCGAATAAATCATTGAGACATTTAACAACCGTAGAGGAAGACATATCGGGACATGCAAATGCAAATGGGAATCTAGAGAATTCATCTATAATGGTAAGTAGATATCTATTTCTTGAAACAGTAGGGAGAGGTCCCTTGAAATCCATACTAATTCTCTCAAAAGGTTGAGTTGCTTTAATCAGTTCTCCGGTCGGCTGTCGAAAAAAACGGGGTTTTAGTTCTGCACAAGCTTGACATTGTTCTATTACAGTTCTGACGTCATCACAGGAAAATGGAAGATTTTGAGTCCTTACGTAGTGCAATAGTCGAGTAACGCCCGGGTGGCAAAGACTAGTGTGCAGCAATTTAAGGTCATTGCGAGTGATGGCAGATAGATAGTTTCTGGTAAGTGTATCAGCTACAGTGTTCTGCTTGCCAGGGCGATAGATGACGTCATAGTGGAAACACGAGAGTTCTAGTTTCCACCTCTGGATTTTTTCATTTTTAATTTTTCCTTTGTTTGACCTGTTATACATGAAAGAGACAGATCGCTGATCCGTAACAAGTGTGAACGCTTTACCAACTAAGAAATGTTTCCATTTTCTCAGCGACTCAACAATGGCATATGCTTCTTTCTCAACTGAAGAATGTTTTCTTTCACTTTTTGTTAATGAGCGAGAGAAGAAAGCAACGGGCCGGCCATCTTGGTTGAGGGTAGCCGCAATGGCTATATCAGAAGCATCCGTCTCAACGGTTAAAGGGCGATTCGGATCAATAGTATATACGGCGGCTTTTTCAAGCTCATTTTTCAAACTTTCAAATGTTCTTTTGACTTCTTCTGAGACAGGAAATTGTTGATTTCTTGTTAACAGGCTAATTTTTGTTGAGAAGTTAGGTATCCACTGTGAGTAGTAAGCCAGAAGACCAACTACTCGTTTCTGTTCATGCATGTTCACTGGTACGGGTAATTCCCTTGGAGCGCGAAATCTCTCAGGATCCGGCTTAAGTTGTCCTTTGGAAATCTCGTATCCTAACAGTCTCACTTTAGCAGTGCTAATTTCACTTTTTGTTTCATTAAGAGTGATTCCATACTTTTGAGCACTATCAAGAAATCGCTGTAGGTTTCGGTCGTGTGATTCAGAGTCCATACCGCAGATGGTCACATTGTCCACATAAGCAAAAGTGTCAGTGAGTCGTTCGTCTTCGATGATTTTGTCAATCGTACGCTGAAAACAGGCGACTCCATTCGTAACGCCAAACGGAATCCGACGGAATTGATACAGTTTCCCACATGCTTCGAAGGCTGTGAACGGCCTTTCCTCTTCTTTTATAGGAATCTGATGGTATGCACTTTTCAGGTCTAAAGTGCTATATACAGAGTATTGCGAAATCTTTTCTGCCAATTCGTCAATTCTGGGCATAGGGTAGGCGTCTAGTAGAGTGAACCGGTTTATGGTTTGGCTGTAGTCCACAACCATTCTTTTCTTATGTCTGTCATTTGTTGTGACTAGGACTTGTGCACGCCAGGGAGATTTAGATGGTTCAATAATTTCATCCTTTATTAGTTGTTGAATTTCCTTCTCTATATAACTTTCTATCTGGAACTGAGTATCTGCGAGACCTTGTAGCCACTGGGGTACAGTTTGGTGACAGATTACTAAATAGGCTAGGAGCCTCTACCTTCGCTGGCTGGAGAGTACTCAGGCATAATGATGGTTTCTGACCATCGAAAGGAATAAACAAGTTTTGGTGCAAACTTATAAAGTCAAGTCCAAGTATTACGTCAGAGCATAAATTGTCTAGTAGAGAAAGTCTAACTCCCTCGTATCGTTCTTATTTGAGACGTATGTTAGCGTAGATATGTCCTTGAGTGATCCGAGATAGATGGGTGGAAGCCATAAAGATTCTGTTGCCTGAGGAACATGTGCTTCTTAGCGATGTGCGTCGAAATATAGCTTTCGCAGCTCCCAGTGTCTACTAGGGCTTTCAATGGCACGTTGTTGATGCAAATTGGTATTGTAGATTTGTTTAAATTCAAAGGCTGCACAGTAGCGATAGCCGAAACTGTTGAAGATCTAGATTTGCAAACTCTATGAAAGTGACCCTTTTTGAAGCACTGATCGCATGTCACTTCCCTTGCAGGGCATTGAGATCGGGGATGCTTAACCCTGCCGCAAAAATAACACTTCCTAGCTAATGCATTTATTTCATGTGTGTGTGAATTGCTAGCACTTTGAGGAATCGTTACGTTTGGCAAGGGTGAGGCCGAAGAATTGGTGAGAGTAGTTGCCGTGCAATTAGTTTCCGGCTGTGATGATTCATACTGTAATGAGTGCTGATAAGCATGTTCTAGTAAGCGAGCCTCCTCGAAGGCGTCCTTTAAAGTCAAAACAGTCTTTTCGAGTAGACGTTTTCGAATGCTGTTGGACACTAGTCCATTGATAAACGAATCTCTAATAGCCTCTTCTCGGTGTTGTTCAGCAGTCACCGCTTTGAAGTTGCAATCTTTGGAAAGAATTCTTAATTTCTGCATGTAGGTGTCTATCGTTTGACCTTGCTCTTGTTTGCAAGTAGCTAACCTGTGCCTAGCAAACACCTCATTCTTTGGTTGAATGTAGATGCCATTTAGAGTCTGGATAGCTTCATCAAATGTCTCTTTATCAAGTATCATTTGATATACACCAGGAGAGATATAGTTTATCAGTAGTTTCTTAGTATCAAGATTGTCTACTGATACTACCGATATAAAATTTTTAAACGTTTCATACCAGTGCTGCCAATGCTCTTCTGCTTGAGGTGCTGTGGGCTCGATGTCAAACTTCTCTGGGCGAAATATCCTATCCATTTCAAAATTCTAACAACTTCACAGTTTTGGATTCAGTGTATTAAATTGTTATAAACATAAAGATAAGAGAGTCGAGAACCATGTCTGTATAGTATGGCTTTAATACACTGAATGACTACACAACACACATTTCGTGAACACATTCTCACGGACGAGTTACAAGCACATGTAAACATAAGAACGATAACCGATACAGAGTATAATTTTCATAACAAATAGCTTGTGTTTCTTTGTCAGTTCTGTTATTGGTTGTAGGTCTGCTAAAGACCTGGGATGAATCTTGATAGATATTGTATCATTCCACAAAATTTACGAACCGATGTAATGTCTTCATGGGTTTTTAGATTTGTTATGGCGCTCACCTTGTTTGGGTCTGGTTTTATTCCTGACTGGGAAATAATGTGTCCCAAAAACACAATTTCTGACTTTCGGAATGCTGATTTCTTTTCCTTTAGTCTGATGTTCTTTTCCTTTAGTCTGATGTTCTTTTCCTTTAGTCTGATGTTTTTTTCCTTTAGTCTGATGTTCTTTTCCTTTAGTCTGATGTTCTTTTCCTTTAGTCTGATGTTCTTTTCCTTTAGTCTGATGTTCTTTTCCTTTAGCCTATTGAGTAATTTTGATAGGTTTTCGTCATGATTTTTGCGAGCCTCTTCTACTGTGTCCCCCTTTCCAATGACCATTAGGTCATCCACCACGTTAAAACATCCTGTTAGTCCCTCCAACGCATCATTCAAATGTCTTTAAAAGACTTCCGAGCTTACTTTGAGACCAAAAGGAATTCTATTCCATTTGTATCTACCGAATGGGGTCGCCATTGCATTGAGACCTGATGAGTCCGGGTCTAGTTTGATATGCCAAAAAGCTTCCTGGATGTCAACTTTGCTAAATATCTTGGCGTTACCCATTTCAGCCAAAGTGTCTTCTAGTGTTGTAAGGTTGTAGTGCTCGCTCAGTAGTGCCTTGTTCAAGGGTTGAGGATCAATGCAGATTCTGATACTGCCATCTGATTTCTCTACCAATGCCATTTGACTAACCCACTCTGTGGGCTCAGTTATTCTTTCCAGAATTTCTTGTTGAACTAATGAGTTTAGTTCGGTTCTGATGTTTGTTTCCTGTGGCTTCCACTTTGGCAATAAATCGATCTTCATTAATGTGAATGAGTTCCATCTTCCTCAGTGTTGATAATCCTAGCAGGCATGTTAGATCATTTGGTACTACCACATACTCTACATTGAATTTCTCATTGGTCTTTAGATTGGTGGTTACTACAAGCTTTTCCTTTTGGCTCCATTACCGTCTTGTTCCACATCGTTAATCTCTGGGACGTCCGTACTATCTGGTCTGGGCACACATATTTTTCGTTTATGGTATTGACGTCGGCGGCACTGTCCACTTGGAATCTGACTCTTTGGTTGTTGATCATCATGACGGCCGTCATCCTATGCTTTTGGGGCCATTCATTGCCATTACCCATTCAGTTTGGAGTGTAACGTCATCTTCTTCTGTGTCTGAGTCTATGTTGCTCTGTGTCTTTGCTTGAGTAATGCTATATATTTTCTTTTTGCAGACTGAGGCGAAATGATTCCTGCCTCCACAAATGTGACATGATTTTCCCCAGGCCGGACATTTTTCCTTTATGTATTCGTGGTCGCCCTTACAAAATTTACAAGTTTTACTTTGTCTTGGCCCTTTGTCCCTCTGTTGATATTCCTTCCTGTATTTTGGGCCTGACTTAGATGTTGAGATTCTTTCCATCAGTTGCTGGGTCCAAAAGTTCGTTTCTCCCTTCTCTGATATCCTTCAATTGACCTTGTGATCTGTCCTCTATCTCCTACACACATCGATGTATTTCTGTAGGGTTAGTTTATCGTCTTGCAACAGTTTCATCGTCAAGTGTTCACTTCTAACCTCTAAGATAATTCGGTCCCTAATCAGACTCTCTTCTAGTTATTGCAGCTGCTTGCCAGTTTCTTCAGGGCAGTTATGTATGAGTCAATGTTCTTGTCCTCTTCTTGTCTTCTCGTATTGAAGACATATCTCTCACAGGTTTCGTTGGTTCTCCCAACATAAAACTCTTCAAAACTCCTCAAAACTCTTTAAAGTATCATTTATTTTTATCTCCTGCCCAATGACTCAAACACGTTCTGCTGCTGCCTCACTTCCAATTATGGTCATTAGTGTTGCTACACGTATATCTTCTGTCTCTGTTGTGAGTTTCATGGCCTGTACAGAGTTACCCCAGTCTCTTCTGAATCTTTTCCAATTGGCCGCCATATTGCCTGTTTGCTATAGCGGTTGCGGTACTGGGAAATATCTGTTAGCAGTTGCTATTTTAGCTACTGATTTCTTATATTTTCCTCAAGATATTCTAGGTTATCGTTTACCTTTATTAGATGTGTAAACCGCTGGCACCATGTTACGATGGACACTCAAATATAAATACACTTGACTTAAGAACAATTTCAGGTAAACACCAACAAGTTTAATCATCCATCTTGATTACTAGAGTAGTTTCCCCTGTGCATGGGCACAACTCTTCATACACTATGACATTCCATCAACATGGAACAACATTCACACAGGAAACACATACACACTCACAACCAGCGCTTTTATTAATTAGACTTCTATGTACTTCTCGATGAAGACAGATGACCTTAACGGATAACGGTGTTTTTAAATCTTTCGGTTTTAGTCCAAATGGAAACAAGACGACCACTTCGTTTAGATCTGATGTAACAGTGGTTTAATGGGTGCAGAGAGTCCTTTAACAATCGCGTTTGTTTTGGAAAGGCGTCTTTCATGAAAAAGTTCCACTAGAGATAGTAGAGCTGTATTCGAGTGATATACGATGCTCTTTTTAATTAGTCGACTATGTCTTTGTGCCAGTGACGTATTACCCTTTGTAGTAAATCTGACGCGAATCATAATTTCCTCTCCACACTACAAATCAAACTAGTTTCCTTGTAAAGGAAGGAACTCTGGGAATACATATTAGCAGTAAAGCTCTACCTTAAGGCCAAAACATTGACTTAAACAAGCGAGTTTTAAGACAAGAAGGCGGGCGGGGGGGGAGCTTGTTGACCTGTTTCTATGAAACAAAAAAAAAATGTCTCTAGACTTCGATGTTTTTTTTCATTTCGTTTTTTTTTCCCCTCGACAACCTCCTCCTAGACAATTAATATCTTTACATCCCTCCATCGACATGTTCATTCCACGAGCGAGATGAAATAGTTCTTTAAACATGTTTCATCCAGGAGAAACACATCTTTACAGGGGCCTTCTCATCCACCGCCACACTTTTTTTTTTGTGTGGTTCTCAAAGCTTGATGAAGAGGGGTAAAAAAAAAAGAAATTAAAAAAACAACAACAATGTAGCAAGTTTATGGACTCTCAATCCATGCGCATGTTTTGTGGATTAGGTGTTATTTTCCACTTCTGGTCAGTGAATTGAAGAGTTCGTCATAAAGATACTGAACGTCGTAAGATCAATTACAGCCAACCGTTTATGTCTCCTGTATTGAAGAGTAACTCATGTAAGAATACAACAGTTTGTGTGATGTATTGAATACAATAGTGTGTCATGTATTGAATAGAATAGTGTGTCACGTATTGAATAGAATAGTGTGTCAAGTATTGAATACAGTTGTGTGACATGTATTGAATACATTTGTGTGTCATGTATTGAATACAGTTGTGTGTCATGTATTGAATACAATAGTGTGGCATGTACTGAATACAGTAGTGTGTTATGTATTGAATACAGTAGCGTGTCTTCTATACAATACAATAGTGAGTATCTTGTTGCAACAATAAGACGTCTTTTACAAATGTGTACATAAACACAAATACGTATTCACATATAAAAAAAACCAGCAACCCAAAAGGGAGACAATATTCACGAACAATTTGAATAATTGGTCAGTAAAATGAGATTTAAAAACAAAAGTATTAATATGAAAAAAATAAAATTGTTGGACTCGTAAGCTTAATCCATGACATCATCGGGTGGAAGCTTACCCCTCCCTTCTCTCTCTCCTGACACCAGTTTTTGGTCTTTACGTTTTTCATGCAGTTAGGGGAGGATGTGCGTGTGTGTGGGGGGGGGGGGTACAAGGGCAACAGAGGAATGGTGGCTACAAGACGAGGAGAGGGCGAGGGGTACTTGTTGATTGAGAGAAAATGAAAGATTACGTGAACCTGAAAGCAAAGATTACTCACACCTCCCTGAGCGAAGTGGTGGCCGAGGAGGGGGGAGAGAGAATTGAGCCAGAATGAGAAAAAGAGGATCGGGAGGGACAAAAAAAGGGGGGGTGGGCTAAAACTACAAGAAAAAACAATTTCAGGAAAAGGTTTCATTATCCTCCACAAGTGGGAGCTGAAAGGGGGATGGGGGAGACAGTCTTTAGTTAAAGAGAACAGGGTTGGGAAACGAACGAGCAGCCAAACGAGTCTCGAACGAGGGATAAAATTAAATTGTACACTTCTAGAACCATCGTAAGGTCTTTACGAGACAGCTCTGCTTTCAGAATTGCGATTTTTTTTTCTTTGATTCTTTCTGCCTCAATATTCCTGAAGATCGTCCCCCCCCCCCCCCCCCCATTTAAGATGGCCGATGTAATGGGCCGCGGGATAACAGTGTTTGACGTCTGACGTAAAGTAGAATAACTTGTAGAGTTGAATCACGAGAAAGGAGGGGGTGGGGAGAATAAAGGGATGGGGTTGGGATGGACTCTATTTTCAGTCATGATGTGTCCGTAATTGTCCCGTCTTTTCAGGATTTAAAAAATATACTTTGACATTCCGGTGGTGTTTCTCCCTAAAGTACATCCAGTGTCCTACATGACCTTGCTGCCTTAAACATTTTCTTTTCCTCTATTGACATTTAGATCTATCATTTTGGTAGCAGAATGAACCTAAATTTTCTGAACATAAAAGGTCGTATTAAGTCGTTGATTTACTATCCGGCACCGAATAAACCCTATTTTAAAAAAAGATATTTTATATTTTAAAGTTGTTTGGAATATACTGTTGGAAGCGCGCCTATCTGGACAAAAATTCTTTCTTAATATTTGATCACAGAAGGTGAACAGTCTTTAGGTGGATTGTAAAAATTTAGACCCCCCCCCCCCCCAAAAAAAAATATATATAAATAAATTTTTAAAAAATACATTAAAAAAATAATTTTTGTTCCCTTTTTAAAGTTTCAGTAGAAAAATAGATCTAGCTAAAACACCTTTTATGGATATTTTTACTATATTATAATAATTCTTTTTTTTTTTTCATTAGGCTTGATGCTAACTTTAAAACCAGGATTCTCTAACCGAAATAGAAACACATAATATTATCAAGTGGCATAGATGCTTAACATTCTATCTCTAAAAAATCCAATTGAAAGCCTAAAAAAAAAACAACTTTATATGTACAGGAAGTATACTAAAAAGACGAGAAGTCCGCTCCAGGAAACCAATGCCGTTCTGTCAACTTGTAAAGGTTTCTCTACTAAGGATGTAGAAAAAGCGGCCATATTTATAAAGTTCCTTTGGACCTTTCTGCCTGTATACAATGGAGCAGAACACATGCCTTATGCACAAAGTGATGCTGTCCAGGAACATTGCGTTGATTAACCAAGTTTAAAGTATACATTGTTGGACAAAGAAACATTTACAATAGAAATTCACACTGATTTGTCATCTTGTAAACACACCATTAAACAAGGTTACGAAGACAGTTTGTGTGGGAACACAAACTCAAAATCGGGCTCCGAAGTGATCCACCCAGGCAGGTAAAAAGGCAGGTTTCAATATTTTCAGAAAGAACATCAGAACTAAATTCTATCAAAGGCAAATGACAGAGAAGAATGGAGAAAGAAGGTTTACAGATCTTGTGTGGTGCCCCAAGGAGAAGTTCGATGTGAACCTGGCCTAACTGATGTCATATAATAATTATCTAATTGATCTGATTGTTCTGTAAGGGTCAATCTCTTATTCAAAGCCTGAAGACAAAAAAAAAAAAAAACATTTCGTAAAAAGAAATTCTCCCCTTTCCTATATAGAGTTCTGCACATTCAGCAGACGCGACAATGTAAAAAAAATTAATTATTTATTATTGTTTTAAAGTATGTTCCAATTATATGCATACGAAATCGATTTTTCTCTTTAAAAAAATTTTTTTTTTTTTGGTAAATGACAGAACGTATATATAACTTGGCAATATAATTGTAAAAAAAAAAAAAAAAAAAAAATTTGACAAAATCTTATACCGTTTGCATCAATGTGTCAAAAATATTGTATATAGTGATCTCCCTTACTAAATAGTCTCTAGTGCTTGTTACTATTATTAGTGAATAGTTGTAAAATGGTGTAATTTTATGAAAAAACTGCTTGCATAGTTGATTTTAAAAATTAAAATTTTAACTTTAAGAAAAGAAAAAAAGCAGCCGTTGCATCAGAACTTTTAATGGTCTAAATTATCATGATGTCGGATTTTTAATATCTTATCTACTTTACGAGATGTAAACGTGACGGACGGACGGACGGATGGACGAACGGACATACAAACCACATAAAACTAATAGCGTCTATTCCGCTTTCGTGGGCTGCTAAAAACATTTAGCATTATGTTTCTCGGACTTTTTAGGCAGTTCCTTTCAAAAGAATTCAAGTTCAAGGACTTTGTTTGTTGGGATGTGAGCTGCACGTGTCTACTAGACAATCAAATGATCATGAACGTTTGAACAAGTTCTGGACAATGTTTTTCACTTTCATCGTTCTGAAAACAGCCAATGTGTTTTGGGCAATGTAATCTTCTACTGATTAAATAAAAGAGGATCAGTGCATTGAACTATGGAAACTATAAATTAACGAACTAAATGACAAACTCTTTCTGATCAGTTGACACATAATGTGAGACCAAAGGGCGTCATGGAAATAAATACATGGATAGGTGAGAGGCAGGCGTGCTGTCATGGGGGTAAACGTACCATTCCATCTGCTGCGCCGACCACAAGTCTGAAAAAAAGAGTCACTTATTAAGAGGTCAGGGAAATAACCACTGCATTAGATCTGTGGAAACAGCTGTCTCGTGGGCGCTGGGAGACACTAACACACACACACATCATACAATCAGAATACATCAGAATACAAATGATAAACTAACGGTGGTTTTTCTTTTGTTCTTTTTAACTGCTCTTCAATAGAACGAGCTTGTGGTCGAGTGACTACTTTACAAGAGTCTGGTGGGAAACTGATATAAGATGCATGTTTAAAAATATGGAATCGTCAGCTAGAGAGCGGAGAATCGGGAGAAATAGAAACATGCAGGGGTATAATTTATCAATGTAAAATATCTTTTTCTGCGAATTTTAAAAGCTAGAGATAGGGAGCAAACTTTATCCGCATAAAACACACATAGTGCAAATAGCACGCTATTACACAAACATACCTACTTAAGTATACTTATCTAGTAGAAATCTAGACATGAAAGACTAACATTTATTGATCGTCAAAAGTTACAGGTGGACAAGAGTTGGTCTTTGAAGCAAGTCAGAGGAAGATTTAGGCAAGTGACGAACAAAAAATGATTACATCTTCTAGCCCTTATCGACATGTAGACCTAGGTTTATTTGTTTTTTAAATGTCAGTTGTTTCATTGTTTGCAGTTATGAACATTTCTTTATAGTAGATCGGAAATTCCACAGAAGACGTTTATATGAGGATTATATTGAGTGATGGGAACTCACAACTTTTAACTCGAGGATGTGTTTAGATGTTTAGAAATGTCTCGCTAAGCAATGCAACAGATTGAAATACGTCAACACATTAAAATATTTTGGCCAACTGACCCATACAATACATCAAATAGTCTTACCATCTGACCATTACAACGCATCAAAATATTCTGATTAACTGACCACAACAACACATCAAAATATTCTGACCAGCGGCCTCAACAACACATTTTTAGCACATATTGTCTTAATACTTTAATGCTTTCGATTTATGCTGGCATCTGCGTTTACTGGATGAAGGCGAATGTAATTGATAATGTCTGCTGTGTCATGACCTAATTTTAGAGTGGATGGAAATCTTTGATTAATGTCAGAACTTTGTCATTCTTGTGTCGATCTTAATTTATATCTGCAATAGATAAGCCTTAACTTCTAATGGACTGAGGATCGTGTATTTACCAAGAGATTATTTTGGCTTTATACCGCACTGCTGTTTTAGAGTATGTAGTCTCTCATGTAAAGTAACAGATTTCATAAACACATCTGGCCAAGGATGGACGTTGGACATACTCAAACGGTCCATAAGGGCGCTTTGACCTTAGACCTACCACTGGCATAAAAAACGTAAATTAGTTGATAAAGTCGCGACACCCATGCGACTCCGCCAATGCACCCCAGGACGCGAAGAACAATTTAACTTAGGCAGCGATTCATAAACTTTTTCGCTCGGCGATCCCTTTTCATAGTTTTTCAGTAATGCGCGACCCCTTAAAGTCAACTTTGTTTTTTTGTAACTGCGTTTTTGATAATGTTATAAAAAATGTGGTCGAAATGTAAATATGTTTAGCCAAAGTGCTTTAAGTCATTATATTTTGTCAACCATATATTTATGTTTGTAATAAAATTACAAATAAATGACATTCGATCTTTAACGATTGCACTTATTCTATTTTCTGTTGCATATTCAACGTATTCATGGAGCATTATTAAACTTTATAAAACAAGGTGGACAACGTACAATTATCTCACACACAATTATCTAAACATCATTTCTACAATATTGTTGCGGCAGTCTGTATAAATAAACCAACGTCAATGCGAAGGTTGATCTTGTTTCTGTTTCACCAGGTTCTTGTGGGCAGCCTTTCGAAAGATCACAACGAATGTCATCCTTTGCAGCAAGTCTACCTTTGTATTTACACTAGATCAGTGTTTCCCAAACTGTTTTCCGCTAGACCTGAAGGTGTTCCACGAGCTTATGGAATAATTAACCAGAAGGTCACCCAAGTGAATTAATCTCTCATAAAAAAAGGAAAGTGTTCCGCTAAATACTCAGAATGTGTGAAGTGTTCCGTTAGGAAGAAAGTTTGGGAAAAACTGCACTAGATAATTGACAGGCTAGATATGAATGAATGAAGTGGCGACCCAGACATAACGGGATAGGACTGCAAACATTTCCTTCGGATTTGTGTAACAATTCAAGAAATACACAGTTATTAAACTGGATGATGGTCTCGGAGGTTAAATGACATGAGTGACATAAACCAGCTGACATCACCTGTAATGCCATCAAGGTCCAACAAACTGGATGATTGTCTCAGATGTTAAATGACATGAGTGACATAAACCAGCTGACATCACCTGTGATGCCACAAAGGTCCAACAAACTAAAGAACACAAGGCCAAGAAAAAAATGAGTTACGAGTCCCCGTCAATCCATGACCAGCAGTCTATCTCTTTTCTGACTTGATGGCCTTGGAGAATATAGATGACTTTAATAAGTAGGTCAGATTTAAAACAAGTAACAATGGGACATAACTTTGTTCTATTTCAACTAAAAAAAAAAATTACTACTCAAAAAATAATGACGTCATAATTTGCATTTCTCATACGACTTGCCTAAATTAAAAGTTAATTTGAAGTTGGCCAGATTCTCTTGACGGTAACTGGATAAACACCACGCCTGCCACCACAACACACAGACTACAGTCGAGTCCACTTTTTAATGTGACCACGTCAGAGACAGGGGTACTGCCCACTACGCACTAAACCGTTGTCCCATGAGAAAAATTAATTGTTTTGGGGGCAGGTTATTGTTTTTGAAGAAGAGAAAAAAAAGGGGGGCGGGGGGATTATGACAGGGAGTGTTCATTGTCTCATATAGTTTCTAAAAAAAAATGTCTGGTTGGACGTCAAAGACAGATGCCAGACTCACGTGCACCCCAGGGACTCGTCACGAGGGTCACTTGGGGGTCATGGAAAATGACTGCTAGTAGCCGCGAAGTCCAGAAAATAAGATTTTTGTCTCTTGTACAGTCAATGTGTGTCTGTTTCAACAAATGTTTGACTGTAGCTGTGTTATGTAAATGATTTACTGTATCGGGTTGTCGTTCTTAGGTTTGCTTGTAACCCGTACGTAAAGAATGTGGCCAGGGAAGGCTAGAGTCACGTGATGTGTATTCTTGCAGTGTATTAAAGCCATACTCTACGGACACGGTTTTCGACTCTATTGTTTTATTATGTTTATACCAATCGGCTATAAAATAAAATAACATATAATCTTATCATAATGGAGAAATGTAACGCTGTAATAGAAAATGATATAAAGTAAATTTAAAATTAAAAACTTTAATACAATAACAATATTATTCGATTTTTTATTCCGAATTAAGTTATTATTGGCCTCTAATGTTATTAATAAGCACAGTATATAATATGGATTTGGAAAAATATGTAGTCACAGCTGAGGCCGCGTATCCACAGGAAATACTGCATTCCTCATTAATCTTCGGACTCGAAGACAAGCCATATTATTATATAACATTAAAAAAGACTATTTGTTTCTTTATGAAGTTGACCTTTTGTAAGAGCGAATACCTCCTTTTATGTAACTAATGAATGATAGATTTTACAATATGACAATTTTTTTTACCCTGCTTAAAGTCCCCACCCCCGAAAAAATCTTGGTTACGCCCATGTATAAATATACATAGAAAATTATAGTTTTTTTATATAAATTTAGACGTCAAACCATAATGATATTAGTCTAGATAAGAATACTAAATTTAGTAAGAGCTAGAGTATTAATATTGTGCATTAATAAATTGTAGAAGTAATATAAACATATCTTATGGTGTCCAAGATGTATTCTAACGCTTCAGCTCTTGAATAAGACGGTGCGCAAAAGTGCCATTTATATATATATATATATATATATATATATAAAGGTATTGAAATAAAAACCTGAGTTTGGACCAGAGTTTGGCATGTAACAAGAAATCCAATCAGTGCAGAACAAAACAAATCAAGAAATACTCTCGTATAAAATCTATTTATCCATTCATCATTCTTAATTCCAAAATCTAGAACATTCTAAGTGATCTTTTTTTTTTGTTCCGATGCTAAGCTAATTTGTAATCTTTGTTTGTTGTAAAAAGAAAATCTTCAACCTTCAAGTTCCTACCTCCCCTCCCCTCTCCTTTTCCTATTGCCCCCCCCCCCCATATCTTGTTTGAATCTAAAATCAGTAAGGCGATTACTAATACTCATACATCTAGTGTTGACACATTCTAAACATAGAAAAAACTAACAGTAAAAATAACTAACTATCTACTCCATCTTTAATTACGCAAATAAATTAACAATGAAATAACAGTTTCTCTTCATGGCCATATAGAACTCTGGCACTGGACTTTAAAAAGATATTTATTTATTTTTTTAAATTGAGTTTGTTTTATTTAACCCTTGAGGAATTATCGTGTCGCTCTCATATCGGAAAACCCTCGGCATGGTTCCGGAATAAGGATTTAGAAGACAAGACAACCCGAGCTCCAGAGTCCCTGGCGACAAGGTGACACAGCATTGTCCCGCACACATCGCGAGGACACAACGAGGAGTTTTCTAGACAGTCCAGGCACACACCAACACTCTCACCCAAATAGGAGTGCAGTTTTCACTAAACCTCTCTATGCAAGTCCATACCGCCCTTTCCTCCACACACACACGCACACCCCAAGACAGCTCTCATTAACACAATGAAGAAGATTGGTCGATAATCTTTGAAAGAAAAAGGGGGAAAAAAAGTTCGCAGTCTCCAAGCCAGGATAGAACAAAGGGTTTGATTGGATGATTTTGTCAGCCACTTCAGATTTAATTATGTTTTCGTCAGGGGAGGAAACTAGATTGCCCAGCGAAAAGTGCGCGTGTGTGTGCGTGTTTTGGCGCGAGTAAAGAAACACACGAGGTCGCAGGTCAAGAAAGCACGTGCGTAAAGTTTGTTCTTCCAATAAACTGTAATGGAATATCACGTCATATCACTCGCCAAATCCTCGAAACATTCTCCGGTAGTTGAAATGAGACCACGAGTAAATCTAACAATCTTTGAAAAAAACCAACAGAAAGGTCAAGAGCAATTGTACACATCTGGTACTAGAAGAAGGCGGCATTAGCGTTTCAAGTCTTTTCCGGCTTTGAAAACAAGCACTTTCCTTTTTAGTTTGTAAAATGTCTTAGCCTGAGAAATGTGTTGGTTTTAGATTTTCAGATGTTCCTTTAGAAATGAAGATGATTACATCCAAACGTGCCGCAGGAAGGCCGGGAGATAGAGCGGGCATGGTTCGAACGCAGGACCATAGAGACGACCAGTGGTGCATTCTACACGAAAAGTGGTGGTAATTCAATCGGAATGCTCAGTTATGTATAATAATCATTGCTACAAAGTAAAAGGAGGAGCGTGGCTGAGCGGTAAAGCTTGGCTTCAGAACCGGGGGTCCCTGGTTCGAATCCTGAAGAAGACTGGGATTTTTAATTTCGGAATCTTTTGGCGCCTTTTAGTCAACCCATCTTTAATAAATATCTGGCATTAGTTGGGGAAAAGTAAAGGCGGTTGGTCGGTTGTGCTGGCCACATGACACCCTTTTTAACCTTAGGCCACAGAAACAGGTCACCTTTGCATCATCTGCCCTACTATAGACCACAAGGTCTGAAAGGGGAACTTTTTTTTTTTTACTTTTACAAAAAAACTATTTAACTTTCAATATAAGAAACTACATTGGGTCAAATGCTTGTACCACTTCCGTCGGATACTGTAGTAAATTAGACTAGTAGCGGATAACTACTGAAAAGCAAGTAATTATAAACTACTATTTAGTATGATTGCGAATCTTAGAAACTGACTGCAGATCTAGAGAGGAAGATGAAATGGAGATGCTATAGAAGAATCTTATGCATAACACTTAAAGACCGCATCACAGACAAAGAGATCAGAGACAGTGTTAGTACAGCAATTGGACCCTACAATGACCTGCTGACTACTGTCAAAAAAAGGCAAACTAAAACTCTATGGCCATATTACAAGGTCCTCAGGGCTCGCAAAAGCTTTCCTTCAGAGAACAGTACCAGGAAAAAGAAGAAGAGGCAGATAGAGAAAGTGATGGGAAAACATAAAATAATAGACAGCCTGTCATTGAAAGAGATTCTATCAAAGGTAGATGTGTGGTGCCCATGATCTCCATCGGTCCAACAGGATATAGGGGCAAGGTCAAGGTGAAGGTGAAGGAAGTTTAACATGCTTTTTTTCTCGAATTCTTTGACTGCTTCCTTCATATAATAATAAGGCTAGTCTTCGAGTCCGAAGATTAGTGAGGAATGCAGTATATCCCGTGGCTGCGCAGTCCCAGCTGTGACCTACATATTTTGCCACATCCAGGGCAAGCATAACCCTTCATTTACTGTACAGCTGATTCAAAGCAATCATTTGGTGTTGCCTTATCATAATTTGTAGCGACCCAACTGTCAGCACACACCCCCCACTTAAGAAATAAGCAACGATCGCAGCAGGTTTTATCTTTGAAATCCAAAAATAGTCATTTCCTACGATGTCTCAGTGAGAAGTCATCTCTAATACCTTACAATATAACAGTCTTCCTTGCAATAAGAACAAGATATTTAGCTAAATAAATAAATTTTATTTCAGCTTTTTGGAACTCGTCTGTAGGAGCGAGTCAAGAAGCAGGAAGTCAATAGCAGTAAGAAAATAAAACGTTTAAAATTATGGGATGGAAAAAAGCGGACAAGATTTGTTAGAAGTCTTCCTGAAACTAAGGCTCAAACTTCTCGCCAAATTCTCGCCATTTTCATGTCAGTTATGTCACGACACGGACCACCATCAATTTACTTAGGCACATAATAGCTCTCCGCCCAATTACGGCCCCCACGAGTCAGGTTTTCTCCTCCAATTATGATTGCAATGCGGCTGCCCTCTGTCGCTTCCCGGACTTGTCAACCCTGTCACTATGTCGGAACAGGTTAACGTACGTGGAGATTTCTGGTGGGGGCCCCCGACTGGTAGGAAACAGGGGGGGGGGGGGGGCTACAGTATTGCACAGTACCACCGACATCTTCACACTAAGAAATATGCGTTAAAGCAATCTATCAGTACAAACAAAATACAATGACATGTTTATAACAAAATACTAGCAAACTGTTGTTTAAAGCTGAATTATAACACACACACAAACCTGTTTTAAAAGACAGATCTAAATGTTGAAATTTCACTACAAGTTTTATAATAAACATCTTGGGGAATACTCAATATGCAAAATAGTATTCTTGGCAATTCTACTTTTGAACGATTTGTGCACTACATTACAGATAATGTTTATTCGTTCATGTTTGTGACAATGCTTTCTTGAATCCAAATACATTGGTTTCTAATTAAAATATAATGAACAGTTATAACAGCAATCTTCTCTTTGTTTACGCTTGAATAATTCCGTTTCTCTTTCACGTTCTGAAAGCAATAAGATACAGTCAGAAAAAAATGTCACGTGCCCTGGCTGGTTTATAATGAAAGTCATTACCTCCTTTGTACTGCTTTTAGCGTCATACGTATTTTCTCATTTAATAGTGAATGTTAGATCTAAAAAAAAAAACATTTTTACCCCTCCCCCTCCCTGGAGAAAGGTTCAAAAGGTATATTCCGTTGAAAATACATATTTTCGCGTTCTTCTCTAAGCTTAATTTTAAATTCATTTCTTTTTTACTTTTTTTTTTACACCAGATACACCAAAAAGCTTGCTCTTTATGGATTAGCCTCCCTTGTTTGAAAATCTCCCTAGAATAGGTACCTACAAACTTTATTATTTAAAAAACGAATCGTAAAAAAAAAAAAAAATCACTAAATTACTCATCTCTATTGGGTCACGTGATCAACCAGTCAGAATAAGGAGAATTTAAAATTGCACTTAGTGATATACTCGGACAACTGAGAAATTGAGCTTGCAACTTTTTTGTTTTATTTAGGGACGACTTTTAGGAGGTTATAAAGAGAAAAGATGGGGGAAAAAAAGGGACCCAAATGATTTATCTGGCCTTCCCTGTACGATATCCTTTTAGTTAAACTATTTTGATAGCTTTACACAGAAACCTAATGTTAAATTTACAGGTCTGTTTATTGGCACTCTCTCCAGTTAAAGAGAGATAAGACGTTTCTAGATCCTACTATACATAGCATCCCACGTGATGTCAAAGTCAAATCTTGACACCCGGCCCATACTAATGTTTCTGACGAATGTCTACGTGAGTACGAACGTCACCAAAAGTGCACTCACCAAAACAGGAGAATGAATCACGTGACAGATACCAAGCTAGTGCGACACTATCAGGATTACGACAGCTTGACACAAGGCAGAAACACTTCAGCAGCCTCTCTCGATTGGTGGCCAAGTTCAAAATCAAGTGCATTATGGTTCAGTCCAATCAAAGTCAGAAAGAATTCAAATTTTGACAGCACAGTTGCAGCTTTGATGGACATTAAGCTGAAGTAAAGAAGTTGGCACGTGAAAAGCATGTTGTTTTTTTTTTTGCTCTCTTGGTCAGTATTGATTGTCTGATTTAAGGACACGAATAACCATCCAAATCTTGGGATGTCCTATTTGGTTTAAAAGTTGGGACCTAGCATGAATACATCGAGTCTGAAAACATTAGGGAGGCCCTGACCAAGCAAGTTATTAAGTCAAAGTGCATAAATATGCATTGGACCAATACATTTCCCAGTCCGTGTGGGCAAGCACTAATTAGGTGAAGAAGAAAAAACTTATCTTGTAAGCCTGTTAAAAAATTTTCAGCACAATAACAACTTTTTACAGAAATGTTCCCAATTATTTATTGAAACTTGAAAGAATTAACTACACCAGCTAAGTTTTTATCCCAACATTTTATAAGAAGGTTCTATCTTTGCACCTTCTTGGTTCCTAAAACAAATGCAGCTTGTGTGGAAACATAAACTCAAAATCGACCCCCAAAATGGTCCGCTTAGGCAGGTAAAAAGGCAGGTTTCAATATTTTCAGAAAGAATATCAGAACGTATTGTTTTATAAAGGGCCAATCTCTCATCAAGATCCTCCACAAGGGAACTTCTCTCTTTTGTTGTATATTTGTCTAATTATGTTATTTGGTTGAATTTCATGCGTAGAATATGAAACAATACTTATTAATTTCTGTTTTAAATTAGATTCGACTTGTATGAATACTAAATTGAGTTTTACATCATTAAAAAAAAGGAAACCTTTTTCTAAATATGAATAGCTAGAAAAACAGAAAATGAAAATGGAGGCGCTGTGGCTGAGTGTTAAAGCGCGTGGCTTCCAAACCAGGGGTCCCGAGTTCGAATCCTGGTGAAGACTGGGATTTTTACTTACGGGATCTTAAGGATGACTCTTGAGTCCACCCAGCTATATTGTGAGTCCACCCAGCTATAATGGGTACCTGACAGTTTGGGCAAAGTAAAGGCGGGTGGTCGTTGTTCTGGCCACATGACACTCTCGTTAACCGTACGCCACAGAAACAGATGATTTTAAAACAATGATAATTTTCGCTTCTAGAAAAAAAAAAGTAGCCTTTGAATCAGAACTTTGAAACTTCTAAAATATCGGATTTTCATTATCTTTACTAGTTTATGAGAACTAAACGAGACGGGCGGGCGGACGGACAGACCACACAAAACTAATGGCGGTTTTTTTCTTTTCGGGGGCACTAAATAATGAGATGTAATTAGAATGTCGAGTATGTTTGTAACATCAATAGAGAGTCTATAAAACTGGTGCGCATTAACTAGGGTTGTTAACATACAAAGTTACAAAGTGTGTTATTTTATCAGATTCTTGTTCCGTCTAACAACCACTGCTATCTAAGAAGTCTATGCACGCTACTAGGATCATTGATGTCATCCAGACTCCCACTTTAAAAGCTGTCATACGATCTTAAGCTTAGACACGTCAGCCTGATAGCCAGATATGCAGACAAATTTAATGAGAAACGTATTGCTCTCCCTTTTCCCACTACACCCACACACACACACACAATGATGCCAAGGTTAAGTCTGTAATACCGGTGACATTAGCAAGCTTCATTCGCGTGCGAAATTCCACAATCCTGTGATAATCTTTTAAATGTTATGTAAAAAAGTTATGACCGATTAAATTGTTTAACTTAATGTGGGAGATTTTAAAGGCTTTCGAGGATCTTGTTGAAGCCACAATAGCTACTGTATTTGAGAACTGAGTAAGTCAATTAGCTTGAAATTTAGGCATTCGACTAAGATATGTGCATTAAAAATAAGCTACATACAAAAGACGTGGCAATGAGTTATCATTTGAAATAGTGTATAGACAATCAATTCAAGTAAAAACAATATAGCGTCATAAGCTTATCTGTGTTACAGTCTTGTGATACGGTCCAGTTGTTCGTGCCTATTGATGGCTTATAAAAAACAATGACGATGTTTTTTTTCCCTTTATTTATCGGTCGGTTTGTTCCACGATCGGTGATCGGAGGTACTTGAAAAAAAAAGTTGTACTTATTGTAACAGTATTGATGACTGACAAGCAGGTGTGTGTAGCTGTCTGATCTTAGTGATCTGTATTGGGAACCAAACAAACATGACGGACTGACTGTCAGGACAGCATGTTGATAGCATGATTTGTTACAGCCTCTTGTTGTTTATATTTAATCGAGCAATGTCTTCTTATCTTATCTTATACAATACAGACGTTACTTCAAAAAAGAAGATGATTACGTCCTACGCGTCATGCATTCAGTCATGCATATTAACCAATGGCTTAAATTCTGCCAAGTCACTGGTTTTCCTGGCTAGCTCAGGCAACCCATTCCATGCTAGCAACCCATTCCATTCCAATAGCACTAAGGAAGAAGGAATATTTGTACAAATTGGTCCTAGCATATGGGATGAGAAATGTGCCTTTATTTTTGTGTCTTTCTGAGTATTTTATTAAATTTTGTTTTTGTATTTGAAGATTATGGTTCAGTGTTTTATGTATAATTGCTACTTTACTTCTAAGTCTTCTATCCTGAAGGCTTTCTAAATTTAGTGATTTTACTATAGGTGTTACTCTAGTCAAGTGTGAAAATTGGTTTGTTATGAATCTCACTGCTCTATTTTGTGTCTGTTCCAGTTTCTTAATGTTTTCTTGAGTTGGGGGGTCCCAAACAGAGGATGCATAATGTGTTAGGAACATGTAGAATATAGACCTACGATGTATAATTCTATATAAAGGCTTGATTCGCTTGTGGTTATATGTTAAAGCTAGTTGCAACTAGCCACTTAACGCTGAGCTAGAAGTTTCTTCATTAAGGTGTTGCGTGGTATGAGTGGGTGAAAGAAAACAGCCACACACAAAAAATACTGAATACTTTTATTTATTTTTTTTTCTTAGCCTATGGCACAATAAACATTTTGACCATTAAATATATGCAGTCTTTTTTTTTTTTCTGTAATCAATTATAACAACGATTGGAAACAAACTGTCTTGTCCAGATTGTGTCCCTATCTCGAGCGTGTTCCACTTGACCAGTGTAACGGAGAATTCGTTGTCCTGCCTCTGACGCGACCCAACGTTGCTGTCAGCGATCATCGTCACGGGCGACAAGTCCTGGAAAAACAGGAACCTCGTTACGGGCTGGTCCCCGCGATGTCATCGTTTCGAAAACAAACGTTCCGAAATTTTTTCACCCTTTTTTTTTTTTTAATATCACGGTTGAAGGCTTATCAGCTTTAATTTGATGCGAATTCGTTTGGTCTTTTGATAATTGTTATCGCACTTTAGCGAACAAGTCACGTGGTGGAGATGGTCGAGAGAAGAATAACAGGCCCTGGGTGGAGAAATAGGAGGCTTGGAACAAAAGGGAGATAATGAAGGCACTGCCGAAGAAGGAGAGAGAAAACAGTAAAGATTATCTTTCCTTGTTTCAGATCCACAAAGACAGAGCGTAGTATAATAAAATTTCTCCTCTAAATGGCGTCATAAGATGATCAGTTTAATGGGTGGAAGACTTCCGGCTTCTATTTTTATCTTGGGGTAATGATTTTTTATTAATAGTTTAAATTTATTTGAGTCACCTCCCCTCCTCCAAAAGTTTGTTGAGAGTGTAAGATCCCTAAACCAGATAAAATGTTGACATATTGTCCGGGCATGGCGGCACGCGCATACTGTATTAGAAGAGGTCACCAAAAATATGCTTTATTGCTGCGGAGGGAAATGAAAGGAAGATGGAAGGGCGCATACAATGAATAGTAAACGTAGAAGAAAGTAAGCGATATATCTTTCCTTGTGGTATTCCATACTGAATGAGGAGTTTCAACTTAGGAAGTGGGTAAATATCACTGTTTCAGAAAAGGTGTATGAATCTCCGCATACTTTTTCTTTCATGCGAGGGTGTTGGGTGGGGGGTAGATTAACTGCAGGCGGAAAAAGAGAATATAAGGAACTAGAGTTATATATAGATCGAGAGAGAGAGAGAGAGAGAATGATAGAAGAGACAGAGAAGCAATAGATAATGTTTTTGTAATTGTCAATATAGACCTCATTCACCAATCGTAAACAAACAACATTTAGCCAGTGTGTATTACGTACTTTGTATAGAAGATATAGAGCACCACGTGGCTAAATGTTGTTTGTTTACGATTGGTGAATGAGGTCCATTGTTTCAGCTTCTGAACTGCTATTTGCACATACACAGTACACTAATGAGCTATGACGCCGGATGGTGTAACACACGCACGTATACACACACACAACCGTAACACTTGGGTCATTCCTTCTCGGTATGGGACAAGTATCCCTACACAAATGTGCACCCGCAAGAAAATTCAATGGGCGAGAATCCTTATAATGTTCTTCAACAAACATCCGCCCCTCTCCCCCACCCACTTCCCCAACGCTAAATTTTGTGATGGTGTGATATTACGGAGGGATGCGTTCACGTCTGCTACAGACTCGGACTTTGTGTTGACACCAGGCCTTGATGAATGCTGCATACTTCATCAACCAAGATGATGGCCGAGGCTCGTGTCCGAGGGCTTCTTTAAATTAACAATAAATTTGATAAACCATGTGGCCTTGGTTGTTTTATTAGCATTCAGAGTTGGCTCCCCCTACTGCTCATTGCAAATGCCGCCATGTTTGCTGGACACTTTAAATCAAGTAAATAACTTTTTGAGCCTTATACGTTTATTTAGCACTCAACAATTAGCATATTTGACTATGTCACGTTCATACTGAAAACAAATGTATTAACGTTGCAACTTTACACATTTTTGCATTTTATAAGATAAGATTATAAGAGCTAGGAAGCAATAATCTTGATTCTTAAGGAACGTCCGAAAGTTTTTAACTCTTTCTCTCCTAACTGACGATACCAACGATGATTTGACCCCATTACATCAAATTAATTTTTGGTTATATAAACTTTAACTTGTGTTATATAAAAAGAGCAAGCATTCTTCTATGATTATATACCCAATATAACATTTCCTGATTACATACACACTAGTTATTGAAGTTCAATCATAACAGGGGAGTGAAACACAAATGAGCAAAATGAATAATTCCATCGGAACTTGGAAAAAAATTACGGAGAGAAAGAGTTAAAACAAAAATAAATCTAGATGCCCCCTAGTCTTGTTATTGTATTGAATGGCTAAGTAAGTATTGAACGTAGATGTGTAGATATGATGTAAGCCTGCTGTAGCTTTAACATGTTTCAATCGAATTGTGATATTAATAAACGTATAGCCTGGTGCTCATAGGTGTTATGTTTATTAACATGGTGCAAGCAGCAATAAAAGGTATTATGATAACCAACTGTTTCTTGGTGTGAGATATGGCAGTCACGTGATCACCAAGTCTAGTAATAGTTGTCTCCTGACGGTTTTATTATTACGTGGCGTTTAGGGGGCTAAATGAGTCCTGCACGCTTGACTGAACTGAAGCAAGCTCGGTTCACATCAAGGACACAGGTAAGAAGAGGATTGGGGGGGGGGGGGGGGGGGGGGGGGGGGAGTGAGATGTCATGATGGCCGAAAAACAGCTAGTGAGATATTTGTGTATATGTGTACGAGTGTTCTAACGGGGGATTAAAGGGGCATATATGTTTAGGTAGGAGCAGAAGTGAAAACAATGAATCGGTTTCAAAAATTTGTCTCTGATATACGTAGATGTTGTTAATAACACATTCGGTAGTATGGATACGTACATTTTTATATATACATAAAAATACATATATATATATATATATGTGTGTGTGTGTGCGTGTGATACTACAGTGATACCATGAAACACTGGTGTAATTATTGAGAAGTAAAAAGCTTTTCGTGTGATTGAGCTTCAATGTAATGACTTTGTTGTACGTCTTTTATTTCCATGTCAAATGGACAAAGGCCGTTACAAAAATTTTGTCTTTTGTAAAATACAATTTAAAAATGTTTTGATTAGTTAGTAAAATTAACCAGAATGGAAGATAATTTCATCCTGGTCTAAACCTCCCGCAAGACGACGGGGGTTGGCAGTGTTCGAACACATCCAAACGACAGTCCAATGTGCATACCACTCGACCATGCAGCCCAGTAAATACAAGTAAAAATAACCCTAACCCTAACCCTAGTCCTAAGTCAAATTTCGTTCCTATCAAAGTAAGAAAAAAATTAGCTGAATGAAAGCATTAGACTTGAAACAAAGATGGCGATCATGGAAAGTTTGCAAGATGTGGCTCCATAGAGATTGTCGCTAAAGTCCTTACTTTGAATGCACAACAAAGAGCCTTAATTTTTACAGGAGATCTATGGGATAGGTGAGGAAGAAGAGGATGATCCTGTCATATAGATCCACACATCATATAGATCCACGTATCATATAGATCTTATCTTATATAATACAGACGTTACTTCAAAAAGGAAGATGATTACGTCCTACGCGTCATGCATATTAACTAATGACTTAAATTCTGCCAAGTCACTGGTTTTTCTGACTAGCTCAGGCAACCCATTCCATGCTCTAATAGCACTAGGGAAGAAGGAGTATTTGTACTAATTTGTCCTAGCATAGGGGACAAGGAATGTGCCTTTATTTTTGTGTCTTTCAGAGTATTTTATTAAGTTTTGTTTTTGTATTTGAAGATTATGGTTCAGTGTTTTATGTATAATTGCTACTTTACTTTTGAGTCTTCTGTTCTGAAGGCTTTCTAAATTTAGTGATTTTACTAATGGTGTTACTCTAGTCAAATGTGAATATTCGTTTGTTATGAATCTCACTGCTCTATTTTGTGTTTGTTCCGGTTTCTTAATGTTTTCTTGAGTTGGATGCATATTCTATTATTGGCCTAACCAAGGTTAAATAACATTTTTGTTTTATGTTCTTATTTGATTTATAGAAATTTCTTTTAATAAACCCTAATGCTTTGTTGGATTTTTTTGTAGTTTCATCAATATGTGGATTCCATGACAGTTTTTCATTTATTATAACACCTAGGTATTTTGCGTTTTTAGTCTGTGTTACTGGTTTGCCATGAATAAGATAAGTGGAATTAATTTGTTTTAGTTTTTTTGTTACTCTTAACAACTGACATTTTTCTGGGTGGAAAGACATGCTCCAATTTGATTCCCATTTCTGTAATTCATCTAATTCTCTTTGTAAAATATCTGTGTCTTGTGTTGTTTTTATTGTTCTATATATTATGCAATCATCTGCAAATAATCTGACTTTTGTTCCTGAACTAATGCAATTTGGTAAATCATTTATGTAAATTAAAAATAGTAGTGGACCTAAGACTGTTCCTGAGTTTACTGTTATTGGTGTTGATTTAGAGCCATTTATTATTACAGTTTGTTCTCTCCCTATCAGAAAATCTTTAATCCACTGATGCAGTGGACCATTAATGCCAAAATATTTTAATTTTTTAAGCAAACTATGGTGGTGATTTTTGTCAAAAGCCTTGGAAAAATCTAGTAAAATAGCATCTATTTGTTCACTATTATCTAAACCTTTTGAAAAATCATCAATTAGTCCTATTAGTTGTGTTTCACATGATCTATATTTCCTAAAGCCACATTGGTATGGGGTGATAACATTATGTTTGTCTAAGTGGTTTATGATGTTGCTACATATTATGTGTTCTAGGATTTTACATGTGATGCTGGTAAGTGATACTGGTCTGTAGTTTCCTGGATCAGATTTTTCTCCTTTTTTAAATAGGGGGGTGACATTAGCTTCTTTCCAGTCCTTTGGTACTCTGCCCTGGTTAAGCGATGCCTGAAAGAGTATTTTGAACACTGGGGCTAGCTCATTGCTTAGTTCTTTGAGTAATCTAGCTGGAATACCATCAGGTCCAGATGCTTTATTTGGTTTTGTGTTGGATAATAGTTTTTGAATTCCATTTTTTTGTACTACTAAATCTTCTTTGTTGTCTACTTGGTTCAAATTAAGAAATATGTCTTTGTCTCCTGGGGCTGAGAATACTGATGCAAAGTATTTGTTTAGGATGTTTGCTTTAGTTTCATTGTCATTATGTATTATGTTATGTTCATCTTTTAATGGCGCTATGCCTGTTGTTTCCATTTTCTTAGACTTAATGTATGACCATAGGTTTTTGTTGTTATCTTTAGATATTACATTGTTTATGTATTCACTCTGCAGCTGTCTGCTTACCTTTTGGATTAGGTGTTTAATTTTTATATACTTTTTGTGAACTCGTTCTGCCTTGGTTTCTTTAAATTTTCTATATAGGTTTTCCTTCTGTTTACAAAGCTTCTTTAGTCTATTATTAAACCAGCATTTATTTATTTTGTTTGATGTGTATTTAGTTGGTATATGATTTTCTATAATGCTTTTAAGATGGTTTTTGATGAAATTCCAGAGGTCATCGACTGGTTGGTTAATGTCTTTTTCTAATAAGAATATTTGTTGAAAATTTAATGCAGCTTGGTATAGTTGTGTTAGGTTACATTTATTCCAGAGTAAGATTTTTCTTTTGGGTTTTGTATTGGCTACTGCTTTTATCTGACTGTGTATTTTAATGATCTCATGGTCTGATAGACCAGGGATAATATCATAATCAACTACTAATCCAGGTCTGTTGGTTAAGAAGAGATCTAATGTGTTGTTTAATCTAATTGGCTTTTTAATGATTTGATCTAAACTTAGGTTGTGTAAAGTTTCTATGAAAAGCTCATTTATGTCCTTAAGGTTTTGGTGTTTATCTATGGTTAGTGTTTTCCAATTTATATCAGGTAGGTTGAAATCACCCATAATCAAAAAAACTGCATTTTTATTTGTCTCTTTAAGTGTAATAATCTGATTACATAGTTCCTGCATGTATTCTAAACTAGAATTTGGTGGTCTGTAAATGCTGCCTATTATTAGGGATGTTGAGGTGGTATTAATTTTACAAAATGTAGATTCTATATTTTTTGAGTTAGGTAAGGTAATTTCTTCTGCTATAAGAGTGTTTTTTATTGCTAAAAGAACTCCTCCATTATTACCAGCCCTATCTTTTCTAAAAATTTCATAATTACTATTGAAAATTTCTGCATTATAAATTTCAGAATGTAGCCAAGTTTCTGTTCCTGCAATTATGTCTGGTTTCTCACATTCTAATAAAATTTCTAAGTCTGCTGTTTTGTTCCTAATGCTTTGAAAATTTATTACTAAGGTTTTAAGGTATTTTGGTATTACTTCTTTAGTAGGTTTGTTTAGTGAGGCTGTTGTATTAATTTTAGTAGATTTAGGTTTAACAGGAGTGGATCTGGCTAGTGGTTGGGGAGTTTGTTTTGGGATGGTGCTTAGGATGTTGTATGGGTTAGAAGTGTCCGCATCAAAGGAATCAAACAGTCCTGGTGTAAACTGAGGTAACCCACACGGTACACAGTGCCATGATGCATGTTTGTTGCCTAAGGCATAATACACAGTTGTATTCATATGGAGACATGATGCATGGTACCATTCATCGCAGGTGTCACATTGAATGGCTTTCTGTTTCATGGTGCATACTTTTTTGCAGATGTTGCATCTATCTTTAGATCTAGGCCCTGGATTCGACTCTACATCTCCTGCTATTAATATTAATAGTGATAGGTATTTATTTCTACTGTGTCTGATTGAGAACTTCCATTTGTGATGGGTAATCTTCTTTGATGTTATGGATGTGTATGTTAGGTTATTTTTGAAGTTGCATTGATCTAAAGTGTGATGATTGATTATGACTGTTTTTTCCTTTTTAAGTTTAGTGTTGACTGAGGTAGATCTAGTTTTGTGTTCAGCTAGTGTGTATTTAGTAATTATTAGGATAAATAGCCAGAGCAATTTCATGATGACAGTTGTTGATTTTAGTTTTTAAAGTTCTAGTCTAAATCTAGTTTAAGGTTAAAAATGCCTAAGACGGCCTAAGTTAAGTCTAAGTCTAAAGTGAAAGCTAATTTACAATGACAATCAAATGGTTTATTCAAAATATAGACCTAGACTAGATCCAGATCTAATTCTAGATCAATATATTTATGTGTTTAACTAACTATATAGAATATTACTATAAGTTATTTTAGTAGATGATTAGTAGATCTAAAGCTTTAATTAAAGTCTTAGTCTAAGACTGACTAGATCTAAAATCTAAGTATATAATAATAAATATAGACTAAATAATATTAGATATAATTATAAGGATTAGTGAGACAAAATAGATCCACGTATCATATAGATCCACGTATCATATAGATCTCGTATCATATAGATCCACATATCATATAGATTGTTGTTGTTAGGAAGAAACATTGAATTGATAACAAAAGATAGGAGAGATTAAGGGAGATAACAATCAGATCGAGATCTTTAATAATTAACTTCATTTTTCTTGGGAAAAAACAAAAACACTTTGTATTATAAGATACGGGTATTTGATATTTGAATATTTTGGCACTTCGGCACAATTTAGGCATTTGCAAGGGAAACGTTAATAAGAATAAAGGTGGATCTCTGAGATATGACCATCCTCTTGTTGAATCCCTATCCCATAGATCTCAAATGAAAATGAAGGCTCCAGGGTGTGCAACGGAATAAGGAACAATGTCGTGCCCTATAAGGTAAGGCAGCGGTTCCCAAACTTTTTCCTTAACGGAACACTTCGCACATTCAGAGTATTTAGTAGAACACTTTGCGTATTTGTTTTAGAGAAGTTAATTCACGTGGTGGTCTACTAGTTAATTATCCCAGTAGTTCGTAGAATTCATGCGTCGTGGAACACAAGGGTTCCGCGAAACACAGTTTGGTAAACACTGAGGTAAGTGAATGCATTGAAAAAGAAAATGAAATCCTACACGAGTACAACCATTAGAGACGACAACACCCAGAAGGTGATTGCATAGCAGAACACTTAGCTTCAAAGAGACTTAAAGGACAAGTTTAAACTAAATGTGTAATTTTAAAGTTATTTAAGCGACAAGTTAACAAATAAACTACTTGTACTCACCGTATAGCCTCCCATTATATTAAATCCCAAAGAACCGAATTGATCTCTGTGTAAGGTCACTCTACGCCAGGCGAACTCTCCGTTCAACTAAAAGTAAAAAGAAAATGGACGTGTTGGTTGTGTTTTTGTTTACATACACACACACACACACACATAATTTAAAACAACAACAACAACAAGACATGTTTTAAAAATATTTAACTTTTCTTAAAGTTCACAAATTTATTTGCATGTATGTTCGTTTTATTCTTTTTTTAAATAAAAAAAATTATTTGAATAGTATTATTTGTGTGAGAAATGGCTGCCTGGTCGTGCGGCTTGCGCGCTGGACTGTCGTTTGGATTTGTCGATGGTCCCGGGTTCAAACCCTGCCCGCTCCCATCCCCCTTCGTTCTGCGGGAGGTTTGGACTAGGAAGTAAACTATCTTCAACTCTGAAGGAACATCCGAAACATGTAAAGCAAACAAACAAATGGTATTTGTATGACCGTGTCATCTTTGTAGGCAGCTCAAGGTCGTTCAAAAAATGTAGGACAGTTTGTCTAGACGGAAGTTACGTCACACGCTCTGACACTTGGAAAGGGAAAAATGCCAGACATTGGTAGGAAAGTAGTCAAAAAAAAAAAAAACTACAGCAGGGAAATATTAAATTTAATATTGGTTTAAAAAAGAAAAAAAAGTGAGCTAAGGTGAAGGTTGTTGAGTGTCATGATGTGACGTGATAGTTCTATAGAGGGACTTAAAAAAGAGAGAAGTTTATTTGGTGAGGAGATTGGAACATCTTTGGTTGGAAAAATTACATTTAGAAGTCGACAGTTTTTACGGTATACGGATGTATGCAAAGCGACATGAGGCTCTTCAAAATCGACACCAACATCTGGGGAGAGGTGGCGCTGGATAGATCCACACGGAGAGTGAGAGCATAAAGGCAGGGTCCCGGATTGCAGACGCCACACACAACAGAAGTGGAAAGAAGGGTGAAAATGCAACGGATCCTGGTGATTACAAATGCCCAACCTGTGACCTGTATCAAGAAGCTGCAAAGGAAATGATGTCCTCACGAGACGAAAAATGCCACAGAGTTTTAAAGTAAATTGTTACTTATTTTATTGATCATTATTTTCGTAACCTGTATCTACTTTGCATATGAACTGTACATGCATTCATATGTTTGAGTTTAAAAGAATTAAACTCAAGAAAGGTTTATCAGCACTGTGTCTCAGTTTACTGTTTCATAAAGTGCTTTGAGCTATAATTATGGCACATTCAAATTTGCCACACGTTCATATGATCATTATCACTCTGTGTATTATACAAAATAAACTCGTGACATACTGAAATAAGTTTTTTGTTAGTTTTTGTTTAGGATTTCATAGACCACAACGTACATTAATTAATAAATATTTATATCTTCAAACGAGAGATCAGTTGATATATGTTTATGTAGGGTTAGGCTATGAGCAATTAGAAGAGACCCAGCGACATTGATTCGTGTGAAGAATACAAGTTACGACATTGCTGTTTTTGTTTCAGTCTAAACAACAAAACAACTTGTTTTTATTTAATAACTAGCCTGACATTACCCGCGGCCTGTGGGTCCAATCTAGTGGATTGGATTTAGATGTATGTTAAACTTAGCTAATGATCCTTTCATTTTTTTTTCTCTTTCGCAACGAAAATAAAATTAGGTTTGCGAAAATGGGTTTACCCAAAGCCGATACATTCATATCTATTAAAAACGAAAAGAGCGATAGCTTTGTTAAATGAATGGGATTATAAAGTAAACAATTAAACGAAATAATTTTTAGTACGCGATTCATGAATGAATATAGATCTAGGCCTATCTCAACTCGGCTTCGCGGCTTTCGTAAACGAATGCAGTTTCTTAAAAATGCTTTAGAAAACCAAATTTGAATGTTTATTTGATCAAAATATGAAATGAATGGACTATAATTAGTATGTTCATGTGTTAAAGTATAAAACTATCTGTGAGTTGAATTAGAGTTTTAGATCTAGGGATGGGATTATAAAGTAAACAATTAAACGAATTAATTTTTAGTACGCGATTCATTATGGTATTGTCTAATGAAAGAATGTTCGCCAGGAAATCTGTAGTCACAGATATAAGGAACTAATTTATGTAAAAAATGCTTTTGAAACACAAAATTGAAGGTTAATTTTATTACATAATGAAATCAATGGATCTTCTTTTCTATTTTCATGTGTCAAAGTAAAAAACTATCTGCGCAAAGTGTCTTTCTTAAATTTAGATCTAGGTCTAAATCATTTCAATCTTTACTCATGTCAACATTGTAAACATGGCCTAGATCCATAAATACTATAGCTTTAATATAGTCGGACAACTTTATTTTTTTTTTTTTTTGAGGGTCTTAAGTTTGTTTTAGGGCTATAATACATACACTACGGTCTAAGTTGGTACCCAAGGAACATTCCTGCTAAGTTTTATCAAGATTGGTCAAGCGGTTTTGATGTCTATTCATCACATACATACATACGCCAAACATTCTACTTTATAGTATAAATAACTGTGATGGCACATCAATGCACGAGGCTGTGTTTACGAGGGCGTATTGCTACCAGCACAAAGACCAATCACTTTCTGCTTTTCGAGAAAAGAAAAAAAGCCATTAGAGCTGGGCGCTGTCGGAGTGGACCACGCGTCTCAGATAGACAATACCAGACTCCATAAGAATTTAAATTATACTTGTTGACATCCCCCTTTTGTTTTAAATAAAAAAAATTGTAAAAATAAGTATTGGACGTCCCATCCTAAATGAAGACGTATTCATCCAAGTCCAAACCTCTTGCTGGACGGCAGAGTTCGAATTCCTATCATACCACACACTCAGACCATAAAGCTTTTCCTTAATGTTACACAACACATACACTCAATGCTTAAAGCTCTTTCTTAATGCTACACAACACATACACTTAGCACCGACAGACATTGAAACGTCACTTCAAATACATTCTCTGGTCATTACAAAATCATACTAGAGAATTCCGCCGGAAAACTTTTTTTTTAAAGGTCAAGCGGGTATATTCCCTAGGGTCATCAATATTTGGAACCCGGAAATCGACCAGGGAAATAAGCCATGACTTTCTTAGCTGTTAAAGGACGAGCAATTATCGAGTAGCTGTTATGTCCCGCTTGTTCTCTTTGTTCTGAAATAGTCATATCTCTATATGTCCCGTATAGCATTACTGAAGTAGTCATCTAAAACAGTTAAACCAAAGTTGAAATGTAGTCGTATATTTTTATATTCCGTATAGCATTCCTTTAATTTTCATTTACAACAGTTAAACCAAGGTTAAAAAATAGTCGTATCTCTTAAAATCCAGTATAGCCTTCCTGTAATTGTAATCTAGAACAGTTAAACCAAGGTTTAAAAGTAGTTGTATCACTATATGTCCAGAATAGCATTACTGAAATTGTCGTCTAGAACAGTTAAACCAAGGTTTACAAGTTGACCTAAAAAAAAACAAGCAAAATAAAAAAGATACTTTTTTTAGAACAAAGCTTATTAATAACCACTAAAATTAATTTATTAATTGGTTAATGAATAAAATAATTGTGCAAAGTTGTAAGTGGATCCAACAAATGGGAAGTGGGAGAAATAACGTGTACAAAATGTGTACCAGACAGACAGACAGAGTGAGTTGATATAAACTTTGTAAAAAAAAAAAGTCAGAAGATGCCTGATCACCTGTTCGCGTGGACTAGAATGATACTTAGAGGACTGCGTCAGACATTGAACTTAAGATAGTGATGGTTGCCCATTTAACTTTAAACCGACAGATGCGTCCTAATATTGTATCGCTGATCTATGTTTGAAATAATGTATGCTCAGAGTCACTGCAGGTCAGCAAGTAAGATAATATAAAATGGACTGATTTTTTTTTACTTAAGACTTGAGGGGGGGGGGGGCTATGTAGAACCTCCCCCCCCCCCGGCTCCTTTATCGTCTCTCCCGTAACACATCTCAGGGCTTTAGAATGGTATTGATTTGTGTCCAGTTTACAATTCAATGCAGCACACATCGCCATCATAACAAAGGGACAGCACTTTATTACTTTCCGTCTTCAGCTATCACAGTGACATCCCTTTACTAAAAGGACATTTTCGTACAGAAGCTTTCGCCTAAGTGTTATAAACAGTTTTAATAATAATAAAAATAATAATAAAGATCATCTGCCTGGGATAGGCCTATTTTGACCGACAAAACGATAGATTTTAATCGCCCTGATCTGCTGCTTATTAAAAAAAAACAAAAAAAACGCTACCCTCATTGACATTGCCGTGCCACTGTCTCATAATTTAAGAAAAACTGAAATGGAAAACTACGAAAATATAGGAAACTAAGCTTGGAGATTAAGTTTTTATGAAAGTTATCTAAAATAACAATATACCCCATTGTTATATCAACCGAGGGGATAGTGACAACTGACCTCACAGATAACTTCAAGGCCCTAACATTCCTAGGAACATTCTCGATACTGTCAGAAGGTGGTACTGCTGCAGACCTGCCACATCACTAGAAATTTCATCAGTCGACTCTGATAAAGGGACTACAATTAATTGTTTCTCTTTAACGAAACACGACCCTGGCAGTGCCAGAGAATGACAACTCGTTGCCATAATAATGGCAATGTCTTGGATTCCGAAGATTAAGGATGAGTGCTGTGTTTCACGTGACTACGTCTACGCCGACCTAGTTGAGACCAGAATATGCTGTTATATCTGATACAGATGTCCTGAAGGTCCGAAAACGTCCAGTTCCCTATTAAAGGACCTCCTGACCAAGGAAAGGCTTTTATCCATGGCCAGGAGGAGGCATCGGCTCTTCACCAATCCCTCTGTCCGAAATCCCGCCTTATCCGAAGCGATCATGTATTCACGCCCGGTGTGTCGCTAGTCACGACCCCCTTGAGCCCCGCACGAGTTCCCTCTCTCGTACGAGGCCGGAGGCCGAGCCGCGTGGGCTCCTTTCTTATGCCTATAATGTCCCACCGAACCCGTGCGAGGGTCCATCACAGCGCGTATGGCCCCAGATGGGGAACGAATCGGTGAGGGGGGGGGGGGGGTTGGACGGGTTAGCGAGCCTTTGTTACATCCCTACCATGTGCAGTGTACAGTCTCTCGACCGTACTTGTGGTAGCCCACTGAGAGCTATGTGTGCTACCGTACTTGGCCTATCCGTGTCCCCTGGCGGACGTTTCCACAGGAGGGCCACGCTGAGGCGACGGGAGCATTCTTCCTGTGTTGTGTATATCTAAAGTAAACAAAGCCCGTGGTCTCTGATCTCTGTCAAATGTGATGACCTTGATCTCTTACACCATTTGAAGAATGATGGGAAATTTGAATGAACTGTTACTATTCAAAGAGTCAGATTCGTATGTAGGGAACGTTTTGGGTTCGGATATAAAGTAACGACAAAAAAAAATCAGCTTTAAATTCCTCTCTCCTTGTAACCAATCAGAACCAGACTCAAGAGTCTTCCCCTCCCCAGGTAGAGTAACATAACAAGAAAATTCGAATTTTACAAAAGACTTATTTGTTAATCATTTTCCCAAATTACATTTTTCATCCTGGTATTTATAGAAATGATGGAACTGTTTCGACTTCATGACGTGTTTCTTTTTTTTGTTGTCCTAAATACTGTACGTACAGATCTGGCTGCCCCCCCCCCCCCCCCGGAAAATCTATGGTGTTCAATAAAAGCTTCGGGGAATTTTTGCCATTAATATTTTCCGCGAAAGTCATGTCATTTAAATATCTTTTTTTTTTTTTTTTTTTTGATTTTGCTATACAGAAAATCTTTAGACCCTACTCTCCCTTGTAACAAATGTGTATACCCCCACCACTTGGTCGTTACGTTAAGTCCGTGCGTTCCAATGAGACCAGGTGAAATGCATGGATGAGAAGTTGGATTAGATTTTAGATTTTTGGCACAATTCAGACCATGTGGATGGGAAGACAGGTTTTTTCAAACTTAGTAGATAAAAAAATAAAAACATAGATTAATAAGTGTAGTGAACTTTCCCTTAATTTTGACGGACTCCCTGCATTAAAACTCATACACCCAATAAGAATGTGGGTGGTTGCCTGGCCGTGTTGTATCCTCTTTCGTCATGATAGTCTCCAGTTCGAAACCTTCCGGGACATAAGGACTAGGACATAGTCAGCTGTATTTCTGGTGGAACTGGTCATACTTTTACATTGTTAGAATGTAGTCATGTATTACTATTATCTCCGTTCTCCTTTTTTTTTTTTTTTTTTAAATTCAGTCATAAAATTTTATTTAAACAAAAAAAAAACTTACATAAATTTGAATGATTATGCACACAATAATTTTTATTAAACCATCACACTAACGTTATTTTAAATGTATTAAACATATGAACTAATTGCACACTAAAGCATATTAACCACCAACATAGCGCTTTCTAATTGATCTTTATAGGCGTACTGATGTGACCCCACCCCCCTCTTTTTCCCAAGCGGTGTACTAAATTCGCAGACGAGCCTTAAAAGTTAGGGATCCAATAGAAACACAAAATTGGCGGTAAGGCTTTGATATCAGTACTCACCCGCAGGGTGCCAAAGGTCAACGGCACACGCATGGTCAGCTCCGTGAGTAACAATGCAACATTGGAAGATAAGAGTCACACTGATAAGGTCACCGTGACGGGCTTCTCGTTCTCCTTTGTATGAAACTTTAGCAACACACACTCAGGATTCGCTCGACTGACTTTAGTATTAACTCTCTCCTTACTGTCATAAGAATGTTTAGGCATATAATGAAACACCAAAACTTGGGGGGAAAAAAACACACCAAAAAGAATGATCAGAAATAAAAGGTTAAGTCGATCACAATTATCGATAACGCCAGATAGCGATTAATGACTATAAAACTCGGCTTGCTCCAAATCCACGATAATTTCTTTGAGGGGGACGGGACCAACTTTTCAAAACAATCACGAGAGCACACCCCCATAGGCCCCCTCTTTCAGTGGCTCGGTCATCGGGAAAATCCAATGTGGCACTCGCGGTGCTGTAGAGCAGATGGCACGTTGATGACGCAGTCACCTAGTGACCCCGGCACATTTGCATAGGTTACGGCGAATTAATATTCATGTTACTTGCGGTAGCCAGTGGGAGGTTGGACTAAAAGCCCCCGGAGTTAAAAAACATTTTATAAGAGAGGGGTGCTAAAAGCAACGAGAGAGAGAGAGACATAGAGAGTACGAGGCCAGAAGAGAGAAAGAAAGAAAGGGAGAGAGAGACAGAGAGGGCTAGAAGATGAGAGGGCGGGGACATGGTGGAAAGAATAATTTGAGGACTGCTTCTTTGAGATCGCATCGCATTCATTATTTCCTTTGATGTTTTATGACCCCGGGACAGGAGCGTGACAGGAGGAGGACTAGCGAAGATGTTTTGCAGCGATGATGATCAGAGAACAAAAGAAAAAAATACAGAAAAAGGTGGGGAGTGGGGGTAAAAAGGGGGGGGGCGCAGCGTGGAGTTAAAAAAAAAACACATGCAGAAATGCAGTTTTGGGGATTCGTTTCAAGGAATGATTTCTAAAAAAACTGCGGGAACAATTTTGTCACGCATTTTACGCAATACTATCTCCTTAATGAGAAGTTATTTGTGAAGTCGCCATTAGACGTCACATGTGTTTGCCAAAGTTCACGAGACGTGTGCGGTCAAGCGGTAAGCTTATGAATTCCATTAACTGTGTGAGGGGATTTCACTAATTAGTTATGCATAGGAACCTAAAAGTCACAGCGCCCATCCCCCCAACCCAGCCCAATTTATAATAAGTTTATTTCATTGAAAATGGAAAATCAATCTAATGAAGTAAAGTAGCAATCTAAACACATACTTGCAAGAGACATTTTTTTTTGGTCAAATGATCAAGAGGGTGTCATATGGCCAGAACAATAACCAAACGCCTCTACTTTCTAATGTCCGGTGCTCACCCATCAGGTGGACACAAAAACTTACAAAAATTCCAACTGAATTTTTTTAAAAACTCTTACCGGGATTCAAACTCTAGGTTTACCAACACAACCCCATAAAATTAGTAGGCCCTACTTAATAGCTAAAATTAAAAGAAAAACATAACCAATAATGAAAAGTTATAAAGTTAAATAATAATTTAATTTATAAATCGGTGTTACAAAATTATGTAGACTGAATGCACTATAATAATATAACACATAAGCACGAGAGTTGAAATGACAAACTAATCTAATCTAAGTTTTGAACAGTTAGGTCTTCGTGTTCTTCTTTAATGTGGTCAAGCATGTTGTTTGTCCGAAATCAATGGGGAGTGAGTTCCAATTCTTTGGTCCGAGCACTAAAAAAAAAAGTCAGCAAACCGTATTTTTTGAGCGACAAACGTGCCACGACTTGAAGCGTTGGGTCCGTGGAGCGCAGGGCTCTCTAAGGGACATATGGAGTGACCAGTTCACTGAAGTACAAAAAGGTAGTTTACAGAGCTGCTTTATTTTGTTAGGGGACATTTCTGTGGCGAATTAATACTATTTTGTCTATCCGGTGTACTGAATATAGGATCTGTTGATGAGCTATGTAACTATGTAACGATACATTTGTTGCACTTTAGAGCAGTGTAGAATCAAATGTCTGAGCTCATTCGCTTTCAACACAAACTAATTTTTAATTTTAGTTGGCAACAGTGACCTTTTTAACGTAGCGTCCTTGACACTGTTTACAATAGGACATGTATGGTGAAAATGGTCCACGTTTATTAGTTAGTGTAGTTTAGTTTGTAACTTTTTGCTTCCAGAGATGAGAATTAAAATGCTCTACTCTATTTCTCGTCACGAAGGTCATACTGACCATAGTCCGAATGAATTTCTGGATGTAGACCCCAGGTAGGTGACCGTTTAACTATTTATTCAATGTAAATGAAACGATCATAATTATATTTTCCTCAACTGACCCCCTCCCCCCCATTTGTTTTATAACCTGTTTTTAATATTACATACCGCCACTGACAAAACTAGGTCAATATTGTGAAGTCTTAATTTAGTGTCTCTCTCATTGTCTTATGTGACCTTGAACAGTTGTCCTCTCATAGTTTATGATGAACAACGTAAAGCCAGCGAGTCATATCCGGTCTGTCACGTGGTTCTACCCGACTTTCGAAGCACTGGAAAAGATCATGGTGAGCGAGGTTCACACTCAGGACTTACATCATTGCGGTATAAAATGCCATGTGTGCTGGTTGTGAATGTGTATGTGTTTCGTGTGTGAATGTTGTTCGAATTTTTAATCAATATTGTTTTTGTACAGTAGTTTCGCTGAGATTGTCAATTGTTGTGAAACTGAATTTCCATTAGATTGGATCAATAAAAATTATCTTATCTTATCTTAATCGCATTGGTCTATCTAGTTGTTTTTTCTCTGACAAAATAAGTTTTTTTATTTTTTCATATTGCAATGCTCTACTATGTTGTTCGACACTTTGTACTTTCATAATGTTAAGGATATTGAACTGGATACTGATGATTGATATTTAAATATAATTGAATTATTGTTTAATGATTTCTTTTTTTTTTTTTTTGCATACAACACTAGAACATAACACCCAACACTCTAATGGCATTTATGTATGGATGTTTCAATTCCATATATTTATTGATAATATATAATTGTTTTCGTATGAATTTATATCGTAAGCATTTCATGATCAGATAATTTTTTAAAACATATTTATGTTAACATTGCATATTTCAATGAAGAAAAATTTGCTTCAAATATTTTTTAAAGAAAAATGGGGGATGTTATGCAGTGTTTTTGTGTGTTTCTATGGTGACGGTGGGTTTGCGATTGGTAGTGAAATGATGCAAGATAAGCGGCATTGTGGTCAGCTGTCTTGGGCTGAACAGACAACTCCAAATAGTCAGAGTGAAAAGACATGTTTTTATAGTGAGTTAGATTTTGTTCAGAATACCCTTTTATAGTATTACTAAAAGTCTACCATATTTAATGCATTTCATCTCAAGTTAGTGTTAGGGTTAGGGTTAGTCTTGTTCACAAAAGAAGGTATTTAAGTAATTGAAGTTTTACAAGTTTATATATAATACACCTACAGCGGTTTAGTTGTCTATTACAGTTTGGTGCTACAAGTCAACTACCGCCCACAATACCACGCCCGCGGACCAATTCCGGCCGTGACTCGGTGCTTTCGGCTTCTTAAGTTACGCCCACATTGCATAATGAAAAGCCGCAACGCTCAGTGCATTGGATTTTTATTGTTGTTTTTGTCATGCGGCCCTTTACATGTCTGTCGACAAAGGTTCCGTTTGGGTAGCACTGTTCAAAACCAATGGGCCATCCAGTGAATCAACACTTACCTCAGAACTGGCCTCATTGACCGTTGCGTCTCGTTCTGACTTGCTTTGTTCTACGAGCTGTCTGTTGAGGGCGGAAACTTTGTCTAACAAGCCTTGCTCTTTGGTGGAGAACTTGGTGCCGACCACTGTCAGTTTCTCTCTCAGATCTTTCAGCTGATCCTCCTGAGACTTGACCAGCGCCTTCAGGGCCTGGTAGCAGTCATGGGCGTTCAGTGTGTTGAGGTGTAGGAGGAGCCCACAGCCTTTGTCGCACTCGCCCACGGGTCGACATGAGCACTTCTCCGACTCGTGCAGGTAAATGTCCTTCTGACAGAGGACCAATTCGCATCCAGGGTTGCTGCAAGCCACGGGTTTGTAACCGCATCTCTGGGTGTGTCTAAACAGGTCGGTCAGTCTGCTGGTCTGAGTGCAGCCGTACTCGAAAAACTCGCATTTCACCTTGAGATTCAGTATGACCTCTCGAAGAGGAAGCACATTCTCCAAATCGTTCGGCCCAATAGCTCTGCACTTTTTGGGGCAGGCGCCGTGCTTGGCTAGCCAAGGCTGTATGCAGCTCGAGCAGAACACGTGCCCGCACGGTGACCTCACGGGGTTATCCAAGACACCGTGACACATAAGACACTTTTTATCGTCTGCTACACTTGTTACAAACTTGGCGCTGTCAAATCCCATTTTAATCTCTTTGTTATGATGGACAATATTTTGCTCTAATCCTTGAATATAAATAAAATTATCAGATTTTTCGTTTTTCTTAAGGAAAATAAATTAAAATGTACTTTTATTAATCAAAAATGCGAATTGATACAAAATGCACTGTTTTTTTAATCCAATGTAAATGAATGCAATGCTTTTGAATCCAATGTTTGTGAATAAAACTAGGGCTAGTTACTACACAAATCATACACAGCTCAATATTTTGTTTATCAACAGTTTGAAATTAAACGTAGACCTAGATTTATTAAAGGTTAAAAAAAACAGTTTCCAATAAACTCACGGTGACTCTATTAAAGCTGATATAGAAGTATCGCATTTGCAGACAAGCTAATCATAGATCTAAAACTAGAACTAGAATAGATAATGCTGGATCTAGGGTCAAGATTTATCTAGCTGTAGAAATAAAACTCTAGAATCACAGTTAAAGACCTTAGGAAGCAAAATGCTTTTAAGTTGAAAGTTATTTATATCTTTATTCTGAACTTAAATTTAGGTCTAGTCTAGATGAATATCATTTACTAAATCCAATGATATATAGATCTATAATCTAGATTATAACTATTAATTCAATAATTATAAGTATGAAAACACAAGAATGCTTAGTTTGTAGATCCTCGTGCTACTGAACATTTTCGTGTCACTCGTTTTGTTTTTGTCGCGCCGTCGCAGACGACAGCCAGAACTTGCCAGATACAAGAAACTGCGCGGGACCGTAGATCGCGTGCCAGTTTGTATCGAGTGTACAGGAATCAGCTGGGGTGTTTGTCGGCTTGCGTTGGAAGTTCACTGTCGCAGTGAATAAGGAGCGCGATGAGGGGGGGACCGCAGTTCGGGCAGACGATTGGACAGCTGTGAGATTTTAGAGGGTGGCGTGAGTCGTGTAACGATAATCTCTAAGCCAAAACTATTTTGGCAGTTCTAATGTTATTTAACCACATTTATGATGCAAACATTTCGATACATAATTTGTTATTATTATTTTGTGACGTAGAAGACAATAAAAATAGTTTGCGCTAATTGCAGTACTAAAATAGTTAGTTGTGAACTAATGATTGATCTAAATTAAATGAGAGTAATTATTACGAGCAACTAGAATTTGTTCATTTTTATGAAGCACGCTACTCTGAGTTTTGTTGGCAACTGGAAGCGGATCATCTAAGTGTGTGTGTTACCGCGCTTGTGTGTGTTTAGTTGATGAATTTACTAAAGTATTGTGTTGTATGAAACACACACTTTTTTTAAACTCTACTAGTATTCTACCAATGTGACTTCAAAGCGTCATGTAAGCCTGGGATGAGGAAAGTCTTGCGTTAATTACATAGCTATATGCTAGTCGATAGTATAGGATGTTAAACTTGATAAAAGGAAAGCAGAAGTACAAAAAGAGAGAATTAATAAGAAAAAGAGAAAGAATGAGAGAAGAAATGAGAGAAAACAAAATGAAAAAAAGAGAGAAACGAAGAGAGAGAAATAGATTATAAAAAAAATAGGGAAAGAAAGAAAAAAATTATAGGTCGAAAAAAGAGAGTAAAACGATAGGGAAAAAAAAGATACAGAGAAAGAGAGAAAGAACAAAAGAAATAAAGAGAAAGATTAAACGTAAGAGGGAAAGAAAGAAAGAGAGAGAGAAAAAAAGAGAGAATAAGATTGAAGAGAGTAAGAAAGAAGGATAGAAATAAAAAGATTGAAATACATAAAGAGAGAAAACAAAATCACGGCGCTCATGCGCTGCTAACGACACCTTTGTTTGGGGCTAGTTCACTAGGCTTACAAATATGGTTTGAAGATTGAATAATGTAATGGACATTGAATAATGTAATGGACATATTTTCACATCGCATTGATAGTTTCTTTACCGCTTCAGTTTCTTGATTCCAAAAATAAACAACTATACACTATGCATGACTAAATCAATTGAACTTATTCGGTGGATCTTATTATAATTTCGACATTTGTCTTGGTTTCAGTTATAAGATATTATTTATACTCCTTGTTTACTCTGCCTAAAGTAGTTTAGTTCTATATTTAATCATAAAGCAGAGGCCACACTGTAGTTAAAACCTGCAGACTATAGCTAAGCCGGCACTGGTATTTAATTTAACTGACTACGCCATTTCCTTTTTTCCTAGGACTCCATTTTAGAAAAAATCTGAGTTTGAGTTAAAGAGACTTAGAGAACACTCAGCTACGATGGTATGATTCGAACCAAGTTTCTTTTATTTAGCAGGTCGGCGATCTATTACAAACTTTAACGACCCACGAATTAGTGTCCTAACTAAAGTGCTGCACCCAAATATCTGATATTTAAAAAAAAATATTGTACTAATAACCAAATTAGGACGTATAAACGAGACTCCCCTTTATGTCTCACTGGGTCTCACTAGACATTCGTCTGGAGGTCAGCTCGTGCATACAACATCAACACAATCTGAAATCGAAACTTCAAATACACTCGTGAGTTTTCAAAGGAGGGGGAGGGAGCGAGAGGTTCTAAATTTTTCAAAAAAAAAAAAGTTTTGAAATTTTCTGTTTATAATTCGTGTCAAGTTTTTGTTTGCGCTCTTTGTGACGGGGGAAGCTGCTGAAATGGGACGTCTCAATTTCAAGGAAAGACAACTCTCTTGACTGTCGTCTGGAAAGAAGGATGTTCATTTCCGCTGAAGCAGACGACTTGGTTGGCAGGCAAGCGGCGCGTGTTTTTTCAGCAGACGGCACAATCTTCTGCAGAAGCTGGACATGTCTGGTCAGCTGAGCACTGACTAAACGTGAAGAAATCCAGCCACACGGCTCAATCTTGGAGTATGTTTGTTGACGGGAACAAAATCTGTTAGTACCAAAATAACTTTTCTCTACCCAGGATGAAGCGTGAGTGTATTTTTGTTTTGATTTGTTTTGTTTTTGCTAGTATTGAGAAAATAAGCACAAAGCCTTCCTCCAACCCATTTATTTTTACAAATCTTATATCAACTCACTCTGTCTGTCTGTCTGGTGCAAATTTGGAACACGTTATTCGTTAGTATATTTTTATATAAATGAAAGAGCTAGACATAAATTACGTTTAAAAGAAAAACCAGTTAATCGTAATCGTCCCCCCACCTTCGTTACGTGGATGTGGTAAAGCGGGATTTAAAATGAGTGAACATTGAGACAGACCATTGGAAAGACATAGCCTTAGACCGCACTAGTTGGAGAGAGACGGTGACCAAGAAAGCTATGGACAGCGAGAGAACATGGGCTTCAGCTCTTGAAGAAAAGCGTGCCACACGGAAAATGGCCAGCTCCTCTACCGCCAAAGCAAAAGCCACCTTGATCTGCAATATATGTGGACGGGAGTGTCTCTCCAAAATAGGGCTCCACAGCCATATGAAAAAGTGTTCGAGATGAACCATAGTCGTTTTACGACTGAAGAAGGCCAAGGAATGGTGGTGTTGTATTACTTTAAATTGCAGCTTCAACTTATATGCTCAAAGATATGAACTTGAAAGCTAATCAAAATATAAATATATAATTTAAAATGAGGTAGTAGGAGTTTATTTTACAGTATCAAAAATCCGTTTGATCGTGTAAGAGCTGAGCCGAAGGCTCTTCGAGCCCTAAGTTTGAAAACAACAAAACCTGTCTGAGCGTCAAACAGTAATAAAAAAAAACCTGCGTGAACCACCCATGCAGTTCGGTGCATAGGCCGGCAATGACTCTTAACAGAGACCGGTTAATAAATTATGACTATGTTTGCAGTTACCATTAACGGGCCTGGAGAGTCACCTACCCCACCCCCTTTTTTCCTCTCCTTTCTAAACTGGGCATTAGACCGGCCGTGGCGGAGTTGCAGACACAAACATATGGAGAATTTTAAAATCTTTATTTTATTTTACTTTTGTTGCACCGACCTATAAAAGTCTCTCCTTTGAAATTAAGTATTTGAAGTGAGAAAAGAATTTCTGGTCAGAAAAAAAATGTTGAAGTAATGTTGGAAACAATCAGACGAGAGTTGGAAGTGCTTACCACTCGACCAAGATGCCATTGTATATGTAGAAAAAAACAACAACAACATGAAGTCGGATAATTTAATGACTAAAATGTGGTCACGACGTCGTTTGATGAATTAGAGGTTGTATTTCCTTCTCATTTCATGATCTGCCAATTCGGAGGTGCCGTTCAAATGTATATGAATATGAGACAAATAAGATAAGATAAGATAACTTTTATTGATCCAATCAAATGGAAATTCGATTTAACTGCAATTGACAACCTCAGCGTAACTACTTGTACAATAACAATATAGATGCACAATATAGATGCACATACGAACAATATTCACACACGAAAAATACATACACACTCATAACCAGCGCTTTATAAATAGACTTCTATGTACTTCTCGATGACGACAGAATGTTAATTTGTAATGTTGGTCATCCAGGGTCTATTATTACTGAATGTTTTATTTTTCTTCTTTGGTACAATCATACCAATACATACAAATACTACTAAGATACAATAAATGACACAGTAGATGTAATTTTCTTGAGGTTAAATCTTTAAAACCGGAACAGTAAATATATACACAGTAAATAAGAGTCAAATACAGAATACCGTAATATTAATGAACAAACATGCTAACCAACTATTTACTTTAAACTAGCGACATCTAGCTTTCTCTTTAAATCCTAACTAGATTCTGAACTGTCTACAACCGACTCGCCAACCTTCAACTATCTTCATTTTAATCTCGTTCCCAAGACTCTATAACCTTCCTCCCACGCTCACTCTATCTTCAGCCTTCACCTTTCGTTTTCCCGCCTTTTAATTACCTAACCTAATTCATGCACGTGGATCTGCATTTTGATCATGCGACGTCACATTCGCGCGACAAGACTTGACCTACAAGCTTAAGTACGAGTAAATGTATTATTTATTGTTAGCGACAAACTTCGTCATGTTATTACCATTGACTCCTCTTCCAACTTTTGTGAATGTCAGTTGACAGTCTGACACCAGCTATGTAGATTGTCATTTTAAAAAAGTCCTTAAAAGCATGTAACACTTTTCTCCTTTAGTATTTTTACTATCATTTTTAAATTGTATTGTTCGTATTTTTTAAACACTATCATTTTAACCCTCGAGTGCGTCTCCCTCACCAGGGGACGGTGTCTGTTTGATCGTCTGCTCATCTCCCGAGCTCGTGGTCGATCATTAGGGCGCTCGCTCCGTTCTCCTCACTGCAGGCCATAAACTCAAATTTTTCTCCCGGGGACTGGCTTAGTTAATCATTTGAGACTAACGCGTCCGCTACTGATACTGACCGATCAGTTAGTTAATGACCATTGTGGCTAGTTGAACTGAAACAGGACTTTCGTGATCTCCCTTGATGATTGGTTTTAGTTTGGATGAAAAAGGAAATGTTACCGCGTAAATTATTTTGCTTGGTTATCGGATTTCAATACTGTCATAATAAAAAAAATGGGAATGAAACAACAAATTACTGGCCAGGAAGTTTTAAAATGATTAAGTCAAAAAGTACAACTTGCAAAAATACCATCGAGTTCAAAGCTTTTTTATTTTTTTAATTTTTTTTTTCGGTTAAATTTTAAAATAATTTTGCTATTTTTACTACATCTTTTAAATTGTTCTTCTGTTATTCTAATAAATTATACTATCATTATAAACAAGGCTCGTCTTCGAGTCCGTGGATTAAGCAAGGGTGTATTGCGAATGTATAGGTGGACGTAGAAGACCGCCTCTAAGTTTTCGTGATAACATTAACTCCCTTTTTTATCTTATCGCTTATCGTCTTTCAGCTTTGTTGTTACTGAGTAAAATGTATATATATTTAGTTGCTTACATTTTCTTTTTTTGTTTTTAGTGATTGCAAAATGAGGATCCATGTTTGCTTTTACGATGTAGATATTTATGTTTTATGAAAACATAACAAATGGATAAATATAATGAGTTGTCTTTTTTTTATTACCATTTTACCATTATTTTTTGAGTAATGGAAATTAATTTGTATGTTATAAAAAAAAAGTACACGCGTTTCCATTTAATTCTCTCCAAATATATAACAGTATTACTATTCTGGGCTAAACATAATTGTATGCTTCCTAACTTGATTTATAGACCCATGAAATTACCGATTTTATTCTTTATGAATTTGTTACTAAAGAATTCGTATCCGTATGGAGTTTGGACATTGCATTGCTGCCTTTGTTCTGTACTGTGTTTACTCTGTAGATAAGATGTTTTTATGTAAGGACAAGAAATTTGAATAAGATATATTATCTCAATAAAGATCTAATCAACTGAAGACAAACATCAACTCCGCACAGGGGCGTAGCTAGGAATTTTCCATCGTTTGGGGGCCCCCGGGGGGGGGGGGGGCTAGACTTCTTTGACGCCCCTACATTTTGCGTAATATTTAATTTTTAATGTAAAAAACACTAATTTTGTGCCCCACCCCCCTCAGCATTTAACCAAGTGGTAAGTAAGATGTCCTTAGCATACATACTAAAGAAGTGACCAGTGCCAGTAAATATGACATCTATATTAACGAAGTGACCAGAACATGTCAGTAAATGACATCTATACCAGCGAAGTGACTAATGCCAGTAACATATTTATATAACGGAGTGACCAGAGGAGGGATTTTCAAATTATCCCCCCTCCTCCCCCCACCCTAGCTACGCCACTGACTCCGCACAAGATAGCACCCCCCACACAAATTTAGTGTCTTTTTAATTTAGTTCATTTTAAAAATAATTAAACTATCACCAACAATTGATGACACCTCGAAATGCAACTGACTCTACGGGACTGATCAACCACAGTGGTCATGGGCAGTGGTTACGCATCCATCACGGTGGGGGGGGGGGGGGGGGGGGGGGAGGGAGGGGAAGTTTTGAAAATAAGGGCACGCTGCTAATCAAAATGGCGAAAAGAGACAAAGGAAGATCACAGAAAGATGGATATGTGATGCTGAGTTTAGGTCATCTCGGCCGCAGGAAGTTGTCCAAGCCTTGTCGTGCGTGGCAGCAAATCAAAAACACGCGACCGCGCGATATTCATAACCGACACGCCGTGTGCGGTGACCGCAGCGTCCACTGTATGGGGCGACACCCGGTCACGTGGTATGAAGGACAGTAATAAAGAAGACATGATTGGTTTGTATGCTTGAGAGGGGGGGGGGGGGTCACTGGGTGTGACAGTAGAAAACTGATCGCACTATGATACTACTGACCATCTGCTTGGTCTTGGCTTTTTTTTTCTTTGGTCACTCCGTTATATAAATATGTTACTGGCATTAGTCACTTCGCTGGTATAGATGTCATTTACTGACATGTTTTGGTCACTTCGTTAATATAAATGTCCTTTACTGGCATTGGTCACTTCTTTAGTATATATGCTAAGAACATCTTACTGACCACTTGCTTAATGCTGGTTTAATAATAGATAAAAGAAACTTTGTAAACAGAAGGAAAACCAATATAGAAAATAAAAAAAACAACTAATGCACCAAGAGTTTATAAAAAGTATATTAAAAGTAAACACCCAAAAAGTAAGCAGACAGCTGCAGAATGAATACATAAACAATGTAATATCTAAAGATAACAAAAAAAACCTATAGTCATAGTTGAATTGAAGAAAATGGAAACAACAGGCATAGCGCCATTCAAAGTAGAAGATAACTTAACACATTATGAAAATGAAACTAAGCTAACATCCTCAATAAATACTTTGCATCAACATTCTCAGCCCCAGGAGACAAAGACATATTACTTAATTTGAACCAAGTAGACAACATAGGAGATATAGAAGTACAAGAATGGGGAATCCAAAAACTATTAGCTAACATTAAACCGAATAAAGCATCTGGACCTGATAGTATTCCAGCTAGATTACTCAAATAACTAAGCAATGAACTAGCACCAGTGTTCAAAATACTTTTTCAGGCATCTCTTAATCAGGGCAGTGTACCAAAGGACTGGAAAGATGCTAATGTCACCCCCCCCCCCCCCCCCCCCCCCCCCCCCAATTTAAAAAAGGAGAAAAATCTGACCCAGGAAACTACAGACCAGTATCACTTACCAGCATCACATGTGCAATCCTAGAACACATAATATGAAGCAACATCATAAACCACTTAGACAAACGTAATGTCCTTACTCCATACCAACATGGCTTTAGGAAATATAGATCATGTGAAACACAACTAATAGGACTAATGGATGATTTTTCAAAAGGTTTAGATAACAGTGAGCAAATAGATGCTATCTTACTAGATTTTTCCAAAGCTTTTAACAAAGTTCACCACCATAGTTTGCTTAAAAAATTAAAATATATTGGTATTGATGGTCCATTGCATTGCAGTGGATTAGAGATTTTCTGATAGGGAGAGAACAAACTGTAATAATAAATGGCTCTAAATCAACACCAATAATACTAAACTCAGGTGCACCTCAAGGAACAGTCTTAGGTCCACTACTATTTTTAATTTACATAAATGATTTACCAAATTGCATTAGTATAGGAACAAAAGTCAGATAATTATTTGCAGACGATTACATAATATATAGAACAATATATACAACACAAGATAAAGACATTTTGCAAAGAGAATTAGATGAATTACAGAAATGGGAATAAAAATGAAGCATGTCTTTCCACCCAGAAAAATGTCTGTTATTAAGAGTAACAAAAAAAAAACTAAAACAAATTAATTCCACTTATCTTATTCATGGTAAACCAGTAACACATACTAAAAACGCAAAATACTTAGGTGTAATAATGAATGAAAAACTGTCATGGAATCCCCATGTTGATAAAGCTATCAAAAAATTAGATAAAGCATTAATGCTTTTCAAAAGAAATTTTATAAATCAAACTAAAATGTTAATTAACCTTGGTTAGGCCAATAATTGAATATGCATCCTCTGTTTGGGACCCCCTCAACTCAAGAAAATATTAAGAAACTGGAATAGACACAAAATAGAGCAATGAGATTCATAACTAACGAATATTCACATTGGATTAGAGTAACACCTATAGTAAAATCACTAAATTTAGAAAGCCTTCAGGATAGAAGACTTAAAAGTAAAATAGCAATTATACATAAAACACAAATACAAGTTACCAGTGAAAAATCAAAATCTTTTATTGATATTATATTTAATAATAAAATTTTTAGTATCCGTCAGGAAATTTGTTTTACAATTATGCGTTACAAATAACAATACATGATTTGAGCAAACAATTAGTACAATAGCACACAAGATATGCGTTCATACCACAGTTCTCTTTAACATTGCATCCGAATTGTACAACAGTAAGTTATATTTTGTGCAACGATTTCATTCCAAAAGGAACAAACGAGCTCACGACTCTAGTTGCTTTTGGTGATCGGAGTCTTCCATCTTCTTTGTGATGATCAAATGTTCAAATCAGAGGGTGATTTTTTAAGGTTAAAATTTTTATAGCCTTCTTAGCAGTGGCGTCACTGCTTCTTAGCAATGTTTTTCTCCAGTAGGTGTCCTAGTGTGGTTTGTTTGTAGCCTATGATCTTAGAAATATCATGAAGTTTATTTTTTTTTTTTTATGTCCAGATAGCCAGACCAGGCATTGAAGTTGAAATTTTAAAATATGGCTGAAAAGAGCATGGTAATACATTGACAAATATTTTTATTTTTAAGGACATCACAAACATAGGTCATAACAGTCTGCCTTTAGCATAGCTTCATCACAAGCACTAGACTTGGGCTGAGCTCCGCTGTCTCTACTGTCTCAACATTCCTTTCAAGTCTTGTCTCTATCAGTTCACGGGCTAGATCATACCTTCAGCACTAACTGGAATGGCGCTGTGCAATTGTTACATTTTGGTCTGTGAAATGAACAATTGTTAAACTATTTTTATTTGGAAAACACTCTTTTATGATGATTATTTTAAATGGACAGGTATTCCTTGAATTTTGTACCGTATCCTAGAGTTCTAGAATTCGCAACTGCTAGATCGGTATTTTTTTTTATTTGTGTGAAATGTCAGTCCGTCTGTCCTACTGTCCGTCCGTTCGTCCCGTTTAGATCTCTTAAACTAGAAAAGATAGTGAAAATCTGACATCATAATATTTTAGTCCATTCGAAGTTCTGATGCAACGGCTACTTTTTTTCTTTTCTAAAAGCGAAAAATCTAATTTTTTAAATCCCTTATGCAAGCAGTTTTTTTCATAAAAATACACCACTTTTAAAACTATTCACTATTAATAGTAACAAACACGTGAGGCTCTTAGTAGGGGAGAGTACAATTCACAATATCTTTAACATCTTTATGCAAACGGTTTTAGATGTTTTGTTAATTTGTTGTTGTTTTTTTTTTACATTTGTATTGCTACGTTATGTAGGCTCTGCTCTACTAACTACTAAGTTTACCCAAAAATAATGTTTAATTATTTTAAGAGAAAAAAAGCGATTTAGTATTCATATAAGTTGGACATAATTTAAAACAACAATTAATAAGTAGGTTTTCATATTATCACGTCAACGGTAGTGGCACAACATACGCGTGCGTCACTTACCTAAACGAATTTTTAAAATTATTTTTTTAAGAAAATGTTTTTTTCTTTTTTTGAGGATTTGAATAAGATATTGACCCTTTACAAAATAATTAGATATTCATTATAAGACATCAGTTAGGCCAAGTTCGCATTTAATTTCACATTCACTTTCACCTATCCTTTGGTCTGCTGGACCGCTGGGGCACCACACAAGATCTGTCAACCATCTTTCTCCATTCTTCTCTGTCTTTTGTCTTTAATAGAATTTAATTATGATGTTGTTTTTGAAAATATTGATACCGGCCTGGGTGGACCACTTCTGGGGCCGATTTTTGTGTGGAAACACAAACTGTCTTTGTAACCTTGTTTTTGTTTTAATCTTTTTAGCTTTCCAAGTAATAATGTATTGAAGTAATTTCTAACTTCTACTGCCTATAAATTGAATTAAATTGGATTTAATTATACAAAATAAAACATCACTGTCCATAAAGCTTAAAAAGAAAAAAAACGTTGCGAAACATGTGTAGGTGTTTTTTGACTTTGTTGACCATGTTAAAGCTTTAATACGCCTATAGTAAACTTATAAAACTAGGAAAATAAAACCTTATAATTTGAGCAAAAACAAATGCTTATGTTTAAAATTATGAAATACAACAACAAAAGTTGAATGCAAAGAGGGAGGTAACTCAATAAAAAATAGGAATTTCAAAATCTTCATTCGGTTGTCCCCCTTCGTGGGACGCACCTCGCACAGGAGCGTGTCAACAAAGTTTTACTTCCGGGGAAAAGTCGCCACAGCGTCACTAAATGTAACCAGTTGTCACCGGCTGCAGAAAGTCTTGGTGGATCCTCTGGAGAAATCAACTTGGCCTGCAGTGGTCAGTGAGGTCACGTCAGAGGTCACGTAATGTCATCCGGGAAGAACAATCAATGTCCGGCGCCACGACCTTTTCCCATCTGTATCGATAATTTTCAAAAGGCTCCGAAGCCTTAACACATTTGTTAGGGACTTTCTCAATTAGATCAGACGTCATAGCCGATGACCAGCCCGTATGGTCTATGACGATGTGATATCTGATTGATCACGTGGGTTAGGATATCTAACTTGATTAAATATAATATCTTAAACTAACCTTTCATTTTTTATTAAAAGATTATTTAATTTATCGATATCTTTTTTTTAGGGTGTTATATTTGTAGTATTATAAAATGTACATGTTTTATATATGTCAATAGCATAAAGTGGGTAATGCGAGATGGTAGGTTATATGGGCTTTTGTGTTACCTTTGTACAGGTCTGTGCTATTGGTCGAAGTGAAAGCGAAGCTAAAATTATTACGTGTGTGTATAGCGTCATATTTGACTGCACAGGCAACGGCTGATCGGTAGTAGTCAGTAATATACTATTATTAGGTCGCTTAGAGTGTACATGGGTTACTTATGCAGATTTGTTCTAGATGAGACATTACTTTGCATAAACTAGATATAGGAAGACAAAAAAACAAACAACACGGAATCTTGGGAAGGGTATAGTAAGTTCTATCAGTGTCAGAGAGTATCTCGAAGATTGATATAGGCTACTATATACATGTAAAACTAGCTATCGCAAGAAGTCAGTCATTGTTCACAGTCGCTAGACTTTAATCATTGTTCCATGTGGGTTATTTAATGTGCTTAAAACCATTCCTGTTTCCCTCTGTAGTGATCAACGCCTCCTGTTTACGTCTGATTACACTATTTGCTCTATAGAGATGATCTCTGAAGTCAGCGCCTGTCTTTTCTGTGATAAACTTCTGTCGTTGATGAAGTATCGGCTTAACAAAATACTTGATAAATGTTTAAATATGTGTATCGAGATATTTCTATGTCGCTTCTCACTGTCGTGTCTGTGAAAATAAACACTTGCTGCATTGCAGATGATTCTTGGATGGTCAAAGGCTATGGGAGCACACCCAGAAAGAAAAGCAGACTGAAGTCGGAGTCAATGGGCATCCTGGTGCATAACACATTGACACGCAACCTCATCTATGTTGGAGTTTAGTAACGATTCTAATAGATGTGGCGTCCTGCCTGTGGAATCACGCCGCGCATGTAGGGGGCCGGGTTAGGGCTGGTGGTTCTTCTATCTCTGCCTGTAGAGCCAAGAGCAGGGACAAGAAAGCAAATACTACTGGCCAACACTCCAAGACCAAAAGTCTAAAAATCTTACCATGGAATGCAGAGCAGAGCAAGTAATGGGTCATGTGTCAATGGGTCAAATGGGTCGCAAAATTGGATGGGTCAAATGGGTCATGGGTCAATGCTCCCTGACCCACGACCCATCCTAAGTTTCCGCCTGACTGAAAAAAAACCCGTCGTTGCGCGATTTTTTCTATTTGCGACAAAAACAATACGTGCCCTTCCATACATTTATATAGAAAATTAAAGTTAAATTTTTTCATAATCTGCTAATATCTCCATTTCTTGACTTAATTTTAAAATTTCGCTCTGTTACTATGTAGTATATATATATTTGAACATATATATGCAATAACAAAACAATTGGACAACTAGATTTCTAGAAAAATAAAAAACAAGATTGTGTGTGTCATGAAAAATTTATTTTGAGAAAAATGGGATTTAAAGTTTACAGGGATGTTGATACACACGCTGTGCATTGTGGTCTAAAGTTACCCTCCGGTTTCCAAGATGGCCGCCTTGAGACCAATCAAAATAAACCTCTATGTAGTTGACTACCTTTTAGCCAATCAAATGTTACCAAAAACCTTGAGATCTACGTCAATTCTCGTGTTCTAGTTTCTATAATTAGTTTTAGCTTGGAAAACAATCAAGAAAATGACGTAGTACACAGCGTCCTCTTTAAATCGATACCAAATATGATACGGTCGTAGTTAAGACTTATGCATTACCGTGTGTTGATATTGGTTAAATTTTTCATTTTTTTCAACAAATTTAGATGCCCCCCTGATATTAAAACATGTTTTTAAGTATTAAAATGCAATATTTTGATAATTATAATAATAATATAATAATATTTTAATAATTTGAAGTATACCAAGTGATTCTAGACATATTTTGCTATCAAAATATGCAGTTCTTAAAAAATCGCTATTTTTGTCCCATATCGACTATTTCATGACCCGTGTATTTAGATTTCTCTTTCCTGTTCCTGTTGACATTTTGTTTTGCAGTGAATGTGCTTAATTCAATCTTAATTAATCTAAACTAAACTTAATTCTAAAATGTCGGCGAGTACATCATCATTTAACGACGTCGATAATGTCTCTTACTCAGCAGATAGGCTGAAGGAAGCAATCATGAAAGGTCAGATTGTTATGAAACCAAATAATGATGGTAAATCAGAATCATGGAAAAAATTTCGTATACTTGAGTCATGTGACGGCTCCCCAATCTTTGGCTGGACCGCGTGTGCGGATTGTTTTTGCTGCATAATTTATAAGGCAAAAAGTAAAGATGGTTCAGTGAAACTTTATGGAACTAAAAACATGGCAGATCATGCTAAGAATTGTTTCTGCAGTCCGAATAGACAATTGACAATGGCTAGTTTTGTGAAACGGGCGCCAGGACAAAATTTTAGCGCAGCAGAACGAAACACAGCAAAAGAAGTAGAAGTTCGCTTTGTTGCAGAGACTGGCAGTTCATTTGCTATTGTCGACAATCCTGGTTTTCGTTTTTTGGCCCAGACGTTGATTAATATCGGTAGCAAGCATGGAAATTTAGATGTCAATGACGTTTTATATGGGCAAAAAACTGTAAGAAATGCGGCTTTTGACAAAATGAAATACTGTCAAGAAAATATCAGAAAACAGATTTCTTCTGCAGCTGTACATAATGCTGTAGCTTTCTGCACTGACATGACTACCGACGATGTCAATAAAAACTCATTTAGTGATTTCACAGTCTTTTAGGTTTCAGACTGGGAACTCAAGCATGCCATGTACAAGTGTCAGCATTTTCCTGAGCGGCACACGGCTGACAATATCGGTAAATTCATTGACGAAAACCTGAATGAGCTGGGTCTGAGTTTGACCGACACTCCATGCACAACTGATGGAGGATCAAACATTGTTGCTGCTACAGTATCAAAAACTCATCTGGATTGCACTTGTCACCGTCTTAATACTGCCATTGACACAGCATGGAAACGAGTTTTATCATCTGAAGCCGACTTCCGCCAACTTAATACTTTTTGCCATGAACTTGTGAAATATGTTCGACAGGCAAGTGGAATACAGTCGCTTCTTCCATCAACATTAAAACATGGGGGTGAAACTAGGCCTTGGCGAAGCCTAAGTGGGATGTTTACCTCCATATCTAAAAGTCATTCAGCACTTCATAATATTCTCAAGGAAAGAAAAAAGGAACACCTGATAGCCCGAATTGATATCGATCTTCTAAGACAGGTTGAAGAATTCTTGGGCATGTTTCCAACTTTTTTCAACCTGTTGGAATACGCAAATCTTCCCACTCTTAACAACGTGTTGCCAATTTATTATACAATGCATGAAGCTTGGCAGCCACAATCCTCAGATACAGAAAATATTGCACTTCTTAAGAGAGAATTTCTTTCGGCACTGAACAGTAAGTACTGGGGAAGTACGAATATGCTACATTTTGTTGCTACGTACTTAGACATAACTTTACGGGATCTTCATTTTGTTAAAAATCATACTGATCGAGAATCGTTCCAGAAACAAATCAAGGAAGGTGTAATTTCCTTAGCCGGGGATTACAAGGAAACAGAAAGAAAAGCAGAACAGGACAACAAATCAACAACAAATTCTACTGATGAACCTTCAACTCTAGCAAAAAGGACAAAAATCAATCTTTTGAATGGTTTCAGAGTGGATAAGTACTTACTTAACCCTAACCTTTATATATGTTGCAGCTTTATGATCTTTTGTACTATGTTCAGTCCATGTATATATGTTATGTAATAGTGCCTACACTTTCGCATCATACAAATAGTATAATTGAAACAAATATGTAATTATATGTTTGCGTCATTATTCGATATTTAGGATTTCTGTTTATTACTCTGATTTTGTCTTTCCATTAGAGTTTCTAGTGAAAGAACTAAAGTCATTGCCTCCAGTCTGACATCGGTGGAAAGGGTTGAGCAAGAGATGGCGAAATACAACCAAGAACCAGTCCCAGAAGAAAAAATGCCTGGTGAATTTAATCCATTGAAGTGGTGGGCAGAAAGGGTCCAACGATTTCCACTTTTGTCAGACATCGCACGTAGGATATTTGTCATACCAGCTTCGTCAGCGGAATGTGAAAGACATTTTAGTTCATTTAATGCACGGCACATAATTACAGCACAACGTAACTGCATGCATCCTGAAACAGTTGAAGCTTTGTCTGTCATTTTGCATGGTTACAGAGGAAAACTGTTGCAATAAGATGAAATTTTGTTCAATAAAAATTTTTACATTTTACTTTTGTGCTTTAAATTTCGTAGTTTGTTGAAGCATATTTTTACTTTTAAACAATTTTAATATATCCCATGTTTGATTTAATTTGATATATTTTATTTCGCCAAAATTTGTTTCAATGGGTCATGGATCATGACGGGTCTGGGTCGAGAACTTGATGGGTCATATGGGTCATGGGTCAATCTCAGTGACCCATTACTTGCTCTGATGCAGAGGGCATGCAAAAGAAAAAGAAGTTCTAAAAATATTTCTGCATGATAAAGAAATTGATGTAGCTTGCATCCAAGAAACTCATTTGAACAGTAATCTTCGTTTCTCCATTAGAGGCTACACCTGCATCAGACAAGATAGAGAAATCAGACCCAAAGGAGGAATCCTCACCATCATTAAAAATGACATCCCTACCACAGACATAACTATGCCCAACTCCTCAGAATCAGAAATAATGGGAACTTAGCTAATTCTCCCAAATGGAAATATTAATCTTTTTAACTGCTACTTCCCACCAGACAAGGAAATAGAGATTGACCACATATAAATACCTGACCAAGATATACATGCATCATAAAGAAGGACTGTCGCATCTACGTCTGTCTGTTTATTTGCGTCACGTAATAAAAGATTATTGTAAGACTGGACAGTAGTGTTAAACTTGTATGGACAAACTTGCTAAAAACGTGTGGAGGGGGGGTGATTTCTAAGGTACCTTTTTTAGCTTAGAGAAGCACCATAGTTGACCGAGACCAAAGATAAGGGCACATTCCTCGTTCCATATGCTAGGACCAATTTGTGCTTCCCTTGTGCTAGTAGAGCATGGAATCGGTTGCCTGAGTCAGGAAAACCAGTGACTTGGCAGAATTTAAGTCATTGGTTAACATGCATGACTAGATGCATGACGCATAGGACGTAATCTTTTTTATTTTGGAAGTAACGTCTGTATTATATAAGAAGAGACGTGCAACTTATGAGCTGTTTAGACCAATAGCCCTTTGCCACTTTGTACATACCCGTGACGTGGCAACGAGCTATTCTTCTAAACTGCCCACGGGCTGTGACGTTGCAGTTCAGTGTTCATGCCTTCTATAAATGAATGGTCTCGAGTTGAGGAATTTAAAAGCGGATATTTTGTGACATCACGGGAGGATGGGTATTAAGAGGCTGTTTATATTTATAGACAGTTGACATTTGTAGTTAAAGTCGACAATATCATTTAGTGACAAAGACTCGACTGTAGCCCATTAACTATTGAAGTAGATTTAATTGGTACAGTGGAGTGGAGTTAGTCCTTGCACGTTTAACCTGTGAAGTGTCTCTTTATACAACGAATTCGTCTTATGAATCATACGTCAGAACAAGACACGCATCCATCTTCTGATGAATTGAACGACATACATAGGGAGCAATTCACAACACAAAATGTTGCTACAAAAATATTAGCTGCATGAAATAGTTGGTAAAATTTTTAAAGTGTATAATATTTCGGAAAAAAAACATAATAGAAAAATATTTGGTTAAATTCAATAAAGATAATATTTTAACCAAGGCCCAGGCTTTATTTTGTAGAAATAAAATCAATAACATTTAGTAATATTTAGTCTGGATTTGCTTAGTAAGAGAGCAAGCAACTTTTTAGAAGACGTTATAAAGTAATGCAAATATTAAATAATTACATCAAAGGCGTATATGTGACATCAAAGGTGTATATGTGACATCGAAAGGTGTATATGTGACATCAAAAGGTGTATATGTGACATCGAAAGGTGTATATGTGACATCGAAAGGTGTATATGTGACATCAAAGTTTTATATGTGACATGGAAAGGTGTATATGTGACATCAAAGGCGTATATAGGTGACATCAAAGGTGTATATGTGACATCGAAAGGTGTATATGTCACATCAAAGGCGTATATATGTGACATCAAAGGTGTATATGTGACATCAAAAGGTGTATATGTGATATCGAAAGGTGTATATGTGACATCGAAAGGTGTATATGTCACATCAAAGACGTATATGTGACATCAAAGTTTTATATGTGACATAGAAAGGTGTATATGTGACATCAAAGGCGTATATAGGTGACATCAAAGGTGTATATGTGACATCGAAAGGTGTATATGTCACATCAAAGGCGTATATATGTGACATCAAAGGTGTATATGTGACATCAAAAGGTGTATATGTGATATCGAAAGGTGTATATGTCACATCGAAAGGTGTATATGTCACATCAAAGGCGTATATGTGACATCGAAAGGTGTATATGTGACATCAAAGGCGTGTATGTGACATCGAAAGGTGTATATGTGACATCAAAGGCGTATATGTGACATCGAATGCGTAAATGGGACATTGAAAGGTGTATATGTGACATCGAAAGGTGTATATGTGACATCAAAGGCGTAAATGTGACATTGAAAGATGTATATGTGACATCAAAGGCGTAAATGTGACATCGAAAGGTGTATATGTGACATCGAAAGGTGTATATGTGACATCAAAGGCGTAAACGTGACATCGAAAGGTGTATATGTGACATCAAAGGTGTATATGTGACATCGAAAGGCGTATATGTGACATCAAAGGTGTATATGTGACATCAAAGGTGTATATGTAACATCAAAGGTGTATATGTAACATCAAAGGCGTATATGTGACATCAAAGGCGTGTATGTGACATCAAAGGAGTATATATGACATAGAAAGGCGTATATGTGACATCAAAGGCGTAAACGTGACATCGAAAGGTGTATTATATGTGACATCAAAGGTGTATATGTGACATCGAAAGGCGTATATGTGACATCAAAGGTGTATAAGTGACATCAAAGGTGTATATGTAACATCAAAGGCGTATATGTGACATCAAAGCCGTGTATGTGACATCAAAGGAGTATATGTGACATAGAAAGGCGTATATGTGACATCAAAGGTGTAAATGTGAAGATGGTTTGAAAAAAAAAGAGGCTGAAGTTTAATTTTCCAATTCAGAGATTTGTTTAGGCTCATTGTAATGCAAATTTCTTTTTTAAAAGCAATTAGTTTGAAAACCATTGAACCTAAAAATATGGCATAATACAACAAAAGTGTTTTTTCACCTGTTTTATTTTAAATATTTTTATTAAAAATTAAGCGAATACTAATAGTGCTACCGTGTTCCACATAGAAATTAGGAGTAAATAGAATAACATTTCTATTTGTTAGTCTGTCAAGAACAACGTGTATCCTCCCTTATTTTTAACCACTCGAAGATATCAAGTATCAATTTAGATTTCTGTGAACTTGGGACCTCGCTTCCAAAGTTCGTGTTCCACAAAAGAATAAATTTGAGGAAATATGAACAATGATACATCAAGTGCCAGTGCACTTTGTGTTATTACCTGATACATCAAGTGCCAGTGCACCGTGTGTTATGACCTGATACATCAAGTGCCAGTGCACCGTGTGTTTTGACCTGATACATCAAGTGCCAGTGCACTTTGTGTTATTACCTGATACATCAAGTGCCAGTGCACCGTGTGTTATGACCTGATACATCAAGTGCCAGTGCACCGTGTGTTATGACCTGATACATCAAGTGACAGTGCACCGTGTGTTTTGACCTGATACATCAAGTGCCAGTGCACTTTGTGTTATTACCTGATACATCAAGTGCCAGTGCACCGTGTGTTATGACCTGATACATCAAGTGCCAGTGCACCGTGTGTTATTACCTAATACATCAAGTGCCAGTGCACCATGTGTTATGACCTGATACATCAAGTGACAGTGCACCGTGTGTTATGACCTGATACATAAAGTGCCAGTGCACCGTGTGTTATGACCTGATACATCAGGTGCCAGTGCACTTTGTGTTATTACCTGATACATCAAGTGCCAGTGCACCGTGTGCTATTCAAGGCAAGCCGAAAGCTAATGTTGGAAGAATGGAATGGGCTTAGATACAGAGAAACATTTTGTTTTCCTCACTAGTTCTCCAAAAATGTATATCAACAAGATTTTGTAGATAAAAATTACAGAAGTTACAACCAGATGTTTAGGCTCATTGATATCACTACCGCACTCCAAGTGATATGATTGGTTGATGTCTTCTCTCTAGTAGATATGTAGATTGTGCGGTGATTGAATCAGTGACTGCATTATCCTACATTTTTCTTTTTCTTTTTCAATATAATCCTTGTTTGACTGGATTGGATTTCCTGGATCTTATTTTGCTCTTCAGTTTTTTCCCCATCGCCTTTAGTTGTGGCCTGAGTGACGGGGAAAGTGATATGTGTGTGTTCCTATTTATTTCTTTGCTAATTGGGTGTTGATGACTTTTCTTTTTCTTTTCTTTCTTTGTTTCTGCTACCACTAGACTTAGGATGAAAAGCAAGGTCAATAGCTTCAGCTGTTTTGTTGCAAGCTGAAAAAACAACAACAAATAGGCTGTAAATACACATTGTACCATTAAAATTACAACATGAACTAACAAAAAAAAAAAAAAGAAATGAATTTTGGAGAATTTGAGATACCAAAAGTAAAGTATCTGTTAAAGACAGGCGTAGATGGCATAAAGGAAATTTTAATAGATGTTTCATCCAGCAGTTTTCGTCACAAATAAGCTGGCATGGTTATGTGGATTACTTTTTGCCCTCGAAGACACAGGCCTTAAAATATTGAGAAGCATTTACTTTAAAAATAAGTCTTGTTTTGTAAATTGAATTTATTTGTTGTACATGCTTCAGATGTTCCGTCAGGTAAAAAAAAGATTATTGGTTTCTAATCCAAGCCTTCCGCAGGACGGCGGGGTTAGCGGCGGGCAGAGTTCGAACCCTCGACCCTCGAGAAGACGGTTCAGAGCTCATACTACACGATCAGGCAGCCGTCTGTTTGTTATGACTAAAATATTAACAAAGAAAACCAAGAAGATAAACGACAAATAAGACAAACATCTTACAATATGTACAAATTAAAAATAATTCATCAGATTTTTAAAAATTCCACTGGATATCGAGCCGATGATTGAGTCACCATGAGCTTCGAGAACGTACGCCTTTAACAAATCCGCGTGCGGGCAATGCATATTTTACCAATTATGTATTGATATTATCATTACATGGACATCTAGATCCAACACTAGACTCTAGAACAAAACTTGTAGACCAAAACTCCTGATTTAGAGCTCTTTGCTCTTAAGATCTAACTAGATCTAGATCTACTTCTAGATCTAGAACCTAGATGTAATCTACATGGGTCATATATATAAATATATACATCAACAGTTAAATTTCTAGAAAAAATGTTAGTCTTTTTTTTTTGTTATCAACGGTCCTAATCCAAGTTCCATGAAGTTCTGACTAGAATAGAGATAATGTAAAAAAAAATTAAGAGGTTTATCCTGGGTATAAGTTGCATTGCAGATTCTCCAAATGTATTGATTTCTTGATAAAATGACATTACTTTACCAAGCGTTGATGGTATTCTGAGGAACTTTTGGTGTCATTTGAACTTCCAAGGGTGTCACGGGCCAAGTCTCCGCAAAAAAATGTAGCATCTGATAGAACTGATAATGTGAGGCTCCATTATGCATTGTAGGCAGGAATTTCACAGGCATGAAATAGCCCGCAGTCCGTAGTTTGGGCAACATTGATGTCACGTTTTCAATAGTGTTAATTTTAAACTCCAATATATCTGAAATAATGTTTACCTTTGAATGAATAGATGGAGCCTGTTGCCATGTCTTCGCGTGTCTTGACATTATTAAACTAGGAAAGGGAAGCAAGAAGAATATTGATATAAATATCTATCTATCTATCTATCTATCTATCTATCTATCTATCTATCTATCTATCTATCTATCTATCTACCTACCTACCTAACTATCTATCTATCTATGTATGTATGTATCTATCTATCTATCATCTACCTACCTACCTACCTACCTACATAGCTACATACCTACCTACCTACCTACCTAACTACCTACCTACCTAACTACCTATCTATCTATCTATTTATCTATCTATCTATTTATCTATCTATCTATCTATCTATCTATCTATCTACCTACCTGCCTACCTACCTATCTATCTATCTATCTATCTATCTATCTATCTATCTATCTACCTACCTGCCTACCTACCTATCTATCTATCTATCTATCTATCTATCTATCTATCTATCTCTTTGTATCTCTTCTCTCTCTCTCTAAGTATATATTTATACATATATATATATCAAGGGCGTAGCCAAGATTTTTTTCGGGGGAGTGGGGAGATTTTCGTCTCTCACAGCAATACATATGTCTGTGTGTGTGCGTGCATGCGTGCGTGCGTGCGTGCGTGTGTTTACGTAATTTATCTTTATTACATTTGGAACCTTCATTTTTTCAGACGACGGCGTCCACCAAGCCCTATTTCTGGTATTTAAAACAAAACTAAATGCATATCTGAGGTATCTGCAGTGCATTAGCCTGCTATTAAAAATTGTTAGTTCAAAAACCAAATCTGCTATTCACTTCACTTTATTAATGGAGCCCACCAACTGATAGAAATGTGTAACCCCTCTTGACTACGCTCATGGAATTTGGCGACTTTAGTTTGCTTTTCATTTTATATTGAAAAGGGAAGTTTTTATAGTGAAAATCATCTGTTGTGGGGTTTTAAGTAAACAAACTCAAAACCCCCTTAACTACGCTCTGTTCAGGCTTCCGCGCGGTGGTGATGCTTGTAGATATATCTAGTGTAGATCTACGTCTGGCTGGAGGTAATACCGAACTCAAAACTACTACAGTAACACCGGCGAAAAACCGAAACAATCAAAATAGGTAGTCGACGCTGATGCTGTTTACAAATACATTTAATAACTAAGAAGGGAATCGTCCTATGTCAGCTATGTCCGTAAATCCGTATCTAAATTCTACTGCTCTACACCAAGCATCCTCTTTCTAGCGTCAGTAAGAGCGTTCTTGTTTTTTAAAGATCTGTCACGTCATTTGTCGCTAAGTAAAACTTTACCCTTATTCCCGAAACAAATAACTAATTCCTAATCATGTCATAACAACTCCTCCCCCTCCCGCTAAAAAAAATTGCCAGTCAATTTTTTATCTACTGTCTTAGTCTTACATTGTGCAAGGGCCAAAATGTAGGGAAACATAAAAGACAACACAACTTGAGTCTTGATTTCGGTTTCAACTTCTTCATCATTGTCCCAAACTCAAGTTGATCTGAACACCTTTCCCTCAAATGTCACAAAGTGATACTGTCCAATGTGATGTGCCATAGGTGACCGCCGACATAGTCTGTATATCCATACTTTATCACATCACATTCCAGAGGTTCCACCACTTTCCCTCACACGTCAGGACAGACATTTTACCTAATATGACAAATTGACATTTATCAATAATCGTTCTCCCACTATACACCTAACGTTCGTTCGGGCATTTACAAGTGTATTTTATTTCCTCTCTCCACTTACTTGTCCCAGCGCGACCTAACTCTTTACTGATGTATGATCATGATCAACAACAAGAAATAACTTATAAAACTTACTTTCCCTTGGTATCAATACCTCGTCGCCTTATAAATGCCCTATCTATTCCTACCTCCATACATACAATTCATACATATTCATACATAATAAATAACTAACATGAGTCAATCTAATACTAACTAATACTACAACAACATAATAACTGCCTAGCTATGACTACTAGGTAAGTCAATTAATTAAGAATAAACACTTCAAATATCAAACCAATCAACTTATTTACACACTACGGTTGTATAGTGTTAAGTTTCACAGGCTATCTACACGACCCATACATTTGTTCTCTCCAACTGGAGTTAACATCTCTTCTTACACCACTATAGCCCGCTTGCGGCCTTCTACCTTGGTATGCCTTGCGATTACCGCTACCACAGTCATCGGATATAGACCTGTGCCTCCTATCCGAACTCGCAATCTTCTGTTCAGACTGTTCTGCCCTACTCCAACAGTCTTTAGCGATGTGCCCCTGTTTATGGCAGTTAAAACAAATTCTGTCCTTTCTAGGTTTGTTTCGCCTCCTGTTGCCATATCTGCTTTTCCAACTTCTAACCTGTTTATCAGAAGCGGCTCTGACACCTGCTACATTTCCAAGTAAAACATCTCTAGATAACCTCGGCATGGCTACCCCTTCACAATACCCTGTGTACAATGGAGATCGAAGGAACACTTTGCACGCTTCGAACCTCTTAACTGCACCGTCTGCCAATCTGACTGATTTGGTATAGCCTAAATAATCATTGGACTTAACTAATCCCCCTCTAACCGCGAGTGTACTGCTAGCTGTGTCCCGGATCACCTTTATCTGTTTATTATTTATCATGCCTGGATATAATTTAAACCTATCTTCCCCACAATCAACGTAGTTAATTTCCTCATCTGGTTCACTATCCCTACTATCACGATCCCTGTCTTGGATGCTCCTTACAAAATTAACCCTATCTGGTGACCGATTATCCCTCTCTTGTCTACGGTTTCCTTGATTACCTCTCCTATCACTAGTGCCACTATTATCCTGTGTATTCATATTGCCAGCTCTATTCCCCCTATGTTTCTTACACTGGTATGCCATGTATCCCTTTTCCTGACAGTTAAAACATGTAACCTCCCTAAGGTTTCTATCACCCGCTCTAGGTCTATCTATTCTCCTATCATAACTTTCCCGACCAATGTTCCCACGTTCCCTGGACCTATCATTTCCCTTTACATAATTTATTAGGTCAATAACTTTTTTGTGGTCTCTAACTGAAAGTGGGTTGTTTGGATAAGCATTCTTAAAGATCCTAATAATTTCTACCAAGTCTTCAATTATCTTAGGGTTTCTTTCTTTTATAAAAGACTGTAGCTGAGGGTCGCACTTATTGATGAAATTGTCAATCAGAATAAAGTTCCTCAACCCCTCGTAAGTGTTCTCCACATTCTCGAATCCGAGCCATTTAGTGAAGAAGTCCTTCTCTGCGTTGATAGTTGTTTGTGGATCAACTTGGCTGGATGGAGTGTTTTCGTAATACTTCTTTCGGAATGTTGCCGCGTTGTGCCCGTATGCGTTTAGCAGTTCCTTCTTTAGCACCTGATAGCTGTTTTGCATCGAGTGGTCGTGGTTCTGGCAAATCGTGAGGGCTTTCCCATGTACGAAGTCCAACAAGATTTCGGACCACTCCCTCTCTTGGACATTAAACTTTGCTAGTTTAATTTCAAAGCGTTTCAGATAGTCGCCGATGTCGTCCTTGTCTTCCGCAAAAGGTTGTATTTTCTTTTTCATCCATGCGGCGCTACTATGGCTTTCTATGTTGGCACTATTGTTGCTGTTCCCTTCGATGGGCACACTTACACCAGCCTCTATCCTCATCTGCTCAACTTGAATTCTCACTTTTCTGTCCGCCTCTTCTTTCTTCTCCCTTTCTACACGTTCTGCCTCTCTAACCTTTTCCCGCTCTATGCGATCTGCTTCTTCTTTTTCCTTTTCTCTGCCTCTAGCTTTCTCTCTCTCCAAGCGTTCTGCTTCCCTACTTCTCTCCTTCTCCAAGCGCTCTGCTTCCGCCGCCACCATCTGCTGCACATAGGCAGTTAATTCTTTGCCTCGCAGTTCCAATTCTGTCTTGGCTTCATGAATTAGCTTTTTTCTAAATTCTTCTAGGTCGTAACCTGAAGTAGTTGCCATATTCCTTATTTGTTACTTTATCCTACTTTATGGTACCTCTTATACCAACAAACAAAACCCTTGGCGTCTAACTACCAACTTAGACTAATAACCACTTCTACCCTTTCTCAAGATACACTTAGTATCCTTGGTACAAGTGTGTAGGCTACACTTTGACCCGACTGAATACGCTGTGCGACACACGCACACTCAACCGGCAACGTGTTACTCAACACTAGTGGCCGGTAAATAGACCAACCTGTCTATTTACAAATACTAAAATTACAACTGGGCAATCAGGCTTCACCTCGATTGTTCCCCAGATCTAGTCTAGATTACGCTAGATCTTAGTTACTTCTTACCTGCTTTCACAGCCAGGAGTGTATATAACTTACAACTTATACAAATAAACTATGAAAATAAACTTAAATACGATAAACACCAAACTATAGATCTAGTTCCAATGAATGAGACTTTCGTCTGACAGTAAGACTTAAGACGGGAGTATTGCAAACAATTAATACATGACGTTACTAAAAAAATGCTAAACTAAATGATTCACACTCACATACAGGACGCATTAACAGCTAACCATATATATGGACCTCTTGCTAGATTACACCTAATTTTAAGGATATCCCCAATCCACCACGATTTAACCTGGTAGTGATAATCTAGAGAGTGGTCACTTCCCTACAGACTCTAATTATTCTAAGGAGAAAGTAGTTAAATAACACTTGACTTATCTGTCTAAGAAGCGGCGATAACTCCACAGTCAGTCTCGGGTCCACTATTCCTACGCTAATGTCTGTCCCGGCGGCAAGGCTCACGGCGATGTCTTCCCTAGCGGTGAGACAAGAACAACGAACGTTTCGGCTCTCCAAGGTCCTTCAGTACTGGTCTGCAATGGCTCCGGTTCTTCGGTGGTACGGCGTCTGGTTCTGGTGTTCACGGTGATCTGTCGTCTGGCTCCGGTTCGTCGGTGGCGTAGAGTCTGGTTCCGGCTGCTGGTTCCGACGCAGGTACGGTGGTTCCAGGTGGTCGTCTGTCCAAAGTGAACCTGGAACGGTCCAACTATTGACACAGCGACAAAGTCAAAGTCCAGTGCTAAACTACCGGCTATCTGGCTATCTAACGTGTAGCACAGAATTCAGCCGAGCTGTAGATCAAATTAGCACTACTGTACTTAAGTGCCGTAGGCAGTACGATGTCTCCTACGTCAAAAGTTCTTTGGCGTGACCCCAACGGTCGATCTTGGCCTTGCAGAAGGTGACCTTCACGTTCGTTCTCACTATGCCGGCGATATCTGTTCAGTACGGAATCGACAGGACGGTTTTCTTCCCTCCACAAAACTGTAGCCTTCTCGATACAAGCTTCAATACGATGCCACAAGTATGGGTATTTACAAATCACAACTGTAGATCTAGATCTATATTTCGTTACCTCCTAGTTCTACGAGTCCAGGATCTCACTGGCTTTCCTTCGCCGACGTGGCTGTATAATCAGGGTCTAGCTGCAGACTAGGCCGATGACGTTAACTTCTGCCTCCTCCTAACAGAGGGCTTCTATTCTTCTTGATGTTGCTGCCAGTAAGCTCCGAGTCGGGGTCGCCACGTTGTTCAGGCTTCCGCGCGGTGGTGATGCTTGTAGATATATCTAGTGTAGATCTACGTCTGGCTGGAGGTAATACCGAACTCAAAACTACTACAGTAACACCGGCGAAAAACCGAAACAATCAAAATAGGTAGTCGACGCTGATGCTGTTTACAAATACATTTAATAACTAAGAAGGGAATCGTCCTATGTCAGCTATGTCCGTAAATCCGTATCTAAATTCTACTGCTCTACACCAAGCATCCTCTTTCTAGCGTCAGTAAGAGCGTTCTTGTTTTTTAAAGATCTGTCACGTCATTTGTCGCTAAGTAAAACTTTACCCTTATTCCCGAAACAAATAACTAATTCCTAATCATGTCATAACAGCTCATAGAATTTTGTGACTATTGTTTGCTTGAGAATAATATTGAGGGTTTTTTTTTAACCTCAAAACTCTCTGTAGGGGGTTTTAAACTAAAAACCCTCTGGAGGGGGGAGGGGAACTCAACCCCCCCCCCCTTTCGTTATGCTCATAGAATGTTGTGACTGTAGTTTGCTTTATATATATATCAACGCTAAAAAAAACGCAAACAAAAACTTTATGTCCGTTTCTCAAGGTCGCCAGGGCTCTCACTTTCCTTCAAAGAACAGCACCAGGAAAAAGAAGAAGATGCAAAGAAAGTGATGGGAAGACATCATTTAAGAGTGGACAAGCCTGTCACATAAGATATTGTTATAACCTTGCCATGCACACCACCATCCAAGATAGTGCAGAAAGAAGTTGCGCACTATCAGTGACTAGACGGGAAGGATGTTGACATTATGAGAGAGAGAGAACGATTTCCGCCGGAGCCTAGATAGCCGATATGAAGATGCTGTGATCAAGGCAGATGTCCTATGTGTATGTGATGTCCCCCTGTAAATAAACATCTATGTGCCTCGTTGAGTTTGCCTCCCTTCAGTTATTACAATATTCTAAGGCTGAGCAGTAGTTCCACTGAATGAATGCTGAATGAATTACATGCAGGAGTTGCAACGGAATCAACTTAACATGGGTGACAGTTTTCCAGACAGATGTAGAACATTGGAGCCTTCGTATTTCACATACAAGGTAAACTTCAGTTTGGATGCAATATCCAGTTTTCAGTTTTCAGTTTGGTTTCAGTTTTCAGTTTGGTTTCAGTTTTCAGTTTGGTTTCAGTTTTCAGTTTTCAGTTTGGTTTCAGTTTTCAGTTTGGTTTCACTTTTCAGTTTTCAGTTTGATTTCAGTTTTCAGTTTTCAGTTTGGTTTCAGTTTTCAGTTTGGTTTCAGTTTTCAGTTTGGTTTCAGTTTTCAGTTTGATTTCAGTTTTCAGTTTGGTTTCAGTTTTCAGTTTGGTTTCAGTTTTCAGTTTGATTTCAGTTTTCAGTTTTCAGTTTGATTTCAGTTTTCAGTTTTCAGTTTTCAGTTTGGTTTCACTTTTCAGTTTTCAGTTTGGTTTCACTTTTCAGTTTGGTTTCACTTTTCAGTTATCCAATGTTTTTCGTCTCAATTTGTTTCCTTAAGGGAAAAACAACAAAACACCGTGTCAGCCCCTATCTCTTAACGATTCATTGAACTGGGTCAAAGGTCGAACGTCAAGGTGCTATGCAAAAGTTGTTTCTATGAGAGAAAATGCTTAAATAAGTACCTTGGAAGCTAGTCCTGGTTTCCTCTGTAGTGATCAATACCTGGTGTTGGCTTCTTACACTCTGTGGATGATCTTTTAAGTCTTTCTTCTGTTATTAACTTCTCGTGAATCAACAAAATATCCGGTGATTGTTTGAATCTTCGTTGTACAGGCAAACTTGTAAACATGAATAACTGACTACAACGAGGGACAAAGTATTTATAACTATCTGCAGAGTTTTTAGCATGGCACCGTTCTCCGCATAGACCAATAAAAAAACAACCCCAGAAGGTTCAAGGTCAGCTAACGGAAGTAAGGATAGACTGAAAGAAGCGAAAAGAAAACAAAATGAACCCAGGCCATAAACTTCAAACTCTGAACACTCCCAAAACTGTCTGATAACAACTAATTGTTTTTAAAGGATTGTAGAACTCTGCGTTAAAAAAAAGTGTCCTAAATCTTAAAAATGTTCCTTCTAAAATATGTTTTCTTACGCCCTTTACCTGTAAATCTAGTCTTACATGGTAACTAGAGACATTCACTGTACCGAGTCATGGATTTCCTGTCTGACTCATGCCACTAGGAAAGAAAGAAAACTTATACGACCTTGTACTAGTAAATGGAATAAAAAATGCGTTTTTTTTTGCCTCTTTCTGGATATGTATGTTAATAAAGTCTGTATTTGCAAGATATGTATGTTAATAAAGTCTGTATTTGCAAGATATGTGTAGCGTATGATCGCTACTTTATCTTCTAAGTCTTCTATTATGGAATGTCTTTTTAAGTGAATTTACTAATGGTACTTGTAGCTGCAACAAAACTGTTTTACTGTATTCTGGGAGAGTAAGGAGATATGCTCCAGTAGATTCTCTTTCTTAGACTTAAATTAAGGCTTTAGATCTACTAATACTGCTAATAATAACTAATAGTAATATTCTATATAGTTAGTTATACACGTAAATACATTGATCTAGACATAGATCTAGTCTAGGTCCATATTTTGAATTTAATAAACCATTTGATTTGATTTAATTGTCATTGTAAATTAGCTTTCACTTTAGACTTAGACTTAACTTAGGCATTGTAAACCTTAAACTAGATTTAGACTAGACCTTTAAAAACTAAAATCATCAACAGTCATCATGAAATTGCTCTGGATATTTATCCTACTAATTACTAAATACACACTAGCTGAACATAGAAGTAGATCTACCTTAGTCAACATTAAACTTAAAAAGGAAACAACAGTCATAATCAATCATCACACTGTAGATCAATGCAACTTAAAAAATAACCTAACATACACATTCATAACATTAAAGAAGATCACCCATCACAAATGGAAGTTCTCAATCAGACACAGCAGAAATAAATACCTATCACTGTTAATATTAATAGCAGGAGATGTAGAGTCAAATCTAGGGCCTAGATCTAAAGATAGATGCAACATCTGCAAAAAGTATGCACCATGAAACAGAAAGCAATTCAATGTGACACCTGCGATGAATGGTACCACGCATCATGTCTCCATATGAATACACCTGTGTATTATGTCTTAGGCAACGAAGACGCATCATGGTACTGTGTACCGTGTAGGTTACCTCAGTTTACATCAGGACAGTTGGTTTCCTTTGATGCAGAGACTTCTAACCCATACAATATCCTAAACACCATCCCAAACCAAACTCCCCAACCACTAGCCAGATCCACTCCTGTTAAACCCAAATGTACAAAAATTAATACAACAGCCTCAGAGAGAGAGAGAGAAAGAGAGAGAGATGTAAATGTTTAACTAGAAAGTAGGATTGTTTAATCCTATTGTACATGTATTCCACAAGTAGGAATGATATTAAAGAATAAGAACGAAACGAAAGAGGAAAGGCAACTCCTTAAATAATAACAATACTCTCAAATTGGCTTGTCTCCCTTTTTGACGTTTGTCCTGGAAATTGTGGGCTTCTTCATCTTCACCGATTCCTTGGTCCAGTGTTTCCCAAACCTTTTTCCGTAACGGAACACTTCGCGAATTCTGAGAATTTAGAGGAACATTTAGACTTTTCTTTTAGAGTGATTAACTCACGTCGTGGTCAACTAGTTAATTATTCTAGTAATTCGTGGAACACGTATTCAGGCCTCACGGAACACTGAGGATACGCGGAACACAGCTTGAGAAACACTGCTCTAGTCTGTTGGACCGTCGGGACATCGCACAAGATCTGTCAATCGTCTTTCTCCATTTCTCTCTGTCCCTGCCTCTGTCATTCACTGACAGGCCTGTCCTATCTTTGATGTTGTCTTCCCTATCGCTTCTTCTGTCTTCCTCCTCCTCTTCTTCTTCCTGGTACTGTCCCCTGATGGAATGTCTTTGCGAACCCTGGGGACTTTGCGATGTGGCTATAGAGTTTGAGTTTCTTGATAGTGGTTAGCAGGTCATCGTGGGGTCCAATCGCTGTATTAATCCTGTTTCTAATCTCTTCATTCGTGACACCTAGGATCTTTCTGTAGCATCTTTGTTCCATTGCTAGGATCTTTTTCTCGAGATTTGCAGTCAGCATCCAAGACTCGCAGGCATAGAAGAATATGGCCGTGACTAGGGAGCGCATAAGTCTGATTTTAGTGTCGAGGGCTAAGCCTTTGTTTTGAATTTTGCAAGTGACGCTGTAGACAGTGCAAATCTGGCCAGTAGTTTAGGTTTGTTTCCTTCATCTGAAACAATAGCTCCAAGGTATTTAAAACTAATGACATTTGTCAGCTTTTCAACATTAATGCTAATGTCCTTTTTGAAGGCCAGTTGGTTATTGATCATATTGTGTTCTACGGAAGTATCCGAAACCGTTGTTCGTCACAGTGTCATTAAGTGTAACAAAGTGTTTTGAATGCATCGTCTCTGATTAGTTACCTAATTATTTTATGATGATCAATTTAAATAGATTTTCTTTTTTGTTTTATGGTAATTATAAACTATTTTTTATAACTAGACTTTTCAATCGACCACTAAAAATAACGCTGGTGTCTTTTGACTGGAATTATCATCGACAGTTTATTCACATTACAGATGTCAGATACTATAACAGCTGACTTGTCACTCACAGGGACATTAATGAATTTCATTCAAAGAATTTTAAACTTACGATTTTTATTCAGCACTCGAGCGTTGCACCACTCCGACATCCCCCCTCATGTTTACATCTAGCATGACATACAAACAATATATTAAGATAAATAGAGTAAATAGGTTTTTATTGGTCCTTGCAACTGTATATTTTATAAAAAATTTTTTATTTCAGTTATACAATATAAGCTATATTAGTGATATGGACAATATGAGAATCGTACCTTCTTTACAAGATTCTCCCTAAAGAATTAATAAAAAAAAATGTGATCTTCAAATCAAATGTTTTAAGTCTATTGATTAGTGAAAAACATGATTAACTCTTTCTCTCCTGACGATTTGCCAACGTTGATTTGAACACATTGAACTAAATTGATTTTCGGAATTTTAGACTTTAATTTGAGTTGTTTTAAAAAAAAGAGCTTGCAATCCCCTGTAAATCTATATCCAAATATAACATTTTATGATAACAAACAAAAACGTTGTTGAAGTTTAATATCAGGATAGTGAAATAAGAATAGGGGAAAATGAGAGAAAGAGTTAACAATGATCATTTTTAAAAAAATGTTGCCATAACAACATACAGCTCTGTACGACGTGGCAACAAGCTATTAGTCTAAACAGCCCATAGGTTGTGACGTTGCAGGTCAGTGTTGAGGCCTTCTATAACGTATGGTCTCGAATTAACAGAAGAACGAATTCTAGCTGTAGCCATCAGATAGTTAAGTCGATACATACGTCTGAGATAGTAAAATACGTCTGAGATAGTAAAAATACGTCTGAGATAGTAAAAATACGTCTGAGATAGTAAAAATACGTCTGAGATAGTAAAAAATACGTCTGAGATAGTAAAATACGTCTGAGATAGTAAAATACGCCTGAGATAGTAAAACAAAATACGTCTGAGATAGTAAAAAATACGTCTGAGATAGTAAAATACGTCTGAGATAGTAAAAATACGCCTGAGATAGTAAAAATACGCCTGAGATAGTAAAACAAAATACGTCTGAGATAGTAAAAAATACGTCTGAGATAGTAAAATACGTCTGAGATAGTAAAAAATACGTCTGAGATAGTAAAATACGTCTGAGATAGTAAAAATACGTCTGAGATAGTAAAATACGTCTGAGATAGTAAAACAAAATACGTGAGATAGTAAAATACGTCTGAGATAGTAAAATACGTCTGAGATAGTTAAAATACGTCTGAGATAGCCATGTTCTACAATAGAAGTGTTAATAAATTATTAAGAAGAAAATGAATTAGAATTTCTTTTATTCATACCGAAAAATTAACTTAAACAAAAAATATAGAAATACACATATTATAAAGGTTGTTAGTACTGGAGACCGGCATAAATCTGAACTACCAACAACCAGAACAGAACCTCCAAGAGGAGAGGCCAAAACACACTGCAACCAAAGAAAGGGGACAAGACGCTATTAGTTTTGTGTGGACTGTCTGTCTGTTCGTCTGTAGCGTTTGGATCTCGTAAACTAGAAAAGAGAGTGAACATCTGACATCATAATTTTTTAGACCATTCAAAGTTCTGATGCAACGGCTACTTTTTTATTTTCTGAAAGCGAAAAAACTGATTTTTTAAATCACTTATGCAAGCAGTTTTTTTTTTGTTTTTTTTTACATAAAAAACCAACACCTTTAGAACTATTCATTATTAATAGTAACAAACACGGGCGGCTCTCTAGAAGGGGAGCAGGGAGAGAATACCTTTCCACACCTTTAACATATTCATGCAAATGGTTTTAGATTTTTTGAAAAAATATTTTTTTATTACATTTGTATTGTTATGTAAGTTCTGTCATACTTACTACTACATGTACACACAAGAAAGTTTTCTTCTTTTTAAGAGAAAAATCTATTTAGTATGGATATAAGTTGTACATAATTTGAAACAACAATTAATAAGTAGGCTTTCAGATAATCGAGTGGACTACATTGCTACAGCTAGGCAATTATACACATAATTTTTTTTTTAATTACGGAATGTTTTTTTTCTTGAGGATTTGAATAAGAGATGGACTCTTTACAAAACAATTAGATATTCATTATAAGACATCAGTAAAGCCAGGTTCACATTTAACTTCACATTCACTTTCACCTATCCTTTGGTCTGCTGGACCGTTGGGCACCACACAAGATTTGTCAACATTCTTTCTCCATTCTTTTCTGTCAATTGTCTTTGATAGATTTTCATTCTGATGTTCTTTATGAAAATATTGAAACCTGGCTTTTTACCTGCCTGGGTGGACCACTTCGGGGGCCGATTTTGAGTTTGTGTTTCCACACAAACCGTCTTTGATACCTTGTTTTTTTATTTAAATACGTCATTAATACGCATGTAAGAGTCTCCTGTGTACATATTTTGTAGACTAAAACACAAAAAGATTTAACCAGATGTATACCTCACAACCAATGACCACGTGATCTTATTTCCTGGTGCCTTCTTGTCAAAGATTTCATTCTAGCTCAGAGGTTCTCAACCTTTTAAGCTCGGTGACCCCTTTTTACAATCCCCCACTCTGCCGCGACCCCCCCCCCCCCCAAAACACACACATACAGAAATAGAAGAGTAGACAATAACAATCCATATTTTCGATGGTCTTAGGCGACCCCTGGCATGTTACATCGAGCTGATATGTATGTCTAGATACAAGGGATCACCTTGTAATAACTGATTGATTGTGTTGTTATAACTGATTGATTATCTTGTTTGATTTATTACTCTTTCATAACTTCGTTAATATAATCCTTGAATTTCTGCGTTTTTTTTTCGGTCCCTGAGTTCCTTCTGTCTCATGCTTTTAGATTTTCGGGTTGGTCTAAGAGATGTCAATAGGGTTCTTTGAGTGGATATTTTTGTTCTTGTCATTGTTGGCTGTTGGTACAATAGAGTCTTCTCGTCTTGCCTCTCAGTGTGTGCTGTAACTACAGCATTGATGAACACAGATGTCAAAAACATCAGCTGAAAAAACAACTAAATTTAAAAAACGAATATCTCAACATTTAGTTGCACACACACACACACATATAAAAAGACCGAAATAGTTTAAAAAGTGAGATCCATAGCAGCAGTTCACACTACAGAAACAGGAAACAGAGAACTTCAGTAAACCTCCTACAGACAACTGCCTGGTCTGTGTTAGTTGCGACAAAACTATGTAAGTCAGAGCTGCGTCAGGAAAGTCATGTGACACACTGCGCTCTTATGTACTTACAGTGTCAATGAAATACTGCAGAAATGTAGAAATATCTATAGTTATAAAATGTATTTCGTTTATCACAAGCTTTTAAAAGTATTAACAGTAAGCAATAACTACAACTTATATATATATATATATATATCTTCTATAACAACATAAACATTATGACCATAACAGATGGGAAACGATCAGTATCACTTATAAACAATTTTGTCCCTTATTTACTTTTATTGATGCAGTTTTTTTTTCCCGTTTGTTTATTTGCTTATTTCTCTCTAAATCTTTATATACACAGTCAATACTTACTTTGATTACATCAAATACATGAACTTGACAACTCATGGCTTATCTTGATTGTCGAACGGAATGAAATCTAGATGAGAGGGGAAATGAGAATATAAAGAATGTATTCAAGGAAAATAACCATTATTTTATTGTCTCCATTGGTAATGTTACTAGACTAATAAATATGTTTTCTTTTCTTTAGAGAGCACATAGCAACGTCCCTATTATGTCTCCATTTGTGTCAGTCTGGTGCAAATTTTGAACACGTTATTTCTCCCACTTCAAATGTCTTCATTCACATGTCTTCATTCAAGTTATGTATTAATTCACGACATGTCTTCATTCACATGTCTTCCTTTATGTCATGTCTTCATTCAAGTTATGTATTAATTCACGACATGTCTTCATTCACATGTCTTCCTTTATGTCATGTCTTCATTCAAGTTATGTATTAATTCACGACATGTCTTCATTCACATGTCTTCCTTTATGGCATGTCTTCATTCAAGACATGTCTTCATTCAAATGTCTTAAATAACGATTATCACGCCATGATAGCTACATACTTCTGCTACACTTATCACGTATCCAACCTTCCAACATTTATTTCCCACGTCTGCCCAGCAGACGACAGACCAATTAAAACGAGTTCACTGAAAAAGTTTTTCAAATCAATCCCACACCTCCCCCCCCCCCCCCCAAAAAAAAATAATTCCGGATTCCCCCCTCCCACACTTTTTTCACCCCCCCCCCCCAAAAAAAAACTGCCTTAAACAAGTCTTTATTACTTGGGGGGGGGGGGGGAAATAACAACTAGAGAATAAGTTTCATGCGTGAACTCTAGTAACGAAGGAAAGACTTCAAGTACTACTAACGTTCCGTCTCCATAGTTCCTTAATAGGAGTAAAAAAAAAAAAAGACTGAAATGATGTTGGACACATCCCCCCCCCCCCCCCGGTCTTATTTAGAGGTTCTGCGTCCAGACTAGCAAATATCCTGACTGATGGAGGGGGGGGGGGTAGATGTTTCTTATTTAGTGCTCCTTCTTAACACGACACCCCCCCCCCCCCCCTCTCCCTCTCTCTCCACTCTACCAGTGTGAGTACCACATGAGTGTTTTGTAAGAGACATGAGTTCGATCATTTAGACCGGGTGGCCACGATAAAAGAAGCTTGGAGTCACGCTGCATGTGCTGTTAGAATCTAGCGTGCGAGAACTATGAAATGCTTAGTATATTGTTTTTAATAATATTCTTTTTTTTTTTTTGCTATTTTAAAATAAAAATCATAATTATATTATAATTTACTTTTCTGTAAGTATTTCTACGGATGCAATCAGGCTAGACCTCTTCTATTTCATCCATCATGTATTAGTAGATGTTAATGCCTGTTTTATAGATGTCGTACATAATACATGTTAAGGGAGTGGTACTCTTTTAAACCGTATATTATTTGACACAACAAAGACATAAAGAATTTAAAAAAAGAAATGTAATTTCAAACGCACTTTTAAAATAAATCTACTTATAAGTGATGTTCGCTTCAAACTGCCCAGATTTTCATATTTAAGATTTGTGTGTGTGTTCAGAAATGGTAAATGGTGAAAATATTTCCTGCACCAAACGCCTGAGCCTTAATATCGACCCTCTCTTCGTCATTCACTGGTCAGCCAGTGGTGAGCCAGTGGTAAGCCAGTACTATATTGTTATAAACCTGGTGGTGAGACTGATGGGGGTAGTGTCAGAACCAGCACGGTGTGTGACGTCAGTCCGGAGCAAGGCTAGGTTTTTTTTTTTTTGTAAAGTCAGTGTTAATGTTGTTGCCAATTGTGATGTATTTGAAATTAAACAGTTACTGATACTTTGGAGCCCTGAGTTGTGAGGTTCTTTAAGTTCGTTGTGTCGTCTTGTGCAGTTTGAAGGAGAGCCTGGATAATAGGAGAGGGGATTGTAACATTATATATATATAATTAGTTATTGTGTTTTAAGTGCTTAATAAATTGTTTACTCTTTAATTGCGTAGAGTGGTGTAGATACCTTTTACATTGTTGTTTCTTTGCTGTTGACCTCCAGCTGTCTCGTTCTGAGGCCGCATGCAACCATGTGCTGTCTTCTATGTCAGCCAAGGCAAGTTGGCGCCTAAACTGTTTTTTTAAGCGTTACGGTGTTACGTCGACCACTTTTTAGCTCACCAAAAAGACTGCCTTTGGCATACGTTCGTCTGAGATTCGTCTCCCATACAGGATACTGCTCTGTCCGGCGTAACTGTCGGACTTAAAGAATTCCCTCTATACAAAGGCAGGGTTACACATTTGAGAAAACCTGCTGCCGAGGACAGACGCAGACGCTAAAAGAAAATCTTAATCGAGCACCCCGGACAATGTTTATGCTTGCCCTGGATGTGGCAAAATATGTAGGTCACAGCTGCAATCCTCATTAATTTTCGGACTCGAAGACAAGCCTTATTATTTTGCTGGTGAATTATTACCATGTGTTCATGCTTCGATGTCTACTGTCCTGTACTAAAACAAAGGAAATGGTCATAACACAGCTTCTCTACGCCTTACTTGCTCACACTAAACATGATATCCATCTAGCGGTCAACGAGTTTGCGTACGCTGCAGCCTCTTATGATTTAATTATAAACCTCGGTAAATAGCTTGGAGTTAGGGCGTGGTGAGAAAGGCCCAGGAGAGATCTGAATGGAGAGATCTGTAAAAGCAGGCCATATCCCTCCACGGGCTGTAGCACCACTGGGATGGATGGATGGATGACAAAAGCCGGTATGAACTTCTTATAGTCCGACAGTCAGGCTGGGCAGGGCACGTATCCCGTAAGGGAACGAACATATTTTTGCGGCGTAACAAAAAGGTGCCCCACGGAAACGTTTCTTTACAAAACTAATGCAACGATTTAAGTCTAGTAAGAAAAAAATTGCCTTTTACTTTGTCACAAAGTGCCTGTTTTACCCTAGAACGTAGAGATTTGCGTCCCTTGATGTTTCGTACTAAAGCTATAACGAATATACTAATTCCATAATTAAATGTCTGAACGTAACCATCTAAGAAGTTACACTGCTAAGGCTTTCTTCCAAGCCAATAATAGTAGGCCTACAATAGTTTTACGTTTTGTGTCTGTTCCAGTTTCTTAATCTTTTCTTGAGCTGAGGGGTCCCAAGTGCATGTGTGCGTATTCTATTATTGGCCTAACCAAGGTTAAAAAACATTTTAGTTTTATGTTCTTATTTGATTTATAGAAATTTCTTTTAATAAATCCTAATGCTTTGTTTGAATTTTTTATAGTTTCATCAATATGTGGATTCCATGACAGTTTTTCATTTATTATAACACCTAGGTATTTTGCGTTTTTAGTCTGTGTTACTGGTTTGCCATGAATAAAATAAGTGAAATTAATTTGTTGTTATTGTTTGCTTGTGTTATTTCCCATAGTCAGTAGTTTGAGATTTTGTTAGGTCATCTGACACAATTTTATTTCTTTGTTATTCAATGCATGGAGCCTGTCTGTATTGTTAATTGTTACACCAAGTCCTTATGCCATATAAGAGGGAAGGATGCAAATGGACTCGATGGCAAGTAATTTTGCGGTCTTATGCTCGACTATGAGTGAAAAGGATTAAATCAAGTAAGTCAAATGGGTTTGAGTAGTCAAGTGAAACACTGTACTCATTTTTAATCTACGGAATCAAGACTTTGTCATTTGTCATTAGAATTTATGGCGTGATTGAGTGGAGTGTTTCTTTGTTGTTATTTAGGAATGAAAGAGTTATATCCCTTTGTTTATACATTCCAGGATAAGAATGTGAACGGTATGCACGGTGTTGTAGACCAAATCTGAGTTTGAATCGCAAGAGAATTTTGAGGGTGCCAGTACATGGATGCAACCACACAATAGTACGGGGACAGACAATGAGTGTAATAGGTTTATTGTTTTACCACCATGACATCTTTAGCTTTTTTTTTTCATATTTTTTCCTTTGTTAATTATGTGCATGTATTTAATAGCAAATAAAACATTTAAACGTATGTGTTATATTTTGGTATGTTTTGATATGTTGGTGTGTAGACACAACACTCCAGTAGAGATAAAACCAACTTAATAAAGCAACAGAGTGTGATAACCATCTTTGTAAACGTCGAGAGCGTAGACCACAAGACCAGGCAGCCATCCGTTATTATAATTATTATTGTTAATAAAGCCTATATGCTTTATGCCTAGTCGTCATTTCACCTCACCTCGACATCAGGACACTATTATGAAAAAAAGACAATGTTTTGTATGAACTTTCCAGGTCCATTACATAGATCTGATCTCCAAACTAATATTCCTCGCCTCCATTCACCCAGACAGTGTACACAACATTCAAAGATATATGTAAGACTATTTTGATCTCGGAAATATGGTATAACCATAATATGAAATTATGCAATACTACGAAATATCATATAAATATATTATGAAGGTTTTCAATACTATAACTAATGTACAGTAAATATACAAAGTAAATTACTGTTTTGACATAGCTGTATATTTTGAGATATAATGAATAGTCTAAATCAACAATGCTACATCAGCCTTGGGACCTCAAAAATCTGTCACAAGTCGAATGAAACAGAGAAAAAAAAGCGAAGCCTCTGCTGTTAAATTATAAACTGTGAGCATCGTGGGCCAAATCTGGCCCGAGAATCGTAGGTTATACACCACTGGTTATGGAGTTATAACGAAAAAAATACAGCCTTAACTCTTTCTCTCCGTAATTATTTACCGCATTCTAGTGGAACCAACGTTGGTATCGTCAGTTAGGAGAGAGAGAGAGTTAAATAGAATAAAAACAGAAAACGGTTTAGTGGTTACTACATAGATAAACTAAGTCAATAACGATTTGGGTAGAACAAGGTAATAATAATAGTTGTCGTATTGATGTTCTGAGCAGCCAGCAAATTTCATTTATTGTTGATTTTATCACGGTCAAGTCTTAACTTCAGCAGAAGCAATACAAAAGTAAGCCTATATGATAACCCCACGATATGATATGTATACTCTACAAATATGAGAACGAGTAGTCTACATCAGTTGTAAGAAACTCACATCTAAACTCTGGTAGGAAGATGTTTGGACCCGTCACCAAATGATAACGCTGAATACTTCTTTAAAGTACCCAACACATCTAGTCTTTCAGGGCATAGGTAAATTAGACCTACGATTAGTGGGGGCCCTCTCAAGGACTCAACTAAAAACTTTTTTTAGAGAAAAAAAAAATCGAAACTTAGATCAAATCTCAAACATAGCAGAACTCTATAAAGACTCGTCTACTAGCCTCGCTCCAAGCCTTTACAGCAGGGGTTCTCAATCTGTGGGTCGCGACCCCCTTTGTGGGTCGATTGACGATTTGCCAGGGGTCACCTAAGACCATCGAAAAAATGGATTGTTATTTGTCAATTCTTCTGTTGCTGTATGTTTGTGCAAGGGGGGGGGGGGGTCGCGGCAGAGTGGGGGATTGTAAAAAGGGATCGCCGAGCCTAAAAGGTTGAGAACCGCTGCTCTACAGGGATTCAATGTGCCATACGGAAAGTTACGAGAACTATGCTTTATAAATTTATTCTATTTGATGATTTAGATATATACACAGAGAGGTTTTAATTTATCGCGTAATTGTATTTTTCGGTCTCTTTTTTTTTCTTTTTTCATTTTGGGCCCCCCTAATCACTTAGCAGAGGGCCTCCAACTACACAAGGCCGGCCCTGCGTCGTTACAAATACATACAAATATAAAAAGAAGAGCGTTTAGATGAAACCTAAGATAAAATATATATATACTTACGTAAATTGTGACGCTTTCGGATTTATTTTGATAAAAATTTGAACTTTTTCACATCTTTCTAGGTTCTTCTATACTGAATCCGTCATACGAGTGACATAAGTTATTTACACAGATGTCTATACATTCAACCGTTGTCTTTTCTTTTGAATACTTGTGTTCACAATATAATAGTAGAACAATGATTACCTGGAGTATTTTAAGCTGTTTAATTTATTGAGTGTTAATATTAAAGCATGAGCTAACCACGTGTAACTTGTGGCGCTATTTATATGACATCATGATTAGGCTCTTAGCAAAAATAAAGACACGTGCTTCGGATATTGCCATTTCCTGGAATAGAAACAAAAGGACAAAAGTCGGTCGGGAAATAAAATTGTGTATGATTTATACTTACATAGTTTGATTTTTTACGGTATGATTATACTTACATAGTTTGATTTTTTAATGTATGATTATACTTAAATAAGTTTGATTTTTTTACGTATGATTATACTTAAATAGTTTGATTTTTTACGGTATGATTATACTTAAATAGTTTGATTTTTTACGGTATGATTATACTTAAATAGTTTAAGTCTGAAAAGAAAAAAAAAACTAGTGCGCTATTGTAACGAAAGTTTTATTAACCTCCTAATCTGCAATAATCGACCTGAAATGTACTTAAGGAATGGGTAAATCCGATTCCTGATGAATGGAATCTATTTATAAATGCGTCGCCTTAACAAAGCATCGGTTGTTCCCGATTTATTTTGAGATATTTAGGTTAGGTTTAAACATGTGTTCATCAGTTAACTAATCAACAATGCAAATCAGTCTCAATAGAAATCGGAAAAACGATCTTTATTTAACACTATCTCGAAGCCTTCGATTGTAGAACAGCATAGAACTTTTCAGGTTTTCCCCCTTACCACATAATGGGCCATTAAATGCTCTCTATTTCTCATTGATATATTAATAGGGCAAACCTCATCAGAAGTGTGCAAACTATGACATGTGAAGCTACTAATTTCATAGTATATAGTGCGCCCGCATAATTACTAATTAACTTCGATGTGAATGTATTTTTTTAGAATTAAAATAGATTCTCACTCTAGTTCTGAGATTTTTCAAGTAATTTGAATTATTGTATATTATATTTAAGACCAAAAGAAAATCCGCTGCCTAGGACAGACGCAGACGGCGAAAAGAAAGTCTAAATCTACCACCTGCGGACAATAGTAATGTTTGTCCTGGATGTGGCAAAATATGTAGGTCACAGCGGGGGCTGCGCAGTCACTGGAAATACTGCATTCCTCACTAGTCTTCTCGGATTCGAAGACAAGGTTAATTATTATAATATATATATATATATATATATATATATATATATATATATATATATATATATATATATATATATATATATATATATTTATATTTGTGGGCGTAGAAAGGGGGGGTTGGGGTTCAACCCCCCCCCCCCCAATGAAATCCCCCCCCCCCCCCTAAGGAGGGAGCTCGGAATTCATTAATTGATTTTTTGCTTTGATTTTGTTTATTTTGGGTGACATTTTAATTCTATACCATCACTTGCCCCAGCCAAGGAGTTTTGAGTTTAAAATCCCATTACCAGGGGGATTTGAGTTCAAAACCCCTATCAGGGGGGTTTTAGTTTAAAACCCCCTACCAGGGTTTTTTTTTTTTTTTTTTTGCAGTTAAATCCCTCTCTTCTTATAACAAAACAAAACAAAACAAAAAACCAAACGACAATCCCCTACTTCCAAGAGCCACAGTGTCAGGAAGATTGTGATTTTATAATCCCCCTAGTCAATATAGAAAAAAAAGCAAATAACGCACTCAAAATGCTATGAGCGTAGGTAAATGGGTTTCGACTCAGTTTTGAGTTTAAACCCCTTTTAGCGGGGTTTAAAGGTAAAAAATACCTCTTTAATATTAAAAACAAAGCAAATTATACACTCAAGTTTCTATGAGTGTAGTCAAAGGGTTTTGAGTTTAAACCCCCTTTCAGCGGGGTTTGATGCTAAAAAGTACCTTTTAATATAAAAAAAAGAAAATTACACACAAAATTATTTGAGCGTAGCCAAGCCAATTGGGGGTTTTGAGTTTAAACCCCTCTCCTACTGTTTGCTTTTCTTAAACGTTTAAAACCCCTCCAGATGGTTTTGAGTTTAGAAAAAATAATTCTAAAGCAAACTACAGTTACCAAATACTATGAACGTAGCTAAATGGGGTTTTAATTTTAAAAAAAACAACAATTCCAGAGATTTTTTAGTTTAAAATCCACAACAGATGATTTTGATGATAAAACTTCCCTCTTCGATATAAAATCTAAAGCAAACTACAGTCACCTAATTCCAAGAGCGTTTTCAAGAGAGGTTACACATTTCTACCAGTAGCGAGGCTAATAAAGTGCTTTGAAAAGTCATCTGTCGAAATTGAAAAACACTAAATGTGGCTCAACAAAGATGGCTAAGACAGATTTTAGGAGTCAATTATAGAGATCGGGTGTAAATCAAGGAAATCCTTTGCCGATTTGGGAGTCGACCCCTTAGTAAGGTTGTGACAGAGCGTCGCATAAGGTTTGCGGGACATGTTCTCCGACAAAATGAATTACGCATACTTAAGGGTTGCGATGACATCCTAGTACAACTTAGCGCCAGTAAGGCAGTGAGAATAGCATTTGAGGTTTTTGAAATAAAACTTTTTAATAGCAGGAAAATTTACTGTAGATACCTCAGAACATTCATTTTGTTGGCTTTCAATACCAGAAATAGTGCTTGGCGGCGGGGCTTCGCCCCGCGCTGGGCGAGCTCCATGCGCTCCCCCAGACCCCATTGCTGTCAATTTGTCCACTAACTCCAGGAAGAAACATTGTAGGGCATAATAAACATCTTTCGAAAGAATGAAAGGTCAGAATGTAATAAAGATCATGTACACACACACACATACAAACTATTTTTTTTCTCGGGGGGGGGGGGGGCTGTGGGGGGAGAAAAAGATCCACCCCCACCCCCCCCCCACCGAAAAAAATCCTGGCTACGCCCATATATATATATATAAATATATATATATATAAGATAAAAAACCTACGCCACTATTTTGCTGGGCTGGCCTTACGCCACTGCAATCTATGCGACAGCAAGGGTTCCGCACTTTCATAGAACCCGCACTTTCATAAAACCCGCGCTAATTCAAGATGTATAAATTATTAACTTAAAACCATTTTATAACTTAAAACAGATTTCCCGCGGCCTCCTGTCGATTTACCAGAAGCTCCTGGAAATCTTCTGAAATTGCAAAATATATGAAAAAGTCATGGAAATCTCCAGAAATTATAAAAAAATCTTTTCAAAACTCATACAAATCTCATGAAATATATTGTTGTAACTCTAGGGTAGGCACTCAACGTTAGGCAGGCAACTCAACACAGTTTAACAGAAAATAAATAGATGTTTATTCACTAGGACAAACACATAACATCCTTCAGCTTCCTTAAAGTCTTACTACTAATTTACCAGTCCTTTAGACAGCAACCCGAATGTGGACCAACGAAAGCCTTCCCCAGCTTCGCTCCAGGTCCCTTCTACAACCTTCAAGCAGCACCAAAAGCTGGCATCTTAGTTTCCAAACATTTAGACTCTTCACGATCCCTGATGCACTGTTATTATCTCTATCCTAGTGTCTTCCTGTTTACGTTCACTAGTGCGCTAGTGCGCACCTCAAGCACTGGTGCAAGGCAGGGTTACAACACTATACACAAAAATTGTCATTTTGGGATGTCACTCTATATGGAAAACGCCAATCCTACGTTTTTGAATAAAAATGGCATTATTCATTAGCTGTAATTGTGTAATGTGGTGAAAGAATCTTCTCGCGCCTCAGACTAATGAAGAATTTCTTGAGGTCAACAATTCTCGTAGATAGATTGAAACATTTGGTAATTCTAGCTATTGAGCGTGATCTATTTAGGAAATAACATTTTCATGATATACTGTATGACTTCGCCACACGTAAGGCTCGTAAAGTTTATCCACAGAAATAAGAGTGATCTTTCCTTTACTTCTTGCTTCTCGTCCAAACTGTTGAGGGAAAAAGAGTATTATATATATATATAGATACTTAAGATTTAATGCCCATGCATAAGACACATCTGGTTCCCCAAATAATTAGCTTTTCACTTGACCGCACCTTTAAAGTAGCAGATGGCTTTGACAGTCTTGTAAATTTTTCAGACCGGATGTTTAGAAACTTACCTTCTCACCAGTTGAGTAATTGGCATCTCTTGTGCCATTATCGAAATAACTCGGTTCGTATAATATCTGGGGGTAGCAGATATCACAGTTTGTGAACAATAGTAGCTGAATAGTTTGTATAGTATGTTTCTTCCTTCTGCTATGTTGGCCGATTTGGTTGGGGGTGGGGCGGTTACATCTACTGCCCTCCCCACCTTAACCCATTGAATGTGGGGCGGGCAGTACAATTTTTATGCAGAAATCATAGTTCTGAACAAAATTAGTTGAATATTTGTATAATATAAGGTACTTTTGGGTATTTGAAGACATCTGTATATTATATAGCACCACACTCTAATCTCAAATTAAATCATTTGTAAATATAAAATGGGCGGCGCAGTGGTTGAGGGGTAAAGCGCTTGGCTTCCGAACCTAAGACTGGGGTTTTTAATTTCGCGATCTTTGGGCGCCTATGAGTCCACCCAGCGCTAAAAAAAAATACACCCGTCTGTATCAAAATGAGTTAAGTCCCTTAAACAGACACCAGTCTGTATCACAATGAGTTATGTCCCTTGAACAGACACCCGTCTGTATCACAATGAGTCACTTTAACGATTAAATTATTATTTGAAAAATACGTTCATTTATAGATCAATAATATGACTATAGAAATGAAAATTATTTATATTATTATTTAAATGATTAATTATGTTCAATACGCCTGGTTGTAACTTCGTTTTATTCAAAAACTATTATTCAAAGGTCTGAGCAAACAATCTTGTAAGATTGAGGAATTTTTTTTTATTGTTTTTGGGAACAATGATAAATCGTGATATATGGTCCCAAAGTTATTTATGCATAAAAAATTCTGAATTATCTCAGATTGACTAAAGGTTGAGAAAAGGAAACAAATATTTGGGTTCAGAACTCATCTCAATTTTTACTCTTATACTTAAAAGTTTCTCATGAATTCGAAGTCTTCCTTTAAATAATTTTGACAAATTCGTGTGCAATTACATAGACTCTATCGCCATATTTGACAACTCTGTTTTAACAGTCATGTTTTCGTTGGAAAAGGACGGTAGAGTGAAAACATTAATCATATAAGAGTCCTGTCTCCATTTTATAATTATTGCCAATGATTGCATTCGACATTAAAGAATAGGCTGTAGGGTCGACTCGATATAAGAATTTAATATATAATATCTAACTTATATTAGTAAAAATTTTTTTTTAGTAAATTAGTTGTTTTTATTTAATTTCTTCACTAAATTAAAAGTATTGAATCGGTCTCACAGGGGGAAGGGGGCGACGCCTACGATCCCATCCTGGATACGTTCTCCTAGATCAGGGGTCGGCAACCTTTTTAAGTCGAAAGAGCCAAACATTAATTTTTACAAAATTTGAACGTTTTAGAGAGCCATACAAATAGTAATAGCACAACTATTTTTTTTTTATGAAAAGAAATGAATCTATTTATTTATATATAAGTAGTGTTTTTCACAACAAATTAAATTATATATATATATATATATATATAAGAATCATTATAAATAAATATATATATATATATATATAATCATTATTAGTTAATTATTCTTTAATTCGGTAACAACTAAAGCAGTTAAACATTTACTTAGAGTACAAACTTGAACTTCAATAACAAACTTTGGCTTTTCATGGTTTTAGAAAGTTTGAATACATTTGGTTGATAACTTGTTGTTTTTAGTTACAAACACGACTCTAAATTTTTGTTAGCTTGTTGGCTTCTTACTTTGCTTTTAATTATATTCATGAAAATAAAAACGCTTTCTCGCACTAATATGTCGATCCGAAGATAGCACTCCAAATGCCAAATTCTTCACCGCAATGTAGCAATCTGGAAGATTTTTCCATGCGCCGAATCAACTCGAGGCATTCCATTTAAAGCTGTCCACTTTTGTTGCGTTACGTACATACATTTCTGGACCTCCAACTCTTCGAACTTGATTTTCAACTCTGTAAATTTTCCACCTCACAAAGCTTTACTTTTTAAATCGACCAATAGCATGTCTACAGATCTAGTATCAAAATCCAAATGGGTCAATGTGGATTTCGTTATTTTGTGTTGAGATGGTGTACAGGTAATGCTAGAAGGTTTTGTTGGCTTTGAACTGCTCAAATATGTCAAGAAATTCATCTTTGATTTTATAACAGTTTTGAAGTAATTCGTGTCAAAAGTTGCTCTGATTTTATTGCGATACTGTTTTAGGCATTGAAAATGAAGTAACTTACCGCTCTGAATATCTTCTGCAAAAAGAATTAATTTTTCTTCAAAACAAACCAATTCTTTTACCAAAACATAGGATTGGTTTCCCTCTCCTTGCAGTTTTAGATTCAGTTCATTTAATTTCTCTGTGATATCAACCATAAAATAAAATATTTGCAGCTATTTGTCGTTTTCTAACACAGGGAGACTAATGCCTTTACCATTTAGGAATGTTTTTTATTTCATTCAAGCACAAAGCAAAATGTTTCAACCTTTGGTTTATTTTATTGGGAAACTCGGAAATACCCAGTCTTCATTTTTTAAACAATTCTTTAAACTGACGATAGTAGATTCCTTTTGACAAGAACTTTAAAAATTTACCAAATTTATGACCTCAACTATTTCTGTTGGAATTGTTTTGGGTAGGCCTACTGAGTGCTTCTTGGGTGTATTATTCAGTGAAATCTAAGAATTCCTTGGTTTATTTTGCTCCGAAGAATCGTTATTACTCCCTTATTTTTTCCTGTTATATTTCTGACTCCATCAATTACTATTTACATGATTTTATTTAAATCAATTTAATGTCTTTCGCTCTATCTTCCACTCTAGTTAGTCCCGAGAGCGGTTTTTGCATAAATATATGTTGTTAAATTGTTTAATTATAGACTAAACATTGGTCAGAGAATGGCACTATTCCATGATCAATTTAGTTATCTCTCTATCTTCTAGATCTTTGTTATAATCCTGCTCCCCAATTTGGTTTCCTGATTAATTGCAATAGCACAAACATATTCAACTTGAACGATTCCTATGTAACACTCTGATGTTTCTTGGGCTTGCTAAATAATGGGGGTTCTTTTGTTGAGCGTTCATCTCCTTTTTAGTCTCTGCTATAATGATTACTTTAACATTTGTATACAATACAGAAGACAACAAATTAATGTGATGAAAACCTTCGATGACACATCCCCCTCATTGAATTTTTTCCCTTCTATTTCACATTCGCAACTTCTTCGGATTCAATAGTTTCTTAAACCATTGTAGAGGCAGTTCAATGTCTATTAAACATGTTACAAATTAAGATAAAAATATCTTTTTTTTTTTTAAAGAACCCCAAGAATTTTATTCCTTATCAACATTCAGTGTTTGTTTTTCTTTGAAATCAACGCATGGGACATGTGTCACCAAAGCGTACAGTCTGTTAGTATGGTATTCGTCTTCGTTCCTCTTAAGGGCAAGTCTCACTCTAAGTCTATGTGGAACATTCCTTGGGACCAGATGTGCTTGTTCAAGCGAATGTCGATTCTAAGTTCTAACATCAGGAGTGCCCATCATTTTTTCATCAAACTTTCTGAGTTCTTTAATGGCAGGAGAAGCTCTCTGTTTAAATCCTATTCCGGGCAGTCTCTTGTGAATATGAATAGTACACTCTTTTGTAATGACCTTATTAGTAACGGCTTTGCTTTCTTCAAGGTGCCATTCTTAGGCTCTGAACAACCACAACAGATGTCGAAAATCTCGGAGAGGCCCTCATATTACTAATAATCTATCTTTACATAGTTTAAATACAAAATAAAGTAAAGACATATTAAGCTTTGACAAAATTGAATAATTAGCAGCTGTATCGAAATTTTTATTGGTGACAATCAGGACTCTCCTTACTTCTTAACCAAACTCTCCCCAGTCCCTCCACTCCCCCATTTCTGTAATGCTCCCAAAGGTTGTATGAACAGACAAGGGGAAAATAGAATAGGACGATATGGAAACGATTGTCACCTCAAACGCACGATTAGGGATGACTAGCCAGCATTACAATTTACAATACCTAATGGGAAGCAAATCCTTACATTAAAGCTTAAAACAATGGGTTTTGAAGTTATTATAAATTTTGGTACAAAGTTCAGGATATTTTAAATTCTATTTTTTTATTCGTATTTACAAAAATGCATTTATTTTTTTTCACTTTGGTGTCATCCCTAAGTTCTCATGTGGGCCTTAACTAGTCAAGAGTCATGGGCCCAATCACTGAATGTCCCTAATGGTCGTGGGCCCGGATTCATTGAACCCCTTCGCGCCATGGATGCTACGCCACTGCTTTGAAGTTCATTCCTAGAAATTGTTAAAATGCGTTTCTTTTTTCATTTAGGTTTGACTGAATTTGAAAAGATTACACACATGTTAGTGGAGTCCAATATAGTAAACATAATACTTTTGGACATTGAAACACAATGAAAAGTTTCTTCCTTCAGACCTTGAAAAAAAAAAAAAAATTAGATAATTATTCAATAACATCGATTAGGCCAGGTTCACATTGAACTATATCTTTATATAAGTCTATTGAATACATTCACAATGTAATAATAATAACTTCAGAACTAGAGAGGAGGATCCTAACAATGGAATTGAGGTGCTACAGAAGGATCCTAGGTATCACATACAAAGACCGCATCACAAAACAAGAGATTAGAGATAGGGTTACTGCAGCGATTGGACCCAACTATCGTAAAAAAACAGAAGCTAAAAATCTATGGCCATATTACAAGGTCTTCTGGGCTCGCAAATACCTTCCTTCAGGGAACAGTACCAGGAAAAAGAAGAAGAGGCAAACAGAGAAAGCGATGGAAAAACAACATAAAAGAATGGATGGGCCTGCCATTGAAAGAGGTTCTAACTAAGGCAAAAGACAGAGAGGAATGGAGAAAGACGGTCGACAAATTTTGTGTGGTGCCCCAATGGTCCAACAGACTAAGGGATTGGTGAAGGAATAATAATAACAGTAATAAATCTCCGTATTCTGTGGTATCGTGTCGTTAGTAGACCTAATACTACAATAATATCGACAACTCTTTCGATACGTACACGCCTATTGAATAAGCGCAGACCTAGTTGTGGTTGTTGATGGTTTGTAGCTTATGATATTCATGATGAAAATATTGAAACCTATCAGAATGGATCACTTTCAGGGAGGACACGAACTTGGTTTTATTTGATTTAGGACAATAACTAATATGGAATGTTTTTTTTTTAATTTCTGATGAAAATTAAACTGTATTTCATCTCGGGGCCATCAAGCCATGTGTGCCCCCACCTATTACTTTCCATTCTCTCTTTCTCATATCTCTCTCTCTGTCTATTCACTCCCCCCCTCTCTCCCTCTCTCTCTTTCTCCATTTCTTTCATCAACTGAAGTAATTGAGTGAAGTTTTTTTTTCATCAAGTAATTTTTTTTTAAAGAATATTTTCAACTCTGAAAAAATAAAAAAGACACATCAAAGTATCGCGTGACAGTTTGTACGTTTTATTTCTAGAATTACAATGAACTTTTAAAACATTATATATATATATATATATATATATATATATATATATATATATATATATATATATATATATATATATATATATATATATATATATATATATATATATAAATACTTACGTATTTATTTATTTAATTAATTATTTATTTATATATATATGACATAATGTTATAACTTACAGGTGACTAGATAAACAGCAATAGAAATTAAGCGTAACAAACTTGAATAATCATTTCAAAGGAACTGTAGAGTTATAAGTGTGAAATTGCCATGTTTAATTGAATACAAGCCACAGATAAAAATGATTTATAGGCACTCAAACAGAGTATCTATGGTGCCCTACTTCATGTCTAAGCAGCACGTACTTGTGCATTGATCATGTATTTAGAGGCTGTTATTCCGTAAGTGTATTGGGCATTTACAAATGGTGTTTATAAATCTGAGGAAAAAAAATTGCAACAAGCTAGCTCGTGAGTTAGTAAGTTAGTCTAATCCGCCTCTTCACTGGACAGACGAAATGTTTCCAACAATCTGTCTGACGAAACATCGGCCCACTCAACGCTGATCGTTTGCAAGGTTGTCTACCAAGGTTGTCTTCCAAAGTTGTCTACCAAGGTTGTCTTCCAAGGTTGTCTACCAAGCTTGTCTTCCAAGGTTGCCTTTCAAGGTTGTCTACCAAGGTTGTCTTCCAAGGTTGTCTATGAAGGTTGTCTTCCAAGGTTGTCTTACAAGATTGTCTTCCAAGGTTGTCTTCCAAGGTTGTCTACCAAGGTTGTCTACCAAGGTTGCCTTTCAAGATTGTCTACCAATGTTGTCTACCAAGGTTCAAGGTTGTCTACCAAGGTTGTCTTCCAAGGTCGTCTTGCAAGATTGTCTTCCAACGTTGTCTTCCAAGTTTTTTGCAAAGTTGTCTTGCACATTTCTCTCCTGATGATTTTGAGTTTTCAATTTCAGAGGAACCCTGGGATCTCTATGCTCTAGCATATAAAGAACATACAGTTTTAACATGCCTCGTTCCAGTTTAATGAACTCACGGGAATCACGTGACAAACGTTATGTCTAGTTTATGGGTTCAAGTAACAAATATTTATGCGTTCATTCAAAACGGCAGGCGACTAACCAAAAAAAAAAAAAGACCGCGCTTTCAGAACAAGGCTAAGAATTCAATAGCGATGAATGTTTTTATCAGCGTGAGAACATGATTGAGTTGACTTCTCCTTCGTTTAGCAAAAGTAAAAATGGCGGGTCATGAATTTCTCTAAAAGGTAACTCTATGCGTTAACCTCTTGTGCTGGTACAAAGGTAATTTAGGTATAATGGTTTGGAAGAGACCTCCTGGCTTGTTTGTTTGTTTGACATGCTGTCTTGTCTGTCTTGTTGAGGTTATCATACACATTTCCTTCTTGTTTCCTTGTTACTAAGACTTGATTAGTACCTGTGGACATATTTGATACCACGTCTTGCTTTATCGTCTATTTTTTGTCTATTTATTAGTCTTTTTATTAGTCTATCTATCTATCTATTTATCTATCTGTCTATCTATTTATCTATTTATCTATCTATCTATTTATTTATCTATCTATCTATCTATTTATCTATCTATCTATTTATCTATCTATCTATCTATCTATTTATCTATCTATCTATCTATCTATTTATCTATCTATCTATCTATTTATCTATCTATCTATTTATTTATCTATCTATCTATTTATCTATCTATCTATCTATCTATCAAATCTATATCTCCCTACTCATCTGTCTATCTATCAATAATTATCTATATTAACTGTAATGTCAGGTGTCTGCTATGAGGATTTAGTTGAGAAAAGTTCAATGTTTGTAGACTCCTAGCAAAGGCTCTAATGAGAGATCAGATTGTATCAAAATATCAAATGACTGTTGACGAAGCGGGTTGTAATTAATCATTTTGGAGCAAAGAGAAATAACTCTAAAACAGCTAAAAAAAAAACAACAGAAATTTCGAGCTAATTTCTATATCTTGTCCCAGATTTTTTTTTGTTTTTGTTTCGGACTGCCAAATCTATTAATAGCTGCTTTCAATTAGTCCAACACTAACTTAACAGGTAAATAAGAGAAATGATGTGTTACCACTCTTCTCTGGAGGAGTAAAATTGATTTTATACTCCACATGCACCGGAGTTACGTACTCAATGTCCCTGGTCAGTGCATTAAAATTAGGGAAGCCGAGTCCGTCAGATTTAACTCTCATTGTCTTAACAATCGTTGCTTCTGTAATTAATAATAATGTACATCAGCTTTTGAAATGCCTCTAGATCTATGTGCATGAAAGTAGTTTAGAGACTCGGCGTCTAAGGTTTGTCAGTTAAGAAGCTAAATCTTTAATATCTTGTTATAATGCTGCTTATTTATGGATAAAACGAAATGTAGAGGAAACAGAACTTACCCCTTAGTACTGGAGTGGACCATCGAGTTGGTGGATCTATTTTATTGAAGTCATCTCCAATAGTGTCATACTTCTCGTCTTGGACGCATTTATTGACGTCATCTCCAATAGTGTCATACTTCTCGTCTTGGACACATTTATTGACGTCATCTCCAATAGTGTCATACTTCTCGTCTTGGACACATTTATTGACGTCATCTCCAATAGTGTCATACTTCTCGTCTTGGACACATTTATTGACGTCATCTCCAATAGTGTCATACTTCTCGTCTTGGACACATTTATTGACGTAATCATTAGCATGGGCCAGGGGACGGTATTCAACAGGAGCTAAAATAGAATGGAGTTGTTAATACGAAAAAAAGCGTTAATCATGGAAAAAGAAAGAAAGGAAGAAAGAAAGGAAAAAAAAGAAAGAAAGAAAGGAAGAAGAAAGAAAGAAAGGAAGTAAGGAAGAAAAGAAAGAAAGGAAGAAAAGAAAGAAAGAAAGGAAGAAGAAAGAAAGGAAGGAAAGAAGAAAGAAAGGAAGGAAAGAAGAAAGGAAGAAAGAAAGAAAGGAAGAAAAGAAAGAAAGAAAGGAAGAAGAAAGAAAGAAAGGAAGAAAAGAAAGAAAGAAAGGAAGAAGAAAGAAAGGAAGGAAAGAAGAAAGGAAGAAAGAAAGAAAGGAAGAAAAGAAAGAAAGAAAGGAAGAAGAAAGAAAGAAAGAAAGAAAGGAAGAAAAGAAAGAAAGAAAGGAAGAAGAAAGAAAGGAAGGAAAGAAGAAAGGAAGAAAGAAAGAAAAGAAGAAAGGAAGAAAGAAAGGAAGAACACTATAAGCTTAAAATAATTTGTCCTCCACAGTAAAACGTTCACAAGAGAATGATTTCGTGAATTGAGTATTACATTTGGAATAGTGACTGCTATATAACATAAAATTGATACCACCAGGCTGTTTTAATTCCGTGTCGCCTTCAACTAGTTCATGGTTGCAATGAAGAAAATTATAGTGATCTATTTCCTGGTAGTGCTCCTCTGGTAGAGAAGTAGATAAATAAACACAGGTGATTATATAGATATATATTGTGTGTATGTATGTATAAGTATGATGTATGTGTGTATATGTATGTGTATATATGTGTATTTTTGTATGTATGAATGTATATATGTATGCAGGGCCGGTCTTAGGCCACTGCAACCTATGCGGTCGCAGTGGGCCACGCGCTTTCATAGGCCCCGCGCTAATTCTAGAGGTGTAATTATTAAATTGCAGAATTTATACGAAAAAGTCATGGAAATCTGAATTTATTAAAATCACCTGAAAAACTCATAAAAATCGCATGAAAAATAATCAAAATTGTCATTTGTGGGTGTCATTCATTGCGGAAAACTCAAATCTACGCGAGGTAAAAGAAAAAAAATCATTTTCAGCGTTCATGTAATAAAATGTTATAATCGGGCCAATTTTTACCTTAATTGGAAGTTACAATTGTTTATTTACTTTTAAAGCCACTGGCATATAAATACGCCATAGGTTGCAAGGTTTGTAAATTAAAGTTAATTAGATCGCAATTTTGTTCTTAGTAAAGAATAAATAAAATGCAAAGTAAAATCTTTTTCTAATACAAAAATCTTAATTTTCACTTAATATCCTTATTCCCACCTAGACTAGGCCCCGCGAAATCAGTTTTGCATAGGGCCCCGAAATTGTTGGACCGGCCCTGTATGTATGTATATGTGTGTATGTGTTGTGTGTGTTTGTACGTAATTAATCTTTATTACAATCCGACCCTTCCTTCTTTCGGCAGACTTTTATTGTACCCTAGAATAGATTCTTCCTAGAGTTAGTGAAAAGACTGTGGACACCCCGCCCTTGTCAGCCAGTGTGTCAGGGGGAGCGTTGTGAGCGCCAAGCACTATTTCCGGTACTTTAAACACACACAAAAAATGCATATTCTGAGATATCTAAAGTGCATTATCCTGCCATTACAATTTTTTAGTTCAAAACCAAATCTGCTATTTGTAATGGAGCCCAGCGACTTCAACTAATACATCAAGAATCGATCTGCCCAAACACCTGGGTCAGTCACGGCTCCTAGAGCGAGCTCAAAACATACAGTACATCACAACCCCAAGCCCAACACCCAATCAAACGAGAAAACAGTGAAAACTGTAAAGCAGAAAGAACCCACAGCCAGAACGTCTTCTCCGCTAGAGGAAATACTGGGAACTAAGGCGTGACGTAGAACGCACACAATATTCTCGACAACAAAACACTTGCCCAATGCAAACGAAGTGTGGTTGAAATAGAGTGTGCGTGCGTGAGGTGTGCTACTTTGTACAATCCCTACTGCATTAAATTATTATTCCCATGATTTGTACATAGCCTGGACATTAATGATTTGTATTTAGTATTAAATAGTGTTAATGTTTAACACTTGTTGACCACTTATTTACAATTCGATTATTATGTAACTTGGATTGTTGTTCTTTAATTTCTACATTAGACTGATGAGGAGGGGAACCTGGTCAATTAAATCTTCCCCTAGCTAAACCTGTAAAACCCACCTTGACAGCAGAAACACACACACAAAAAAAACATGAATTCAAACCTGGGGCATCAAATGATAACCTCGAGTTTTCTGATCTGCAAAAAGACAAACATTACAGTTTAGAAAAAAAATATGGTTTACTTGTACAAAATATAATACAATGGCTTATTTAAAATTGGCTTATACTGAAATGATTTTGTATCGTTTTTTTTAATGTATTTAAATTAAAAATTATGTTGACAATTTATACAATATATGTAATCTAGAAAGAAAAAAATAAAAAAATATTTTGTGCCTTTGTTGTAAAGAAACAACGAACCAGATTTTTTTTAAATGTATGTGTGTTTGCTTAGTAGTGAAAAAATAGAGAGAGAGAGAAAAAAGAAAGTCTATTTCTTGACTCAGCATTTTTTTTTTCCATACGATTTTATTAGTTCATTCACTATTACATTGCTTATTACTTTTACTTTGAGGCTTAGAGAGTCACTTGGTAAATTAATTGTTTCTAAGGCAACGATCTTATCTACTTTGTTTTTGTTTTCCTGTTGACGTAAAATTTGATTATAAAAATGATAATGAATGTTGACATTGTACGGATGTAAATGTTCTAAAAAACAACAACACCAACAACAACACCAACAACTTCTGTCTTCGTGTTTAGGCCGAACTTTGACCCGCGGTGCCCCCGCTGCGAGGAGTAAGAGAAAAATGTGACTTGATGTTCTTTTCGACAGCCCCAGACTGGACCGGCCCTAACAATAGCGGGGCCTTATGCGAAACGAATAGCGCGGGGGCCAAGTCTTGGTAGGGATTAGCATAACTTCAAATTTAGGATTTTGTATTAGAAAATACTTTCCTCTTTGCAATTTAAAAAAAAATGAAAGTTGCCAATGACGTTTTTTTTCTCGCGCGCATTGGATTGACACTCCAAAACGTCAATTTTGTCTACTTTTTCAGGAGATTTTATGAGCTTTCATAATATAATATTTCCGAAGATTTACAGGACATTATATATATATATATTGAAATTACAGGAGATTTCCAGGAGGGTCTAGAAAATCAGGATGCCGCGGAAAGCCTGTTATTATATTATATATAATTTATAATGGTTTAATTTAATAATTTACATCTAAAATTAGATCATGGCCTATGAAAGGGCTGGACCCACTGCGACCGCCTAGAATGCAGTGGGCCTAAGTCCGGTCCTAGGTCCATTCTTGTTGACCTCCATCTAAGAGATTAGCAATATCCTAAAAACAGAAACTTACATGACTTTCATTGATTCTTTATCTGATACTCCTAAACAAACAAAAGTTATTCAATTATTATTAAAAAGGTTAATTTCAAATGATTTCTCATAATGTTCATAATGATTTGTATACATATAATGCATAAAGTAGAGATGCACTAAGCGAGAGAAACTTTAATGCTGATCAGTCGTGACTGACTCCAGCTAAGATATTTTTTGAGTCAGTCAAATTACTTTTTTATTTACAAAGCTTATTTCAACTCACACTACAGTGGCGTAGCTAGGGTGGGGTGGAGGGGGAAGAATTTGAAAGTCCCCCCGGCTCCCACTTGAGGTGACCCTCAAATAAGTGTTATTTTTACATTAACTATTAAATATTACGCAAAAAGCAGGGGCTCAAAAGAGGCAAATGTCACACTGTCTGTCTGGTCACAGTCTGGTACAAATCTTTTAAACGTTATTTCTCCCACTTCCCAATGACAGATCAAGTTGAAATTTTGCACAATTATTCATTGTCGATGATGACGCATGAATCAATAAAGAAAAAAAGTTTTATCAACTAGTAGTAATTTTTTATATATTTTTTTTGTTTTATATAGAGATGGTACTAGCAAAAGGGGGGTGATAAGCCATGTGTAGAGAATTGTGATGTTAGTTAAAAATTTAAATCTTGCAAAAGATAACCATAAAACCTTCTATTGCTATAAGTACTTATATAGCTCAGAGGCTAGCCTGTTTGCTTTCTGTCTTGGAGGCTCGCTCGAGTCCACATGTTCGACTTAAGACTCAGCAACTTTTTTTTTTAATTGCGTTTGTATAAGCAGCACGGAAAATTTCTCCTAGATACCCCCCTCCTTTTCCCCGCCCATAAATAAAAACTGGTCCACAGAAGTGATTAGACCAGGGCCGGCCGCGGCCTTGTATAATTGGAGATCCTTGGCGAAAAGAATTCTGAGGCCTTAAATAAAATTAACAAATTAAAAAAGAAACAGAGTAAGATATATTTATGCAACTCATTTATAAAAACCTGCCAATGTCTAGATCTAATGCGACAAATAATTAAAATTCATATATTGCAATTTCCGCAGTAGAGACAGAGTTAGACATTACATTACATAGTGATTTACTATGTTTGAGATCTGGTTCAAGTTTCGCAATTCTTTCAATTTTTTTCCGTTCTGTGCGAGGCACCTACTAATTTGAGGCTCTAGGCGGCTGCCTAGTTTCACAATGCCTAAGGCCGGCCCTGATTATACCATAACGCACTAAGAATTCCATAAGCACGAAAGTTGCATTAAACAAAAGGAATCAATAAGAAATAATTCCAATTGTAGAAATGTAGTATTGTTAGTCTAGTAACTAGTAGTATAAAAGTAACGCCACCCCCCCCCTTTTCAGACTTTGCGAACTATAGGGCAGATGCTGTTAAGGTCATCTGCTTCTTTGGCCCACGGTTGGGCAGGGTGTCATGTGGAAAGCACAACAACCAATCGTCAATACTTTTCACCAACTAGTGTCAGGTACCCATTTGAGCTGGGTGGACTCAAAGGCGCCCTTAAGATCCCGAAACTAAAAATCCCAGTATTCACCAGGATTCGCACCCGGGAGCCCTCGGTTCGATAGTTATTTTAGGTCTTTTAAAAATCAATTACATGATTGATTTAAAATAATTGTTACAAATTCACAAGCTTTGTTTTTTAAAAAAGATTTTTAAAAATATATTTTCCTTGTTAACGCTAATGTCGAGGTGCCCTTTCAAAGGGGAGATAACCAAAGACCAAAAGTAAAACAAATTATGCAGTGAGGTGTCTACACATGAAGATTAAAAACATTAAATGTGGATTTATTGGCATAACCATTAATAGACACAGTGAATGAATTCTGTTCATTACAGGAAATATAGTTCATAAGAAGTGTGCTGAAAATCCCTTGAAGACCTCAAAGGACATCAAACGAATGAGGAGGCCAATTAAAAGTGCCCTGTTGTAAAATTTCATCTACGCTTGACTATAAATGTGTCCTCTTCCGTTGGTCTATTTAGTTGTGCAGTTGTGTGTGTGTTTTCATAAAGGACAACTGATCTCTTCTATAAAAAACTGAATGTGCTCCACATATTATGAGACAAACAAATGTCAAAGAGTATATAACAAGCAAAATACTTTTTAAAAATAACTTATGGTAAGGTAAGAACTGCATATGTATAGCCATGTATATCTATATTGTACTTCCCTTAATCAATATCACACTGAATTAATGAATTGCCACTAATGAATTAATGAACTGGTTAATGTTTTTGAATGATTCCTATTTTGTCAGGAACACTAAATACTTGTGTGACGTGTGAACTTGTTCTGAGAATGGGACGAAGTGGGAGAAATAACACAAGTTGTACCAGACAGACAGAGAGTTGAAATAAGCTTCCTAAAAACTCAAAACATCTCAAAGTCACAAGACAACTTGTACCAGACAGACAGAGAGTTGAAATAAGCTTCCTAAAAACTCAAAACATCTCACAGTCACAGAGTAGTACTCACGTTTGTGTTTACAAGCCCAAGTGAGCAGCCCTCCAATGAAAATGGCGGCCAGGAGAACACTGAGTGTGATGGTAGCGATGTTGAATGAAGAAGTCTCCTCTGTTTGAAAATAAAGTTTATCCTTATTAATAACATTGTCGTTACGGGACGAATACTCTTCAGATCTAGAGATAATGATTATTGTGAACCTGTCCTGACCTTGAACCTAGTGCAACGTACTGTGAAATTAAAATCTACTAGGTAACATTTTTTTTTCTCTTTAGGTGTAAGTTTAACCTGGTCTGGTATGGGAAGATAACTCTAATTGTATTGGTGCAGGTGTAAGTATACCTTAATGTGTCGGCCTTAGCAATTGGAGAGATCAAGATGGACAGAATGGACATGCTACGGGAGCGGGCGTTAGAAATTTTATTATGTTCCTCTTTTGATTCTTAGCAGTATTTGTAAAGAGGAGACAAACTACATTAGGGGATGTTGATACTCGGTCGTTGGTTTGTAGTACAAACGATGTGGGCGTGTAACATTATTTATGTAGGATTTGAGCTAAACAGGAACAAACTTCTTTGAAAACAAAACGGAATTAAACTTTTATTTATAAATACTCTCGAATGTAGATGTTTGTACGAAAAAACATGGGAAATGATGATTGAAACAAGATCTAGCCCTCAATCTGCCTTCGCGTGTTTCTTGACGTCAGCATTCCCATCATTCGATTGAGCTACGACAGAGCACCTCGTGATTTTATCTGAATCTCTTGAGCCTACACAGCCTAACCATCCGCCCACGTTTTATCTTGGTTACGTCCATCAGGAACACGTCCATGCACTTTATAACAAGGGGAGAGGAAATAGAAGCAATAAAGATGTGGTTTAATTGTTAGTCATTTGTATTGCCCTTGTCTCATTTTATGCCCTCCTATATCGAATTTTTGTTATGCCAAGGCCACATTTCTGAATATTTAAAAAAAAAATCATCACATGAATGAATAGAACGGTAGACTTTTACCAATGTTAAGGTTTGACCCCTACTCAAGGTTCCCCAGCGTGGGTCGACTGCTACACGTATACTTACTAACGCTATGTTCTGACTGTGTTGTAGCTGAACCAGTTCCATTCTGAGTGACTACTTGTTTTCTTTCACCTATAAAATATTACAGCAAAATCTTCTGATCTAAGAAATGTATTTGTCAAAAGTAACACGCCAGAGACTATCTATCTTTTAAAAGTTGTTTTTCAATTAAACAGGAATCTAGAGCAAGTACATTTGTTACAGTTTTTAGTTTAGAGGATGAGTTACCTCTACTTTTGGTGTATTAAAAAAACAACGCTTTTATTAAAAGGCAATAAAAAGAAGAAAATAGGTTACAAAGACAATGTGGGCAACCCAGCACTCAGAAATTTTCCGCTCAGCAATGGAGAGGTCACTCCAACTCTGATGTATGCGACATGAAGCTCTTCAAAATCGACACCATCATTTGGAAAGATGAGACACTGGATAGATCCACATGGAGAGCGAGCATAAGGGAAGGGTCATGGATTGCAGATGACTTACACACCAGAAGTAGAAGGAAGGGTGAAAGTGAAACGGCGCCTGGTGATTACAGAAGTCCAACATGTGACCGCAGTTGTGCATCAGGAATTGGCCTCTTCAGAAGTTGCAAAGGGAAAAGATTGTCTCTCAAGAAAAAGAATGAAATTTAAATATAAGCGTTGCTTTGTTTCCATTATTTTTAGTTTTAGACTTTTGCAATAACCTCCAAACACTGACGTATATATCAAGTAGTATTTTTGTAGAAGAAAAATATTTTGCAAAAATGGTAAATATGACAAAGTTAATTACCAAATCCATCACAATTTTTTCTTTATAAATGATTAATATACATACAGTCCTTGAGTATGATATAAATTATAATGTTTACATTGAAATACAGTTTTTGATATAACGACCCAACTCTCTAAACAAGACGTATCTCCCTTAAGCTTATTATTTGTTCTATACAAAACATATTTTATTAATTACGACTAATTGATTAACTATTTTTTTTATTGTTTCAAGGATGACTTGTTAACTAATAAAAAACGCAATCTGAAACTTTATAGTCCTCATGGCTCTCTAGGACTTTCCTACAGGGAACAGTACCAGGAAAGAGAAGAAAAGTGAGAAAGTGATGAGAATACAACATAAAAAAATAGGTCTCTCATTGAAAGAGATTCTGTCCAAGGCAAAAGACAATAAAGGAATGGAGAAAGACAGTCAACAACGGTTCATCCGACTAAGGGATAGGTCAAGGTGAAGGTTACGTGTTGTCACCTAGAAAGAGCCTGTAAGCAAAGTGTTTGTTTATTAAGAAAGTCTTTATTGAGTTAATTCTGTTGGTGTGTGTTGGTCATCAAACTCAGAGCGTGTGACTATGTAGGAGGTCTGGTTTATTAAAACGAACAAAGGCTAGGCCTAAAAACACTACAGTAGGCGGCCTAATGCTTTATAACTACATTGAGATCGCAACCAAGGTAAAATGCATCACTACAAATACTAAGTTCTTACAGGTCAAAGAACTTACACAAGTTTGAAACAATAGTTGGTGCCAGTCCCTTTAAAGATGACACAGATGGAACAGAAAATGAGTTTTTCTCTCTTGGCTCACTGGCGAGTTCATGCAGTAGCTTTGAGTTGGCCAAGCCGACGTCAACAGTGTGTATATGGATCAGTGCATCCTTTGCCAACTTCGCTTCTTTTAACACTTTCTCAGCCTCCGTGCTGAACGAAGAATAGGCCACGAGAACAGCGATTTTGACAACGTCACTAGCATTTGTAAGCATCGCCCTCGTTTCTTTGAGTGCATCCACCATTTTGTTTATTTCCAAAGATAAATAAAATTCGCGGTCAAGGTCGTCGAAGATGTCTTTTCGTTTGGAAAAGTCTCTGAGTGGGAAGCGCCGAGGATTGACAGTCTTGTACGTGACTGCTCCTGCCCGGACGTTTCGTGTATTAGCGTCAACAATTTGTAAGAAGTCCTGAACAAAATCTTTGACTTCACCAATGACTGGATCCTCCACAACAAAGACTATATCCGATTTGATTAGACCACACACTGAAAGAGCGAGATGAAACAAGATGACAGTTATTTAAAGTTCATTATGCAACATAATTTGTTTTCTAAAACCTAATTATTGCATTTTAACAGCTTAAAACACGCTTAATTAATGTGTGTAAGAAGTACGTCACAGCAGATTTTCATTGTCACCATTATACTTAAGTAAGTGTTGTCCACATTGTCAATTAGAATTTTCTCCCATAAAGAAATGTTCATACGTTTCAGAGCTGCCCTAACACACAGAAGAAACAGGCGTGGGGTACAGAATTCAATTAGAATTTAACCTTAGAGTTTAACCTCTTCAAGTCAAGCGTGACACTTTGAGTGCATGGCCACATAGCTGCGTCCACTACAAAAATTCCATTCACCATTCAGCCACCATGTACCGTTTGATCGTCTCAAGAGCTGAGCCGAAGGCTCTTCGAGCTCTAAGTATGAAAAAAAAACCTGTTTGGACGCCAAACAGTAAAAAAAAAAAACCTGTGGGAACACAGTTCTGTTTGAGAGAGACCCGAGTCAATGCCTATGAAAAGCATTACTGTTTCCGATGCCTTTGGCCCCCGACGCATGCTTGGCTGTACATGGCCGAAGGCTGAGGACACCGGGAGCCTCTGTCATTTTCCTTCGTTATACCAAGCTAACCGTGGTGGACTCGCCATTTATGTAACGGTCCCTTTGAGGAACAGCGCATGGATGTGTGACAGGTTTATGGGGACTCTTTTGCAACTCCGGCCGTGCAAGGGGTGGACTCTCGTCTATCCGTGGGCATCCCCACGGCAGTTATGTTTCGCCATTCATTTAGACTAGTTACCCCCTCAAGTAACCGTTTCCACCCGGGTGCCACGATGAGGCAGAACAGCGTGCCCGGGGCCATCATGTACAAAATGTGTGAATCGTGTGTGTGACAGTTTGTTTGTGTGTGTGTGTGTGTGAGTGTGTATCAGAGAAGTGGAAAACTCTTGGCATATGTTGTCTCTTGTGGTTTTTCATGTCACTTTTGTTATTACCAAGGATTAGGTTACGTAAATAATTAGCAGAACTCAATATGACGAACCAACTATATTGAACAACTATATTAGTATTTCTAACCATGGTGAATACTAATATATATATATATATGACTCCTTTTGTCTCGAAAGGCAATAGATGCGCCCTAATGAGTCACTGGTTTTGGCTTTATCTTGAGACGGCGCGGAATCTGGTATGGCTAATCAAGCCAATTCTAGAACGGCAGACTTTGCCACAATTCATACATGTGTATGCCTCTGATTCGGGGCTAGCGGACAGGGCAGCTTTCTTTTTTTCCCTCTTGATTAAGGCCGCTTCAATTCTTTTGTTCTCAGCAAGGGTTGTCCCAGCACGCACAGTCTGTCTCCATGCACTCCGGTCTTTGGCTGTTTTCCCAAATACTTTCGCTGATGCATGTGGCTCTCATGTCTCGCTTGCAGACATCTCTATATGTTAGTCTTGTTTCAAAGGTTGTCATGGCCAGGGGTGTCAATGTGGTTAAGCTCCCATTGTCTATAAAATACTCCTAATGGCATGCGTCTCAAATAGCCTCTGACAACCAAGTCCAGCACCTGGCCTGCTCGTGTGGCTTAGATATTAAGCCGGCGAAACTGCTCTTACTAACAGGTGAAGGGGTGAAGGCGGATACCTGGCGCCACAAAACCGGTAGCTTCGGGCAGATGGAGCTCGTCAGCCTAGTAAGGCAGTTCATCTAGGAGAGGGGTACTCTGACTTCAAACCCCCGCTGCCTTGCGGTACTGAGGCTTCAGGAGAATACTAATACAAGCATAAAAGAAAGATGAATAAGATATTTGTCAGAGGTACGTACCATTGATAGCGCAGCTTATTTCGTCGCTTTGATCCTGGCAATCAGATACATTGTTACATCGCTTCCCAATGGGCACACACTGACCAGTCCTACATCGCCATGCAGTGTCTGAGCATCGGGCTAAGTATAAGATAAACGTATTAAAAAAAAGTGTTGTCTAAGACAAATTTGTTTTATGTACAAAGTGTAGCACTGATGTTAAGTTATCAATAATTTGTTGTTGTTTTTTTTTTTGGTAAAGATTCGCTTGTATAAGTAATATGGTCCCAATACCTCCTAATATATTCGAAAATGTTGTTTTTATAACTTGATTTAATATTGTTTTTACAATTTCCCGTTAACAGCTGACGTACGACCTTGAGGAGTCTACCTGTTTTTTGTGGCCAAGTTGTTCACACGGGAATGTGACATCCGTACAACGACCAACTTTTTGTTCAACTGTCTCCAATTAGGAGTTAGATCTACTGTACATTTTGTTCAGACGTCACTCTGTATGTTGTTATCTTTCCCTTGGCAGTTTCCCCTCCCTACTTTCCCCACTGGCCGTATCCAGCACTTCATGTAATTGTGTTTTCTTTCTTAGTTAAACTTAATTTTTAAAAAATGACACGGCATGAAGTCACATTCATTCATTCTTGCGATCAGGAGGACATCAACATATGCAACCCTATAGAGACGATATAACCAAAGAAAGTAATTATTCTTGTAAGTAACCAAGTAGTGGTCATTATCTTTGTGAATAAAATAATTTTCTACTTGTATGTTTGAGTGACTACAATAGATTCGGTCAAAATGAAAGTAAAGAATGTAAAAGAATATACAACTATTCAGTATTTCAATTCCAAATGCAGACCAGAGGTAGGCCTACACAAAGTGAGAAACATAATAATACAGAAAGACAGAACTTACTACAATGGCTTTCGTCACTCTTGTCCAAACATTGTTCTTGACCATCACACAGCTCAGACAAAGAGATACACTGACCATTGTTACATGGCCAAGCAGTAATTGAACAGCTAGCTAGTTTAAGAAACATAAAATGATTCTTTAGTGATACACACATTTTAAAATCAACATTTCATGTTATTTTTAGCGTCCCCCGTAAGGGGAAAAAAGCCGCTATTAGGTTTGTGCAAAATGTCCGTCTGTGGTCTGCCACACTCAGATCTCGAAAACTAGAAAAGATATGAAAATATTATTTCACCATTAAATGCAGCTTGAAAAGTTTAGGTGTAACGGCTACTTTTGGTTTTCTAAAAGCAAACCGTTTAATTTATAAAATTAATTATGCAAGCGATTTTTTCATAAAAATACACCAATTCTAAAACAATAACGTACATGTAAGGGAGGCAATGTTACAATTTGTTAACATGGATAAACGATACATGCGTATTTTCAGTATCACCAAGTCAAATAATTGTATAGAATGTACTAGAAAAGTTTACAACAAATATAAATATTAATTAAAGGTGTTTTTTCTGGTCAGCTAGCTGCTAAAATTAAAAGAAAACATTTATGTTTGTTTACAAAGGCTAAGAATGCAATTTGTATGTAAATGGACTTTTTATGCAGCGACTTTCGTGTAGTAGCTCGGCCTTGACAAGGTGCAAAACTAATTTCTTAAACTTTTTAAAAAATCAGATTTTATTTATTTTTTGTTTAGTGTCCTCAAAAGAATAAAAAAGGTTTATTTTTGTGCGTTTTGTCTGTCGATAGGTCTGTCTGTCACGATTAGATAAAAAAACAACAACTCTAAAAGCTATTGAAAATCTGATTTACCCTTTAATGTTCCTCCCGTAACATCTCAATAGTTTTAAGTATCTAAAATTGATTGTTCCGGATTTTTTTGTGCAATACTAATCAACGCCAACAAATGTTTGTTTGCTCTTCTAACTTATATTACATTCAATTTCCATGCTTACACGTTGCAAAAACACATGATCAATAATATGTTGTTCCGTTTTTATGTAAATAGCATATTAATACTAAATCAAAATCTCTATAGTGACGTATATTTCATTAAGTGTAAAAATGTTCCGGATATTGTTTTATAAAAAATGAATTATTTCAAATGATTGTTTGAAATCGCATAATTGACTAATATTACACATATATTATTTGACAATGCGTCACTATAATTTGATTATCGATATCAAATTGTTCCGTATTTTCATCTTTAAACAAATTTTTAAAATATCAACAATAGGTTGTTCAGGGCTTTAAAAAAGTAATTTACTAGAATTGATTACTGAAAATCACTTTGTAGACATTTAATTTTCATGCTGAAACATAACATGAAAGTTTAGGAATCGATAAAAAATGTTCCGGATTTTGTTTTGAAAAGAAATCGACTTATATTACTCACAAATTGTCGCCAGAAATTTCCGAATTTATTTAAAAATCTACTAACGCCAAATAACTGTTTGAACTCCCTCTTCTAATTAATAAACTAATAATCTTCTCATTTACGAAATAATGTTATTCCTGATTTTTAAAAAAAATATTTTAACTCACTTCTCTTACAGTACAATTAATTTTCTACCTAAACCATAAAAAAAATCTAATTCTCGTTAATATTATTTTCCGATTTTTAAGGAAAACAACATCCAAACAGCAAAGTAAGGTATGAATATCTCTCCACAAGGCTGTAGTTCTTCTAATTTTTATACGAGACCATCCAACAAATTTAATTAACAGTTTTAAATTTATCTGGAATTCTCTTTTTCTTTTACTATTTATACAAACATCCGGAACAATCTATTATATAAACTCAAATCAATTGCATCCATGCCTAAAATTATTGCAATGTTTTGAAACTTAAAATAAAAGTTAATCAATTTTTAATAGCTTTTAGTTGTTTGTTTTTTTATATTAAGATGACGGACAGACCGACTGACAATGCGGCTTTGATCCTCTTTAAATAAATTCTATTAGATCTCAGTGCACCAATGTCTATGAACCCTCGTTCAATATCTCGTGTAAATAAAGACATCTTTTTATGGTACCGGTACTAGCCTATTGTGAGGTAATGAAATTTTTTTTCTTTGACGTCATATGAATGGACTCTTTAAATGTAATGCTTAAAGAACGCACTCGGTGCACCAATGTCTATGAACACTCGATAAATGGCTCGTATTAATGAAGGCAATGTTTTAGTCTAAGCCGTGTGACGTAGTCTTTTTTTTCCCTTTGACGTTATATGGAATTAATTCTTCAAATGATATGCTAAAAGAACTCGGTATAGTAATGTTTATAAAGCCTCGTTATGTGACTCGCATTTAAAAAAGGAATGATATCTTGATTTAGATCTTATCTAGATTTTTAGCGGCCCCCGTAAGTTTAAACTAGATCTAGATTTTTATTACAGTATCTGGATCCATATTCTAATTAAAATTATTTTAAAGTCTAGATCTAGAATTTCTAGATCTAGTTTAGACTAAAATAGACTAGATTAAGATGTAGAATTTCAATTTCTAAGCTTAAAGTGTAGATTTTGATTTCCAAACGTTTTGATAATATTTCAATGTTATAATAAGGCCTATACTAAAACTAATATACTATTTTTAAATTTAATGTTACATTCAGTCTATTGATAGATTATCTAGGAAATTTTTTTAAACACAAATCTTATCTAAATTACAGTTACATTATTCTAAGTTCATATTTTAGATCTAGATCTAGTAGATATAGATCTTAAGAGTGCTAAATCAGAAGTTTAATTTAGGTAGATCTACATCCTCATTCTAGTTCCATTTAAATAAAAATGCCGATATCTCTGTTGATAGGCCTAACTGTGCTGAGACATCGAAGTAAAAGCACGATATATCTGTTCTTTTCTTTTTTTGTTTTTTAATTACAAACCTCCCGTAAGACGACGGGGGATGGGAGCATGCAGGGTTTGAACCAGGAACCATCGATAAATCCGAACGACAGTCCAGCACGCAAACTAAACGACCAGGCAGGCTTCATACCCTGCTTGTTGCCATCCTCCATCGTCCAGCGCGAAGTTACTTATTTTAAAGTTAGAAGAAACATGTAAAACAAAAAAACAACATTTCTTACAACGACAAATAAATCTTTAAAACATTATGACTTTTGATCATCAAAATTAAATAACCTCTTGAATATTCTTTGCGAATAGGCAGATCCGACAGGGATCCGACTTCGACGGGGGCCGCCTCTGAGTTTGTGTAACACAAACTCTCTTTGTAATCTTGTTTTAATTTACTTTGTTACCTTGACATTAGATTATTATAAAATGTATGGTTTTAACGATCGTGTTTCGTCCTCTGGGTGGCCCTTGAGGTAGGTATGTAAATATTTTCTTCTTGAGCTGTATCTTTCTATTGATTTATATTATCACCTCTCCATTCTATGTTGGGACAAAATTTCCAAAATTGGCCAAAACGTTGTTTTTTTCTCCAAAGCTGGACAATAGCTTTCTGGGAGAATTCTCGTAAACGTTTTATTTCTCCCACTTCCCATTCTCGGTCGAATCAAGTATTCATTGTTGAATCAATAATCTGTCACATGAATCAAGTCTACAAAAAAAAAATAAAAAAATTATTAGTTCATCAATTTACGGTAATGAATTCAACTTCACTATCACCTATCTCTATCTCTGTGGGACCGTTGGGGCACCATACAAGAACTGTCAACCGTCTTTCTTCATTCCCTGACAGGCCTGTCCATTCTTTGATGTGTCTTCCCATCGCTTCCTCTGTCTTTCTTTTATTCTTCTTCCTGGTACTGTTCCCCGTAGGAGGATTTTGTGATGTGGCCATGGAGTTTGAGTTTACGTTTTTTGACAGTGGTTAAAAGGTCATCGTGGTGTCCAATAGCTGTTTAATCCGGTTTCTTATCTAGATCTAGTACTTCAGAAGTGGTCTTCCAACGACTGGGACTGGTCCTTTGATGGTGTATTTCATCACTAGGATTCGATTTCCTGTTTCATTCTTTCTATCTCTATATATTAGAAAGCAGATAACATTGTGGCCTTGACCTAGAGGCGTAATAGCTAGGTGTTAAAGGAGATAAGAAAGAAAAAGGCTCTTATGATTCTTTATTCAATTGACTTAACTCTTGACTTACAGCAATTCTCTTCATCACTTTTGTCTCTGCATTCAACTTTACCATTACATCTGCTCATGAAAGGAATGCATTGTCCGTCGTTACATGTCATAGCCTCCATGTTACATGAAGCTGGTGAGAAGATAGAAATATAGTTAACTCTAAAGATTACAGATTTGTGTGTTAGTAACATTTGTGAATGTGATTTGTGAATGTGTGTGTGTGTGTGTGCGTTTTGATTATATGTGTCTATCATAAGTCGAAAAACAAAATGCTGAAGAAAAAAAAACTCATGGTTGAGACTGAGTGCGCCCCAGAGATTGAGGGCGCTTCATAGGTTGTGAGCTCCTCAGACGATGAAAGGGTCCCACATGTTGAGAGCGCCACACATGTTGACAGCTCCTCACAGGTTGAGAGAGCCACACATGTTGACAGCTTCCCACATAGAAGTGTCTCTTACATTTTATCATAGTTTCTGAACGACTCTTCAAAAATTATTTATACAAATAAAAAACATTTGCCTATTTTTTATAATAATGTGCATCCTCTCAAAAGGTGTTCTAAATTTGTTACAATTGCTGTTTTCTTCTAAATGGCAAAGTTATTGGACATATATACAAGAGTTGTTAATGAATAATATGTAAAACAAGGTTACAAAGACAGTTTGTGTGGAAACACAAACTCAAAATCGGCAACCGAAGTGGTCCACCTAGAGTCTTCACCAGGATTCGAGCACGAGACTTCCGGTTCCAAGTGCTTTACCACTCAGGCACAGCATCTCTATATATTCATTTAACGTACACTTATATTTTTAAGATAATAATTATTAACTTTATCCATACATTCAAAATTAATATCATGTTACATGTAATAAAGAGAAACTAAAAAAGATTTATTCTTTAAATAAAATTAGATAAATTGGCAACATGAAAAAAAAATTCTTGACCTACTTTAAGCTACAATTGTGTACAATAAGACTTTCCCCTCGCAAATAAAAATTAATATCTCCATTGTCATTTGTCATACAAACTAGACATAGATCTAGCTAGATCTAGACCTAGTTTTAGATCTAAATCTAGATTCAAAGATTTAAGTCTAGGTCTAGAACTAGATCTAAGGCTAGATCACTGGCGGATCGGGGGGGGGGGGGGGGCGCGACTAATTTTAGTATAGAATTCACACTATTTGTTTACGAATTTATTACTTATGTTAATAAAATATACTAATTATTTATATTTTAACATATTTTTAGATTATTTCGCCCTTCCCCTCTGATATGTTGGCCAATTTGGTGGGGTCGGGAAGGGGCGATGGCATTAATCCCTCCCCCCCCCAATTAACTTTAGAGTGGGGTGGCGGTCCAATTTATTTGCAGAAATCACAGCTTGCTAACAGAATCAATTAAATATATATATGATTAAAACTTTTTAGTGATATTTTAACCGATCTTTATATTATTTCGTTCCCCTGTTGGCAATTTGGGTAAGGGAGGGGGCGATTGCATGTACTGCCCTCCCCACTCTAGCCCTCTGAATGGGGAGGGGCGGTTCTGTTTTTATGCAGAAATCATAGTTTGTGAACAAAATTAGTTGAATTGCTATATAATATAAACTACGTATCAAACCCCCCCCCCCGCCCCCCGGAAATGAAATCACCCCCCCGTAACTGATTTTTGCTTTAATTTTGTTTATTTTGGGTGACATTTTAATACTATACCATCACTTGCCCCAGCGCAGTAAAAGGGGTTTTGAGTTTAAAACCCCCTACCAGGGGGCGTTTGAGTTTAAAACCCCTATCAGGGGGTTTTACTACCTGGGGGTTTTGAGTTTAAAACCCTTATCAGGGGGTTTTGAGTTTAAAACCCACTACCAGGGGGTTTTGAGTTTAAAATCCCCTACCAGGGGTTTTTGCAGTTAAATCCCTCTCTTCTCAAAACAAAACAAAAAAGAACGCAAACGACAATCCCCAAAATCCAAGAGCACAGTTAAGGAAGATTTTGATTTTAGTTAGGCCCCTATTCAATATAAAATAAAGCAAATTACACACTCAAAATCCTATGAGCGTAGACAAAGGGTTTTAAGTTTGACCCCCCCCCCCCTCTTCAGTAAGGTTTAAAGCTAAAAAAATACCTCTTCAATATAAAAAAAAAAAGCAAATTACGCACTCAAAATGTTATGAGCATAGCTAAATGGGTTTTGACTCTGTTTTGAGTTTAAACCTCTTTCAACGGGTTTGAAGGTAAAAAATACCTCTTTAATAATAATAACAAAGCAAATTATACACTCAAAATTCTATGAGTGTAGTCAAAGGGGTTTTGAGTTTAAACTCCCCTCCAGTCGAGTTTGAGTCTAAAAAAATAACTCTTCAATATAAAAAAAAAGCAAATTACGCAATCAAAATGCTATGAGAGTTGTTAAAAGAAGTTTTGAGTTTAAACCCCCTTTCAGCGGGGTTTTATGCAAAAAAAATACCTCTTTAATATAAAAAAAAAGCAAATTACACACTAAAATTATTTGGGCGTAGCCAAGCCAATTGGGGGTTTTGAGTTTAAACCCCTCTCCTACAGATGGCTTTTCTTAAAAGTTTAAAACCCCTCCAGATGGTTTTGAGTTTAAAATCCCCCTACAGAGAGTTTTGAGGTGGGAAAACCTCCATCTTCAATATTATTCTAAAGCAAACTACAGTTACTAAATTCTATAGCTAAATGGGGTTTTGAATTTAAAAAAAAAATTAAATTCACAAAAGATCATTTTGACGATAAAACCTCCATTTTCGATATAAAATCTAAAGCAAACTACAGTCACCTAATTCCAAGAAAGTATTTAAGAGAGGTTACACATTTCTACCAGTGGCGGGGCTCCATTAATAAAGTGCATTGTCATCTGCCGAAATTGCAAAACACTAAATGTGGCTCAACAAAGATGGCTAAGACAGATTTTAGGAGTCAGTTATAGAGATCGGGTCTAAATCAAGGAAATCATATGCCGAATTGGGAGTCGACACATTAGTAGGATTGTGACAGAGCGTTGCATGATGTTTGCGGGACATGTTTTCCGACAAAATGAATTACGCATACTAAGGGTTGAGATGACATCCTAGTACAACTTGGCGCCAGTAAGGTAGTAAGAATGGCATTTTAGGTTTTTAAAAAAAAATTTTTAATAGCAGGAAAATGTACTGTAGATACCTCAGAATATTCATTTTGTTGGCTTTCAATACCAGAAATAGTGCTTGGCGGCGGGGCTTCGCCCCGCGGTGGGGGAGCACTTGACCCCCTTTGCTAGCAATAGCGGTGAGTCTACAATTTTCCCATTAACTCCAGGAAGAAACATCATAGGGCAGGGGTGGGCAAATTACGTCCCGCGGGCCACATGCGGCCCGCAAGAGTGTTTCATGCGCCCGCGTACACCTACAGAATTCAGATGTGCCCACACATTAAACATATAAAAAATGGGAAAATTTAAAAATAGGTAATTTAAACATATTCTTATCACTTATGATGAAGAGGCTAAAGAAACATTGTCTTTGCATGTCATTATAAAAGTTTAAAGCAAATGAAGATTTTGCTTGTTGGTAATATTTCTAATCATTCAGTGAAAGACACAAACTCAGGCCAGTATTTATTCAATGCTATGAAGAACTGTGTTAAAAGTGTTAGGTTAGTAACATATGCGGCCGCAGTGGGCTCCGCACTTTCATAGGCCCCGTGCTAATTCTAGCAGTAAATTATTAAATTAAACCATTTTAACTTATAACAGGGTTCCAGAGTCCTCCTGATTTTACAGGAGCTTCTGGAATCCTCCTGAAATTGTAAAGTATACTAAAAAAAAAAGTCATAAAAATCTCCTAAAATTATTAAGATATTCTCAAAAACTCATAAAATAAAAATGTCCTGAAAAATAGACGAAATTGTCATATTTGGGTTGCAATTCAATGTGGAGAAACGCTAATCCTACTAGCGATAACAAAAAACGGCATTGTCAGCTTTCATTTTATAAAACTGTAATAATAGGGCGAAATATAACTAAAACAGGAAGTTCCAGTACTTTAGTTACTTTAACAGTGACTGGCATATAAATATAGATCTAAATCTATCTCGATCTCTTTCAAAAAAAGTAAATGCAATATTTTGATAGTCGATAGTAAATCTAAAAGGCAGATCTGAATGTTTATCGGCTTTTTTGTTGGAAAACTTCTATCTACTGGAGATGGCTCGTAAAGTTAATTTGCACTTAGTAAAGTATGAATAAATGCAAAGACGAATTCGTTTTCAAACAAAAAATCGTTATTTCCACTTATTATCTCTATCCATACCCAGACTAGGCCCCGCGCAATCCGTTTCGAATTGGGCCCCGCAATCTGTAGGGCCGGCCCTGGGTGCCAGAAGCTGTATTTCAAAATTTAAAAAAAACAACAACTTGTTTGCTTAACTTTTCACATTATTTGGTTCCAAATATATCTGTGAACAAGAATGTTTGAAAATAAACAATGGTAAGAACAAGTCGATGCTGACTAACTGTAATTTGACAGCAGTCATAAGGATAAGAACTGTTAAGCTATTATAACCACAGTTCCGGAACATTCTGCACGAGTGTAAAATAGACAATAACAAAATGTAAGAAATGTTTGTAAAATTAGTTTCAAAAATCTCTAAATCTTGTAATTCCTCAATTGGTATTGTAAATATTTAATACAGTATACATATAAATTACAAGACACCATATTTTCTAAGTTGTAAATACATGTTATATATATGCCACCCCTTTTCCTAAAAAAATTTAATGCGGCCCTCGATAGAAAAAGGTTGCCCACCCCTGTTCTAGGGCATAATAAACGTCTTCCGAAAGAATGAAGGGTCAGAATGTAATAAAGATCATGTACACATACACAAATACATAATAATTTTTTTCGCAAGGTGGGGGGGGGGGGGGCGGGGGGAGGGGAGAAAAAAAATTTCCCCACCACCCCCCCCCCCCCCCCCCCCCCCCCCGAAAAAAAAAATCCTATGTGAACCCACTTGTATATTATGTCGCACCACACTCTAATCTCAAAATTTTATGATCAGTAAATATAAAATGAAAAAAGGTTGTACCAGGCGGGAGGGGCGAAACATGCAATAACCTTTCCCCATCGGACAAACCAACACTTTTTCTTTCTGTATTATAGTTTAGAAATTCCTAAATTTAAAAAAAATCTGTCAACAATATAATTTATACATGCTTCAAATTAAATTCTTATATCAAGTAGCTCCCACCCGTATTCTTTAATGCCAAATGCAATCATTAGCAGAAATTATAAAATGGAGCGAGGATTAATCGTTTTCCTTCGACCGCCACATCCCCTTTCCTAACAAAAACAGGACGTTTTTAAAACAGAATAGTCACAAATATGGCGACAGAGTGTGATGTCATTGCACATTGAATTTATCATAATTATTTTAAGAAAGACTTTGCTTTGGAAAATTTTGAATTTATAAGAAATGTCTCAGTATAAGAGTAACGATTGAGATGAGTTCTGAACACAAATATTCTTTTCCTGGTCGCCTTTTTCAAACCTTAACTCAATCTGTTGTTGTTTTTTTCTAGTTAAATGAATTTCGGACTACAACTCACAATTTATATTTGAATCCTAAACATGCAAACAAAATTTAGAGTAGATACTAATTGGTCATCTTAATTTCTCCTCCCACTTCCGAAATTTTTTTGTTTAGACCTTTGAATTATAGTTCTGTAAAAAAAACAAAGCTACAAACATGCATGTTGAACAAAATATATCTTAAAAATTAGCATTTTTTTAAATATTATCTCTCGAAAAATTTTTTTTTCGGCGGCCATCCTCATAGCCTAAATCTAAATATGTGGGCTATCTTATCTTTCCAAGGAACAAATCGGTTTTATTTGCAATGTATTAAGGGTCTATAAATTCTTATTAGAATATTTTTCAAGTAAAGCATTATTCAAAAAGTCCTTTTTTAATAGAATTAATAATGAGCCTCAGGTCAGGAGAATGCGTTTCTTCTGTGAACAATGCAAGAAAGCGCTATTGGCGTCGGGACTTCGCTCCGAACCTCACTGATAAATAATAAGTTGTAGATGTAAGAAGAATGCGTTTCTGCAGTGAAGAATGCAAAAAACGCTTTTGGTGTCGGGGTTTCACCCCGAACCCCACTGATGTATAATGAACTGTAGATGTCAGGAGAATTCGTTTCTGCAGTTAAAAAGAAAAGAAAACGCTTTTAGCGTAGGGACAAAGCCCCGAACCCCACTGATTAGTAATGAGCTGTATATGTAAGAGAAACGCGTTTCTGCAGTAAATAAAAATGCAATAAAACGCTTTTGGCGTCGGGGCAAAGCCCCGAACCCCACTGGGATAGCTTACAGCACTGCCCCAGAACCCCAAGCTTGCAAGAGAAAGGCTTCAACATTAATGTTTTTTTGATATATATATATATAGGAAAAAAATCACCCCCCCCCCCCATTCAAAGTTCTGGATCCGCTAGTGGGTTAGATCTAGAAATAGATCTAGGTCTAGTCTTCTTGTCTTATCTTATCTTATGTTAATTAATACAGACGTTACTTCAAAAAAGAAGATGATTAAGTCCTACGCGTCATGCATTTAGTCATGCATATTAACCAATGACTTAAATTCTGCCAAGTCACTGGTTTTCCTGGCTAGCCCAGGCAACCCATTCCATGCTCTAATAGCACTAGGGAAGAAGGAGTATTTGTACAAATTTGTCCTAGCATATGGGACGAGGAATGTATAGATCTAAATCTAATTGTAGATCTAATTCTAGATCTAGAATATTGATATAGAATCTATCATATTTAGACTAAAACTCGTCTGAATTTACACGTTTAATCTTAAAATTACTAGACCTATGCCAATGTTATGACTATGAATAGTTGGCCTTTTGATACCGGGTAAAGGTGTACTATGCTGTTCGTATCCGATTCATTTCATAATGTGATACTACTGTTTACATAATAAATAAATAACCCCTAAGCTGTCAGAAGATAATTTAAGTTATTGCCTTAATAATTAAAATTTTGTTAAAATTATTAATTCATTTATAATATATAAATTATAAATATATCTATATCTGGGCTCTATTTAGTCTTATTTAGACTGTCAAGTGTAGGCACCTAAAAGGATATAAAAGTAGTTCATTATTTTTTAAACTTAAAAATAAAACAAAGTTCGTGTCAAAATTCTTTTTAAAAAACAAAATTTGAATCAGTATTCTGTTCAATGAGTTAGTTAATAAATGGAAAATATATTTTATAATAATCCATTGACACTTTTACCATTGTGACCTTAGATGCAAATGTTTTGTACCAATGCGCGAATCTATGAATGAAGCTTGAGTTATTAATGAAGTAGTCCATGACCTTTTAAAGAAAAGTTACCTCCTCTGAAGTTTTTCATTGAAAAGTGGTGTAATTTTTTGAAAAATCTGCTTGCATATATAATTTTAAAAATTAGATAGTTCACTTTCGGAAAAGAAAAAAAGTAGCCGTTGCATCAGAACTTTGAATGATCTAAAATATCATGATGTCCGATTTTCATTTTCTCTTCTAGTTTCTGAAATCTAAATGGGACGGACAAACAGAAGGACAGACAGAAATGCCACACAAAACTAATAGCGTCTTTTTCCCTTTCGGGGGCGCTAATAAAAAGTGTCCCTGAAAAATGATTTGTCGATAAACTAAACGCAATAAATGACTGCAGTAAAGTGTCTAGGAAATCAGAATGTAACGCACTGGGATTTTTTATTTTGTTTCATATTTCTTCTTTTCCTTTAAAAATCATTTCTGACTACGAACATAATAGAATATATTAACACCAAAAACAAATCTTTCAAGCCAGTGTGCTAAGCTGTTTCTTCTGCACCAGTCCTATTGACTTTAGTGTGTGTGTGTGTGTGATTTTAAAGGTTAGAGTGAAGACTACTTACTACAATTGGTCTCATCACTTTTGTCTATACAATTCACTTCTCCATCACATCTTTGTCTCTCGTAGACACATTGACCATTGAAACATCTCCAAGCTTCAGATGGACAGGCAGCTAGTGAAGCTTGAAAGTGAAGGTAGAAAGCTAGAAAGTGTAAAAAGTAACTAGAAAGTGAAGACAAAAAGTTAGAAAGATAAGACAGAAAATTAGAAATGGAAGTAAGAAAATTAGAAAGTGAAAACAGAAAGCTAGAAAGTAAAGCTAGAGAGAGTTAGAAAGTGAAGGGAGAAAACTAGAAAGTGAAGACAGTTACTAGAAAGTGAAGAGAGTAAGTTAGAATATAAAGACAAAAGGTTAGAAAAAGAAGACAGTAAGTTAGAAAGTGAAGACAGTAAGTTATCTAGAAAGTGAAGGCAGAAAGCTAGAAAGTGAAAGAGAGAGAGCAGTGGCGTCACTAGAGTCGGTGCGGTATAAAACAGCATAAATTAATTTTTCGATAATGAGGCATTTTCAAAACGATATAACGGTCGACCTCGAGTTTTCCCGATGTGGCCAATGAGTTGAGAATTGTTTTCTCACTAATATGGACATACCTTGAAATTTTAAAGAAAATCGTTAGATCCGTTTTCGAAATAAAATTTATACATAAATATATATGCATACATAAATACATACATACAAGAATCGCTCGCTTAAGAGTATAGGATAGATAGATAAATAGTGCGTTTAAGAAAACTAGACAGACTTCCCAGTGATGAATAAATGTGTCATTTATAGTAATGCAAAGTCTTTATCAAGTGTGTATCATTAACTGTAATGTTCTGTGGCTAATGTACAGTAATTAAGGAACTAAGGAAATAGAAGTTAAGTTGAACAAGATATTAGCCTACAACACCAACTACATTAAGTTGTGTTTTGTTCTACAGAACTATTTTCATACTGAAATTGCTTTCATCACTTTTATCATCACATTCCACGCTGTGATCACATCTTTGAGTCACGTCTATACATCTACCATCGGAGCAGAGCCAGGCCTCAGGAGCACATTGCGATGTGTAGACAAGAGGCTGAACGTGAAAATAGTGCATGTGTGTGTGTTGTTCTTATTGTATGAAAAGCACACATTAAACTATGTCCTTGAGCATCATGTGATCTTGTTTATACGTCATGAATAATGAATGTTCTAAAATACTTGTAACATTAAAGTCCACATGGGTTCTATTACTAAAAATCAGATACACTCTGTTTATGCACTATGTCTCAGGGGCGCTCATCGATAGCTACAACGTGGTCAGTTCCTTTAGAGGAGAAAAGAGAAGCATCTACACTGTTTTCCGGATCCTGACTCCAGACCCTCTCGGGACACTTGACTCTCTGCACATCTTCAATAAAGCTACTATCACCATACTCCTTTAGGTTCATAAAAGAGGGGTGATGGTTTCCTTTGTGCCCTCATCACCTCTTAATCTTCACCTATTCCTTAGTCTGTTGGACCGTTGGGGCACCACACAAAATCTGTTGACCATTCCTCTCTGCTTTAAATAGATTCTCTTTCAATGGCAGGCCCGTCCATTCAATTATGCTGTCTTTTCATTGCTTTCTCTGTCTGCCTCCTCTTCTTAGTCCTGGTACTGTTCCCTGAAGGAAGGTCCTTGCGAGACCCAAAGCCCTTGTAATGTAGCTATAAAGTTATAGTTTGCATTTTATTTACAATAGTTACCAGGTCATTGTGGGATCCAATCGATCGATGTACTAATCCTGTCTCTAATCTCCTCGTTTGTGATGCAGACTTTGTATGTGATTCCTATGATCTTCTAAAGCATCTCAATTCCATTGCTAGGATTCTCCTCTCTAGTTTTGCAGTCAGCGTCCATGACTCGCAAGCCATGACCATGGAGCGTATCAATCAGATTTTAGTGTCGAGAGCTATGCCTTTGTCTTTCCATATTGTTTTGAGTTTTGCAGATGCTGCTGTGCAATGTGTAATTCTGGCCAGTAGTTCAGGTCTAGTTTCTTCATCCCCTCTGTTCTAAAGTAATTATTTCTAGAGTTTTTACCTGCTGCAGACCTGCCCACGGCCCTCAACTTTGTTTATTTGTCCATGAAAGTAAGCTTACATGTGGATATCGCCCCTTAAACCCCATAGACTCCGCTATTGATCCAAAATGCATATTTTAAATGAAGCTGAAACTGTAAAGTCTCGATAATTATTAGTGTTCGCCTTAAATCAATGTATTACTTAAAAAAAAACATAGACTCGAGACCAGTACTGTAAAGAGTAACAGACTTACTGCAATTGTATTCATCGCTCGAGTCCATGCAATTAATTTTGCCATCGCACTTCATATTCCGTTGTACGCAATGGCCGTCATTACAGCGCCAGATATCGCCGGAACAATCGTCTGTATGGACAGGGCTGCATACCCTTAGATAGGTTGGATTATCAGAATGTTCATTGTTATGGAATGCGTGTGCATGTATCCGATGTAACAAACGATTGAAGAAAGGTGGGCGTATAGTTTGGTTGTGTGGGCTGAATAAATTCTGATGTAACCACGTGGACGTCTGAAGTAGATGAAGTTATAAATAGAAGAGTGAACGTTAAGCAAACAAGCGACATGGAGATAAAAAGACGTGTAGCTTTTAGAGTCTGTTCAATGTGTCCAAGATAAGATTATTTCACTCATATTTAAATTAGAACTTTTCTTACATCACATAGACTATTAATAAAAATATAAAACTATAAATAGCTAGCTTCTTTTTTTTTTTTTGGTGTATCCGGTGTATAAAATAGAGGAGGTGCTGATAAGCTATGTTTTTTTTTTTTAAGTTTGTTTTTTTAAAGGTATATTTTGTGCACTCGTTAGCGCGCAGAATGTTCTTAGCTCTTCCTACTACAGCCACACAATAATGTCAATATCAAGGAAGTATTAAGACTTTCACTCTATGATTAAAAATCTATTGTCAAACAAAACAGCGAAAACTTAGCAGTATGAAAGGAGAGGAGATACGAAGATAAACTGACACACATTGAGTTATTGGTAAAATTATTATTTCATTTTTTGTTTAGTTGGCAACAAGGACGTTTCATTTAGCGTCCTTGGCCTTGTTTAGTTGATCGTGAAATCCGACACTAAACATCTACATTGAAGTAAAATCTATGTGTATATTCTTTAGTATTGAGGTTTTTAACTAGAAGTTTATTCGAGCATTATTCTATGTACAATATCACACTTTAATACACCAACATCGGTTTAGTTTTATGAAATGCCTGTTTCTACAAACAACGAACTAGTCTCCGTAGGTGTATTTCTTGTTAATTGTAGCTAATTTCTAATTATTCTAATAATTATGTAACAACAAAGCCTTTTTAAATAGTTCTTATGTAATGTCTTATTCATATTTGTTTTATAGGTAACGAGCGTTCTTTTGGAATTGAGTATTAGTACTACCAGGGCATAGGCCTACCATACGACTATGTGTTAGTGAAGGTCACCAAGCTGCTTGTAGACAACTAAACTGCTGAAGGCGCTATGTATCTTAACTAATAAACTTGAAATAACTTGAGTAACTTCTTTGCGAGCAATACTAAATATATTTTTATCATAATATAGACAAAATCAAGTTGATATGAGATAAAATAAATGTAGGCCTACTAGACAAACTCATAATATTTTTTAACAAAATCACTACAATAGCACAACCTCTCAGTCTCACGTTCTGGAGTAGTCTGTCTTAACTAAGACCAATGACAACAATGACACCTATCTTGCATCATTCTCAACCAATCGATAACATCTTCCCATCGTCACCATAGAAACACACACACACATAATCACATACCATAACACTATGCAAGCATAGGTTTCGTGCATTTTAAGTAAGTTCTACCTAATCCATTTTGCTAATTAAAAAACAAACAAACTTTACAGAAATAGAAAGTATAGTATAGTTCAATGTTAGACAAATAGAAGAACAGATTTAGATGCATTTGAGTAGCCGTTAATTTCCCCCCCCCCCCCCCAAATTGTTAGTAAATAAAATCTACTTGGTTATAAGGAAATTTAGTGCTGGGGACAGGCGTAAAAAGTGACAAGAGAAATTTAACCTACCAACAGCAGACAATGGTTAGGTCTTCGATGGATTTGGCAAAATATGTTGGTCAAAGCATGTAAAGGTCATCAGTTTCTGTTGCCCAAGGTTAACGAGGGTGTCATGTAGCCAGCACAACAACCAACCGTCTTTTCTTTTCCCCAACTAATGTCAGGTACCCATTAGAGCCACAAGATCACGAAATTTAAAATATCAGTCTTGACCAGTCTTCGAACCCGAGACCTCGGTTAGGAAGCTAAGCGTTTGACCGCTCAGCCATCGCGCACAAACTAGGTAATCACTTGAAATACCCACTTCTTCTTAATCTTCAGACTGAAATACAAGCCTTGTTATTACAGTCTTAACATTCATTGTCCTGATCTGGTGAACTTTGATGTGCCTCATTAAGCTTTCAAATGAATCGATGAGCATGAGTGTGTCTTCAATCAATGAACTTCTTGCTCAGGTTTTGACGTTTATAGATTTCGTTTATACACACCTCAGCTGACCAAGCTAAAATAAAAAATAAATTTAAAAAAAAAACTTACCGCAATCTTTTTCATCACTCGTATCTTTACAATTCAGTTCCCCATCACACCGAAGTTCATTCTTTATGCACTGTCCACTCTCACATGACCAGTAGCCAGTTGGACATGGCGCTGTAAAATTTAAACTAAGTCACGAAACGTGGAGAACATTTTTTGGGGGGGGGGGGGGATTTCTAATGCATAGGAAATCTTTTTTGTATCTATATTTTGTAATCATCAGATGATGAAAGCGTATCTCCCTTTCTCCTGCCAACCACACCCCTAATACTACCAACTTAAATCAGGAAAACACGAACATGTATAACTTTATGTCACTCGGTGCAGAGAGAAGGAAAAACATAATATGTAAAAATATGAAATGAATTTCACAATGTTAGCGTAAACACGGTAGGCCATTGTCAGAAATTAAGGTTATTTATTACTAAGAGAAATATATTTTCGTAGAGTTCGTAAGAATGCCTGTGTTGCTACTAAAAATATAGAGGGGAAAAAGCGTTATAGGAGTTATGGGAGTTATGGGCCTATAGATCTAGATAGGTGTAGTGTCCTGGCTCCGATCTTGTGCACTGTGCAAATCCAATACTATTTCACTCAACCAGTCTAAACTAGCCATTGAACATTACTATTAACAAGATAGACGTACGCAAGACTCCTTACTACTTGAAATGATGTATTTATTCACAAATGGGAAGCTTGTCTTGTCTCCTTATCCATCGTTACTTCTCCGTCTCTCTCACTATTTAACTTTCTCTAAGCTCTAGCCATCTTGTTCTCCATGTACGCCTATTCTGCTACGTCATGTGTTTGTCTGACTACGTCACCACTTTTACCGTTGCTAAAAAAACAATGCCCTATATATTTATCTACAAAGCTAACATACTCTCTAAACTAAAATAAGTCACTACAATAGGAAAAAAAAGAAAAAAAAAATAGGACTGACGCTGCAATTATTTTTAATTTGGTACACAAAAAATATCTCTAGGGGGAAGAGAAAGAGGAACGAACATACAAATGTAAGAAGCTGGTCTATACTTACAACAGTTTGTTTCGTCGCTTGAGTCTCGGCAGTCAAAAACTCGATCACACAATCTGATATCCAGAAGACAGCTTTCATTATCACACTGGAAACTGTATTTACTGCATGAGCCTAAAGAGAGCAAAGTGATGACATCATCTTTATTTCTTTGTAAAAATACTTATATTCTACACCTTTGTTTCTGTTTCCAATAGAAATCCCAATTCTAAATTCCATTTCTATTATTGATTTGTTTGAAAATAAGGCAAAGTCTTTGGGTTTTAATCTGTATCCATTATCTAAAGTGAGGAAAATGTGAGGAAATAGTACAAGTCGACAAGCGTTTAGAAACCTCGTGCAGGCATTTTCCAGTAATATAATTGTGGCTGCCACTAAAACAAGGTTGAAGTAACCTTCATATCTCAAGAACGTTGCGGCTTCCAAGAATTTTTATGAGGTGTATAGTGATAGTTCGAAGTCGTGATACATAGATTTTGTTGTATGTTCTACGAGAAGAATTTCAATCAAATGTATAGGGATAGTTCAAAGTGGTGATACCTAGATTTTGTATAGTTTTACGAGTTGCGGTCAGTTTAAAAAAAAGTATTGGCTTCCAAGTCACTCACTACAATTCCTCTCGTCACTGTTGTCTGGACAATCTTTTCTTCCGTCACATCTGTAGCCCTCAGGAACACACTGTCCACTGCTGCATGTCCACGCTAGATCCGAGCATTTCTCTGTGACATTTTTAAACAAGTATAGATAAAAAACTTTAATGAAAAGCTTTAAGATGACAAAAAATTTCTTTCAATGAGGAGCTAAATGAACTGTAGGAGAATTAATGAAAGACTTACAGTAAAGCAGGAGATTCCTGCGGGACTGGGAGGGCAGCTGTTTTTTTTGCCTCCGCTATATACATATAGATGTCAAAAATGTTTGAGATTTTATCATTATTATTGGGTGTTTTTGTTTTGCGAATAAAGATGTTTAACCAAAGAAGTAGTTATGAAAAACATGTTTTCTGTTTTTCTGCGGCAGAGTTAGCATGTTACAGTGGCGTAGCTAGAGTATATGATGCCTGGTGCGGTACCTCATCTTGATGCCCCCCCCCCCCCCCAAAAAAAAATTATTAACTAATTAATAACATTGCAAAACCTGTTCAAAATAATATGTATTCATAAATCAAATATTGTTAATTCAAAAAAATCACTTTTACATAAATATACTACAAATGAATTTTAAGCGCTTTCTTGCTGGCAAAAGTATCAATAATTTTATCGAAATCCATTTTTTTTCCACCAGCTCTTGTTCAATGGACAAAATGGCCAAATTAGTGAGTCATCGTTGATCGCAAATAATTCTTGATCAGTTTAAGTTTGGAAAATCTTCTCTCGCATGTAGCAACGCTTACCGCAATAGTAAAAAATGTGCGAATCATGATGACGATATTTGGGACTAAATTATATAGCTGATATTTTTTTATAAAATTCAAGAGCTCAACAGGTCCTTGTTTTGGAAGTTCGGAGGCTTCTGATGAAACTGTGACAAACCGTTGAAGCCTTTTTCGCTCCAGCAGAAATTCGTTTTTAACAATGTCGCTAGGAGTACTATCGAGATTGATTTCGACCTGAGGATTTAATAGCTGGGAAGGCGACAAAAATTCATATCTACCTGCTACATCACGAAGTTGCTCGAATCGGGTGATTATTTCTTGAACAATCCTGTCCAAGATAGAATAAATGCCCCTTCGTAGCTCTACTTTGTGTTTAAGTACAGAGTAGTCACTTTTCTCACTAGGCATCTTTTTCTTATGGCCAATACGTTTTTTAGGTTCTTTACTGATTCTCAGATCTGAACACACGCTTTCGGCAAAGGTAATGCTGGCTTCAGCGATGTCCCCTCGATTACTACTTAAAAATGTCTCTAATGTTTTTAGTTTGAGTGAGCAGTCTCGAATAGACAATCCTTGTTTTTGAAGGTAGAATTGCGCATCATTAATTTCAGTTAATACAGGAGCCCAAAATCCAAGACAGATGAGAAAATTAAAAGACTGAACAGCAACCAAAAATCCACCTGCTTCAGATCTAGTCGATGAATTTTCATCTCTCCAGAGTTTGAGCAGGCAATGAATAGTGACTTCTAGAATACGTTTTTGGACACCGTAGTTTTGACCTTTCATGACCGCAGCATTATCATAGCCTTGACTCTGCAGTCCATTATGTCTAAGCCATCCGAACGCAGTTTCTCTAGCATCATCTCGGCGATTCCAGCAGCATGCTTGTCCTTTGTGTCGATGAAGTCAATAAAAGACTCACGAACCTGCACCCCGTCATTATCAATGACAACGTACCGTAAAATTTGGGAAGTTTGATCCAGCTTTAAGATGTCAGGTGTACTGTCAAAAGTAATAGAGAAATATTTGGCTTGTTTTACTTGCTGTATGATTTGTTTTTTAGCGTGATTCGCCAATATTGTAATAAATTCATTTTGTATTTGTAGAGACATGTATGTATTCGGTCTGGAACAAAGCTTAGTTCGAAGCACATGCTCCCTCAAAAGTGGATCGTACTTTGATAGTAAATTTACTAACTCTCCAGGTTTTCGTCTCTTGTATAATCAAATCTTGGGCCTTGTTGTCAATATTGTTTCCTACTCTCAGGCGAACTTCAAGTTCCCACCAAGCAAGCGATGACTGAATGTGAGCTCTGCTGGTCTCATGTTTTTCTATTTTCGGGGATAACCTCCACCACTCATTGAATCCATCTTTGGATTTAAATGAAGATGATGAAATCTTAACAAACGTGGCCCCTTTACATTTAAGGAGGGAGAGGGCGGTACTTACGGCCTACGAGCGCTACAAAAGGGGAGACTCTAGGCTACCCACCACAATCTTCGTGCTACAGTGGAGAGAGAGGAACCGCATAAAAATGCGATCGTTCCTCCACATTGCGGCCAATTTGTCAAAATCATCTGGGCTCTCCACTGATAGAATTCCTATTAGAAGGATTAATACTTGCCCTCCGTGGAGGAGATTGCCGGCCCCACAAATAAACATGTCTTTTATAGGGCAAGAGGGAGCCACCAAGAGGCGATTAACACCTGCCATACTCCAAAACTTGGCATCAGCTACACTTAAGTCCTACCCATCAGATGCCATTTTCTGCTACACCGATGGGTCAGTAATGAGGGACCCCGATAGAGCTGGGTATGGGGCCCTTATAGACTACACAGACTGGACAGAACCAGAGATTTCTCCTGTTTGTGCTTAAAAGGGTTTTGGGGTGCCAGCCAGACTAGTCAGTCTTGAGCACTGCTCATCATTTTGTTTACGTTACAGTATTACAATTAACTAGTTAGTTTTAAAAAACTCGTAGAAAACAAAGGTTAGCTTATTTTAAAAAATGGACATTACAATAGAATTATTTCAAAAATTAAACTATTAAGAATCATAAAGAAATGAATAAACTAAGACAATTGTTTAGAGCTAGAGTTTAGCAATATATTTGTAAACTCAATATCTAGATTAAACCAATGGACTAAACAATGAAGTAAAGAAAGGTTGGCCTATCTTCTTTTTCTTCTTTATATTACAGAGCATTGATCAGTGTAGTAACAACATGTACCGTGTGTCCGAAATAAATCTAGTAAATTAGATTCAAACTGTTCTATAGCTTACATTGTATTGAAGAATTAGTCACAAGAAGAAACAAAATAGCAACATGACTAGTTTATAAATCGTTAGTTCATGTTTAAAATACAGTCGTTTATGTTTGTTCGTGTCCATACAATTAGTCGTTTTTACAGAAATGCTCAGGGAAATAGGAAATTAATACACGCTGGGAGAATTTCGGTGCCCCTCTCCACTTGGTGCCCTGTGCGGCCCGCACCACCCGTGCATTGGTAGCTACGCCACTGGTATGTTAGTATTTCTATTTATTATATTGCACACATAAAATCAGTAAAAACAAGTAACACTACTCAATTTTCAACTCTCTGCAGTAGTTATTAGACCCGTGTCAAAGCGGCGAAACAATTCTTTTTGGAGGATTTACACAAAATATTTTAATCACATCTCTTTGTTTCAAATTGTCATTTGTAAGATCCCGTTTACGTTCTTTAACCAATAAAATACTTTAAGAGGAAATAAACAAAGAAGAGAGAGAGAGAGAGCGATAAGAAGAAAGGTGGTGGAGGTGTGATGGAACTTTAAGAAAATGAAAAGAGGAAGATGTTGAAATAAAAAAATTATTTTTTTTTTTCAAATTAAGAATGAAAATTACTTTGTGCTTCAAACGAGATCTTATTTATTTATTTTTTCTTATTTTAGATGTTGGAAAGTGTAAAAATAATGTATTAAAATACTTCGCTTATCAATCCTTTCCTAGTCTGTTAACCCAATATACTAAAAGTTTGTTATTTATGGATTTGCCCACATTTATGAAAATCCCCAATACAGAAATCATGCCCAATCAGTTGTTACTTTCCAATGGAAGTTAAAAAGAGACTCTTAAGGCACATTTTTTTACAATTATTTTAAACAAAAGATAATTTGGTAGTTATGGTAGAATATCGTCTAAATATAGATCTAGTATCACTTGACATTATTCTCTGTGTGTGTCTATTATATGATCAACTCGGGCGCCATTTTGCCCTCACTGGCATAGAGAAAAGTAGCTGGAGGCCGATGGAGACGCAAAGAAAAACTTCTTGACGACAGCTGCAGAAGACGAAAAGAAAACGTATACAGAACCCCCCCCCCCCCAGCGGACAACGGCTTTGCCTGCATCATATGTGAAAAATATGCAGGTCGCAACTAGTTTTGCATATTCACGTGAATTATTGCATTCATCCTTAATCTTCGGGATCAAGACACTGCCATCATAATTTATCAAATGATCGCTAATTGTCAATTGTTGTTTTTCTTCTTAATATATGACTTGGGCTTTAATAGACTAGATCTGGTCCTTTTTCATTTCCTTTCAAAGTAAAAAAGATACACTCTATTTTATTTTTCAAGAAGCTCCTCTCAAGTCGAAGGTAAATAATTTTAAAAAATCTATTGTTTTAATTGCAATCAAACTTACTACAGTTCCATTCATCACTTCTGTCCTGGCAATCTTCTTCTCCGTCACACAAGGATGTATATTCTATGCATTGGTTATTTTTACAACTCCACTCACCCTCTTCACAGGCAGCTAGAGAGAAGGTTGTTTTCAGTAAACATTTATTACAACAGAACGACTATCTTCACCAAAAGACAAATCATTTAATTGGAAAAGAAAATCTTATCTTATATTATAAATTACAGACGTTACTTCAAAAGAGAAGATCATTACGTCCTAGGCCTATCCATATGTCAAGCCTAGTCCTGAATGTTAAAAGGTGCAAATGACGTAGCTATTTTCATTTTTTAAAAAATGTTTACTTTTGTTTTGAAACTGAAAGAATCTATTTAGCATGTATACAAATCATATATGATTTAAAACATCATTTAATAAGCAATTGTTCAGATTAGGCGCTTGCAGTACAATCTGCAAACAATGAAAACAATTTGGGAAATTGAGACCTTGAGTGAAAAATAGCCCCTTGAGAAAACGATCAATTAGATAATCATTCAATAACATCAAATAAACCAGGTTCACATTGAACCCTATCTTATCAATCATCAGGTCAATGAATACAGATAAATATTATCAATGTAATTATAATAAGATTAATATAGGGCCTACGATCATATTTCCGCATTATGTGCTATCATGTCATCGGTCGGTCTAACAATATAAAAATATCTGTAAAATTTTCGAAACGTACACGCATTTTATTGTATTTTGTATTGTCCGACTCGGGAATTGGACTGTGGTTGTTGATAGTTTTTAGCTCAAATTTCTGATAATCTTGCTGAAAATATTGAAAGCTGCCTTTTTACCTGCCTGAGTAGACCACTCTGGGGGCCGATTCTGAGTTTGTGTTTCCACACAAACTATCTTTGAAACCTTGTTTAATCTGCCAAGCTGTCCACCATGTCAGAAAAAAAATGTCATTGAAAGGTCTAAATATTGTCGGATTCTGTTTTATACACGCGTTTCTTTCAATTCAATAGATTCCTTTCTACGACAACAATAACTTTTTTTTCTTTTGGGGAAATAAAAAAAGGGGGTGGGGTAATTTAACTGATTGTAAAGGACAGTTTTGTTACTCACCTGACTCCTGCGATGACAACTTAAAAACACTTAGAATAAAAATAACCGTTATGAATTCAACAAATGGACTTCTTTGCCGCCGAAATAGAACACTCATTTTACGCAGTTATTGACTACTTTCTACTAACAACACTGAAACTCCTGTAAATCAAACTGACTAATAAATCCTGTCCCTATGTTAGTGTATTATTAAAGTTATTATTATTTTTTTTTAGCTATTAGTTTATTTTTAAGAATCACAAGTGTTACTTTACTATCTATTTCCCTCTACTACATTCCACTCTGACGTTGGTTGTCCCGCCAACATTAACTGGTTTTGTCAGTAACTGATGCGCAGGAAGTGCACGCACTTTGATCTTGTGATTATTTAATAGTCCAGAGAGCAACAGGTTTATAGTTGTGCTGTTTATCATAAGCTCACAGACAGTTCAATTACATAGAAAAAGATAATAAATCATTAGGATGCATTTAACGCTTGATACATCCATGTTGGAAACCCTTTTTTTTATTCCTCTTTAGCAAGGGAGGGGGGGGGGGGTCACGGATTTCGAATCCTGAGATTTTTTTTTATTTCGGGATCTTTCGAGTCCACCAGCTCTAATGGGTACCTGACATTAGTTGGGGAAAAGTAAAGGCGGTTGGTCGTTGTGATGGACACATGATACCCTTGTTAACCGTACCTGTAGGCCACAAAAACAGATGACCTTTACATCATCTGCCCTATAGACCACAAGGCCTGAAAGGGGAACTTTTTTTTTACCATGTCTTTTGTTCGTCTTTCCTCTGTCCATCCATTGTGTTGTGCTGTGCGCGAGTGTGCGTCAGCGTAGGAGTAGAGTTATAATATATAAATAAAAGTATGAATATCTAAAATAACATCAACTCCCATCCCCGAAAATATATTTAATAATCCAACAGGTCTGTGAATAATCTCCAACTCTAGAAAAAATCTGTAGGGGAAAATAAAGAAAATAAGCTTTAAACATATAGAAAGTCATTTTTGTGCTTTTTTTATGTTTTAAATATGCAATGTTTACTAAGACACGGTTTTGATAGATTCGCAATTTAAACGCCGCAATCCGCGAAAAACCTCAAAATTTCTATTAGTTTATTTTCTAGTTTATTTTTGGTACCGGTTGTTAATTAAGATCTAGGCTCACAGTCAGCAATAAGTAAACAACTACCATTAGTGTCATGGTGGAAAACAATACTTTATTATATATCTTGTTCTGTTTCTCGGGTTGATCTGTACTCCGTTTTTTTTTTTTGGTAAACTGCACCTTGTCACCTCGAATAATATAAGCTCTCTGCTTTGCTTGGGACACCAGTATTTCCAAAAAGGCCTCTCTAGCTCTGTTTCTCCATTCACTTAGCTGGAATCAATTACTTGCTAGTCTCCATATGTGTCCATCACTCGTGTTGAACAGTGCGATGGTGTGAAACATATGCGTCGGAGCAGGAGCAGAGCTATAACAATATAGATTATCAATTACATTTTATTTATTTATTTTTTTTATTATGTGTTGTTTCTGGTGGGAAAAAAAGGAGGGGGGGTTCAAACAAATTGTCGCGAACCGGGCGTCAGTTTTGCCCGCAGTGCCTCTAGTCAGAGATAATATAATCTTTATAATGGCTAGATTGTACTTTCGGTAATCAGAACAGTTAACTGTGACGAGATGTTTAAATAGTTATTTTTGGTTCGTTTATTAGTCTAGGGGTAATTGAATGTATTCATTCCACTCACATCTTATATTATAAAGTAGAATGTGAGGCGTATGTATGTATGTATGTATGTATGTTACTTATAGACATCAAAACCGCTTGACCAATCTTGATAAAACTAGGCAGGAATGTTCCTTGGGTACTAACTTAGACCGTAGTGTATGTATTGTAACCCTAAAACAAACTTAAGACCCTTAAAAAAAATAATAAAGTTGTCCGACTCTATTTAAGCTATAGTATTTATGGATCTAGGCCATGGTTAACAATGTTGACATGAGAAAAGATCGAAAGGATTTAGACCTAGATTTAATTTTAAGAAATACACTTTGCGCAGATAGTTTTTTACTTTGACACATGAAAATACAAAAGAAGATCCATTGATTTCATTATATAATAAAATTAACCTTCAATTTTGTGTTTCAAAAGCATTTTTTACATAAATTAGTTCCTGATATCTGTGACAAACAAAGCATTAAGATTTATTAAAAGAAATTTCTATAAATCAAATAAGAACATAAAACTAAAATGTTATTTAACCTTGGTTAGGCCAATAATAGAATATGCATCCTCCGTTTGGCACCCCTCAACTCAAGAAAACATTAAGAAACTGGAACAGACACAAAATAGAGCAGTGACATTCATAACAAATGAATATTCACATTTGACTAGAGTAACACCTATAGTAAAATCACTAAATTTAGAAAGCCTTCAGGACAGAAGACTCAAAAGTAAAGTAGCAATTATACATAAAACACTGAACCATAATCTTCAAATACAAAAACAAAATTTAATAAAATACTCTGAAAGACACAAAGATAAAGGCACATTCCTCGTCCCATATGCTAGGACAAATTTGTACAAATACTCCTTCTTCCCTAGTGCTATTAGAGCATGGAATGGGTTGCCTGAGCTAGCCAGGAAAACCAGTGACTTGGCAGAATTTAAGTCATTGGTTAATAAGCATGACTAAATGCATGACGCGTAGGACGTAATCATCTTCTTTTTTGAAGTAGTGTCTGTATTATATAAGATAAGATAAGACTACAGATCTCCTGGCGAACATTCTTTCATTAAACAATACCATAATGAATCGCGTACTAAAAATTAATTCGTTTAATTATTTACTTTATAATCCCATCCCTAGATCTAAAACTCTAATTCAACTCTAAGATGATAAAACTTCTCTTCGCACAGATAGTTTTATACTTTAACACGTGAACATACTAATTATAGTCCATTCATTTCATATTTTGATCAAATAAACAATCAAATTTGGTTTTCTAAAGCATTATTAAGAGACTACATTCGTTTACGATAGCTGCGAAGCCGAGTTGAGATAGGCCTAGAAGCCCTAGATCTATATTCATTCATGAATCGCGTACCAAAAATTATTTCGTTTAATTGTTCACTTTATAATCGCATTCATTTAACAAATCTATCGCTCTTTTCATTCTTAATAGATATGAATGTATCGGCTTCGGGTAAACCCATTTTCGCAAACCTAATTTTATTTTCGTAGCGAAAGAGAAAAAAACTTGAAAGGATCATTAGCTAAGTTTAACATACATCTACATGTAAATCCAATCCACTAGATTAGTAAACACAAACTTAGACCCGCAGGCCGCGGGTAATGTCAGGCTAGTATACAAGATTTTTAACAGGCACACCGCAACTAACAGTAAAAACATACCAATATATTAGATTCATAAATTAAAATGAGTTTACTCAAGATAACTGATGAAAAAATAATATAACCAAGGAATGAAATATATGCATTAATGTATAGAATGATTGCTCATCGGGAATTGCTGATTAATGATTGAATGAGAGAGGGTTACTATGTCTTGACTACCGGTACTTATATTTCTTAGCTACTAACTCGTTAGGTCTTCTTCTGGCGGTCGTAGGACTGGCACTCAGAAGGATAAGGCAATCTGGCTCTGTCCTAGGACGTCGGCTCGGGATGTTCTCTATGCTGTAGACAAGCTGGCTCTAGGTTTAGGCCGCTGTCTGTCTAGCAGTAAGGAGGGTTGGTGCTGCAGACTTTGTAGTAGTTATCGTAGAATCTCTCAGCTGTGGTCTCTAGCTCGTAGATGGCCGTGCTAACTCACACCAGTTTATTTTCTGTAGCGAAGGTTGCTCTTAGCAGTCGGCAGAAGTTTTTTGGACAGTCGACAGTTTGGGCCGGGCACTGGGCAGATGAAATAGGGCAGTAGGCACTATGGACATTGGGAAATATTCTATTGCTAAGGACAGTAGGCAATGCCTTTTTGCTGACAGGTAAGTAATGGAAAGGGGGGGGGGGTTAATCTGGTGTGGTTGGCTTTGGTTACAGCCTTGAGTGGAGATCTGGCAGATGTAGGAACCAGTTACAGCAACCAATACAGCAACAGCAACCAGGCTGGGGATATGATAGACAATTAGGAACCTCCTATAGGCATAGAATAGGGATTCTCGTATGCCTTGCAATCATTCAGATGTAGGCATCGGTATCAATCCCAATAAGGCATTTAAGACAATTATATAGGCCTATAAAATCTTAAAGCATGCATATAACTCAATAATAAACAAAATACAAGGAAGATAACCACAATAAGTGCTATCATATAATGTTGGATGATACTAGTCAAGTATCATCCATTGAATGTGATTACGTCGATAAGTAATTAGTTATAGTAAAATGCGGAATGAGCATAGTATACTAAAGGATCAGATGAAAATAAAATACAAAGGAGAGCTACAATAATAAGGGTTTGATATGGTTAATCGAAATTATATTCATCCAAGGGACCATAGGTTCACAAGGGTGTGAGACTTAATAATATGTATGAGGGATATAATAGGAATGTAGAATAATACATTTCCCATGCGCTCTGTAAGTTTAGAGCAGGGTGATCTAAGCTCTTAGACAGCACTTAGACTCATGAAAAGGTTATCGTTCACAATAATCACTAAGATTCAGGAATGGATAAAACATAACTAATCAAATATAATAACTATGGTTTCAAACGTACGCAATTATAGCGGCATTAATAATACTATATGAAAATATAGCATCGATATAAAAGAACACAATTCTCATGCATAACAAAGCAATAATGTAACGATGTAATGACGGGGAACAGGGTTGTGTACTCACACATTCCTATAAGATAAAATAAGTACCGGGTATAGTAAAATATTTACACTCAACCTTTTATCCCTAATGAAACCTCACAAAATAAACTCCCTAAACTAGGAGACTTATGAATTCTTGCGGGCCTATCTTAAAATGCTTTGGTCTCTATAGATGGGACGTTTGTTTAACGGGTGGGGAAGAAAGCTAGGTGATTTTCTCACATGTATTTATATACCGGAGATGTCAGGCGACAGGTCAGATTTATGGTCTATATTCGCTGCTTACCGTGTGAGTAGGGACTTAGACGAAGATGTCTCTGTCCAGCTCGTACAAAACTATTCCTAGGGCGGCGCGTATCCTACGAGGGGGGGGGGGGGGGTGTGAGAAGGTGTCATTAGTTATTTAGCCGCTGCGTGTAGCGCTGGTGCAGCGTCTATTTTGTCGTTGGTCCCCCGTCCAATAATTAAAACTGAGCCCCTAGAGAAGCTAGCTTATGTTTTACGTGGAGTTTCATCCCGCGAGAAACAGTTACTTTGTCTTGACGCGTGGGGATAAGGCCTAGAAGAATTTAGTTATGGGAGGACAATCAAATAATTAATAAAGATAAAAATAAAAGTTTCTCACGGTTTGCTGGGAAAACTCAAATGAACTTTTGTATGCAAGTTTCGTATCGTCACAGTCTCGTTTCCTGTTTAAGTTGAACTTCTTGTCACTTGGCCAGAACTTGAATCACTTCAAGTTCAAATTGACAAATACATTGTAAAATGTTTTACGTTTCGGATGTTCCTTTAGAGTTGAAGATAATTTAATTCCTAGTCCAAACCTTCCGTTGGACGACGGGGGATGGGAGCGGGCAGGATATGAACCCTTGACCACAGATAAGTCCGAACGACAGTCCAGCGCGCAAAGCGAACGACCAGGCAGCCAAGATAGTGCGCAGCTTCTGTACTGTGTGTTGAATGATTACAATATTTGTAAATCACTTTTCATTGTCAGGAATTGGAATATTGAGTCTCAGAATTTTAATCTGAGCACTCTAGCCTGGTAACTTGTGATTTTAATTTGAAAGCAACTTTGTTATTCTGTAGTTCTAAAGCCATCCATTTCGCCATAAGGTCAGAGGTAAATCATGCTTGAATTTAAAACAGAAAAATTAAACCTGGAAACAATAAAACAATAACAAAAAATTCGATGTTATATTGCAGTAAGCCAAAGGTCGTCTAGTTGAAAATATAGAAAAACTTATGTCCTGGTACATACTCATTACTTTCAATTATATATGATTATAATATCATTTCTTTAGGTTTCACATTCTTCTTAATTCTTGCCCATACCAAGCAAGCGGATATTATAGCTTCTCCTTCGTGATCGAAGATGAGCACATTTTTCATTTCCTATTGACTCGAAGAAGTCCAATCCTCGCTTTAAAAAGCTGGCCGCATACGTGGCAAGGGTGGGTTTGGTCAGTTGCAGATAGGCCTGCTTCTTTTCACAGCTTCTCGTTGGTTCGGCGCTCTTTCGCCCTGGCCACTCTTCTTGCTTCAAATCTTGAGACTCACTGCTTCACGCAATGAGGAGCGATCGAGAGCTAGTGCTTCCCAGCCGTCAATGTCGATATCGCATTGCTAGAAAAAGCTCTCGAGTGTCTTTATAGCGTAGGTATTGACCTCCCTGCACACAACTCCCGGTACAGAAGTCGTTTGGGAAGGCGATTGTCTGACTACATGTCCCGCCCACCGAAGTTGGGACCTTTTTACTGTCGCATTGATAATGTGCATGTTGGACAGCTTTAAGATTTCTGTGTCTGGTATGTGGTCGTATCAACGCACCTTATGGATACTACTTAGACAGCGTAGGTGGAAGGAGTTTGGTGTGGCGGGAATATAGGACATTACTGGTGTACCGAACATCGGAATGTTTTTTTTACTTCTCTGATTGGCCTGTGGTTGACTCCTAGCTCTGACAAGTTTGATAATCGAGTCAATAATGTTTAATGCAAGGCCGCGATACTCAAACTTTCCCGTTTAAATTTAATAGTTGTGATATTGTTCTTTTATTTAAAAAAAAAAAAAATCTGTCAAACCACGGGTTTCATCAGTAGTTACACATGCCATCTTGTTCCAAGCCAACACTTTCAAACAATTCTTCAAATACATACTGGGCTTAGTGTCTTTGCATTTTCCGGAATATCAACAATAAGAATAATCTTGTAATTTTGTAGAAGGACAAATAGACAAAATATATATCATCATAAGTGATACAAATTAGAAGTTTCAATAATTTCTACACATATTTAAATTATATATATTTTTAATACATTTGCCTCAATATGTAATTCACCCTAACCATGCCCTAGTATGAAGGAGAGCACACTAGAGTTTGGGTGAAACTAAAACTATTAGCCACTTGAGCGAATGTTACAAGAGAAGACAATCAAATTAGGTGACTAGTCCTCTGTCAAGTGTCATTCTTCTGTACACTGAAGAAAAAAAAAAGTTATTTAAAAAAAAGGTAATTCTCTTTTCAACTAAAAGAAGAGTATACACGCTATTAAAACTATTCAGATATAATTAAGACATTTTAATTAAGTATTAAGTTTTTTGTTTGGCGGGGGGGGGGGGGGGGGGGTGGGGGGGGGGTGTTCCATACATTTTGTAATTTTCAAAAAAATGATTTGGCCTGTCTTAAACCCATATATCTTTTACATTTTCCAGAAATTGTGTTAACTAATTTTTTATTTATAATTCCAATGCACCAATGTTAAGAAAATGTAAAAAAAAAAAAAAACAAACTCAGAATGCTGGCTAAAATCTCCAACTTTTTAATTAGATGCCAAAATGTAGAAATGAACAAAGAAATGGAATGATAACTTTCCAGAACATTCACCAGTTTTATTCATGAGACAATGGCTGGCACTACCACCAAAGTAGCACATAAAATATGTGAAACTGTCAGTTTGAAATAAGGAGATTTTTTTGTTTAGTTCAACTAACAACTTGTGTTTACTTCATCATGGTTTTGCTGACAACTAGCAAACAACATTGAACATGGAAATACAATATCAAGATGACAACAATCAACAATTAAGAACTAAAGCTACAGACCAACACATGGTCAGCATTGCCAACTAAAAATTCAACATTGAACCATCATTATAAAAATTAAAAAACCTTTTTTTGGTCAATGAAAATTGCTAGGTATGACCACCATACAACAATGAAGATATGATCAATAATAAAAGAAATGATTTATAGTCAGGTTGTCAGGTAAAAAAAAGATGAAACAATGTGACAATAAAAACGACATTAAAATGTTGGACTACATGTTCAAGCTAAGAAAAACACAAAACTGATCCACAACTTGTAATGAGGGTGAGATATCATGTTCATAAGTCAGGTTGTATATGTACAAGAGTCAGGTTTTCATCATGGTTTACAGCATTAGACAAGAACAACAGCACACAAAAAGATGAGCTCTAAAGGCAGCTCTGACTGGTGACATCAATGGGACTTGAGATTCTTCAGTCTCTTGTCTCTCCCTCCTCATCTTCTTCCTCAACACCTCTGATGTACAGAACATTGTTGCACCTTTGATCAAAAGGAAACATTGTCATTACTATACAATTATATCATTTTTATCAAGTATAACACGTGTTAACCCTTGAATGTTATGAAGCAAAACCCTCAAGGTTAGTAAGAGACACTATATTATACAATGTCGCTTAGGTGAAGCTTCAACACTACTTTATACTGTGCCATTTGGATATAGCTTCCTAAATGTTGTATGTAGAATAATATGTCTTAGGACAATGTCTCTAAATACTCAGTTTCATATCAGACCTTGTCTTATTACAAGGTTATAAATATCAACTCACTCTCTCTGTACATGTTATTTCTCCCACACCCAATCTCAGATTAAGCTGAAATTTTGCACAATTATTTCTCTTACCTGACAACACAAAAATCTATTTTAAAAAAATTATTAGTCAATTAACTTTTTTTTTGTTGGTATCTTAAATAAGGGAAAGAAATCATACTTGACAGATGTGGTAGTACTAGTTGAATTAGTCCCCTTGAGGACTTGAGCCCTGGATGAACATTTTTTATGCATAAAAAAAAACAAACGATCATGTAAACATTCACCAAGATCTCCCCTTCTTCCCTCCCCCTTTCACTACCGATCCAGACAAGTGATAGGATTAGAGAGCATTGATAAAAGCTAAAAAAAAACAACTGGTAAAAATTGTTTCTAATCGCACTGATTTATAATTGATACAATTACACTTAATATAAGCTTTGTTTTTTTTTAAAAGTATTCTTTAGGATTTTTGTTGTATTGTATTCACACCATTACCTGATGAGGACTTCTCCTAGATTCCCTGCAAGCTGACCATCAATGAATTCTTCTGTATTTGCCAACTAAACACACACAAAAAAAAGTATTTAAAAAAATAGATACTTTGATATATAAGAAGTTTTGAATTCACTAATAAAATTGCATACTGACTGAAAAAATATCTGTAGAGATTTCATTACATGTGTAAAAATTTTGAATTTCTCATTACTATTAAATATACAAACAGTGAGTGTAGGAAAGAGACGCGAAGCCATTAAATAAAAATACAAGAAGGAGAACCTGGAGAGTTGAATGTTTTTACTGAGGCAATATGTTCCAGGAGGAACACAAAGGTTGGATGGTGATGATTTAGTACAGCTAACTTGTGTTGTTCATTATAAAGAAATATAATTTTGAGGTTGGGGTCATATAGACCCCATTGTACCAAAGAAATGATTTTTTTTTTTCAAAGTACCACAGCAGAGTTAAGCAAAAGGGCACATTGGTAATCCAAAACCAGTTTCAGTTATCTGACCCTACTATGCTAAAAGATAAATAAGCATGATGCAACAACTTTCCATTACCAGTATTTTAAAAAACGTGCATCAGGTAAGCCGCACTAATACTGAAAATGTGAAGTTAAATAATAAAAAAATCATCTATCAATCCAAAAAGATAAGTTAAATTAATTGATTTTTCAGATTTTTTTCTCAACTGCATCAAACAAAATATATTCCAGAAACAATCGACAACTTATCGACAGTAAACTTTCTATGTATTAAAAACATTTCTGAGGAATACCTGTTTTTGTGAGTGTTAACGCCTTTTAAAATAATATTTAAAAATATAAAATATGATTAAAATTCAAGGTTGAAAAAAATTGGCTATGTAGTCTAAAAGTAGAGTGTTTCTAAGAAATGTCAATACTTGATTCTACTGAGCTTCTAGAAATGTCAACTTCATTTTATATTAAAGTAACTGTTAGAACAAAACTGAGACATTCTAAAAGTGCCGCACAGACCTGGAGATTCATGTAGCCATCAACTGACACAAGATATCCTTTGTACTCCATTCCCCACTTCAGTTTCACCATGACCGGCTTACCCGTAAGCCCATTTAGAAAGGGCTTTGGGTTCATAGGCAGCGTCTGAAAAGAAAAATTTTTTTTTTTTAATTAAATGCTCAAAGAATAGGTTTGATTTCATTCAATATGTAAATAAATGCAGATAACACATTAAATTAGCATAAAAAAAGGAAAGTAATGTGCCCTGTTTGAGTGTAATTGCCCCTAGATTTGTCTTATTTGAACCCTGCCTGACGTCACCAATGAGTTTTCTGAAGGAAATCGATTTAGATTTAGACAACTAGACCTATGATATAAGGTCTACATCTAAAGATCTAGTAGACCTACTTTACATGACTATAGTCTGATCGAATAGATCTAGACTATCAATAGATCTAGAAAGACTAAAAAAAAAAATCAAGACTCCAAGTCTAGTTCTAAAATCTAGATCAAGAATATCATCATCTACCGAGAGATCTTGAGTAGATAGAGATTGATAGATCTAGATTTTATTGACAATGAATGATACCATGAGAAATATATATATATTTCTCATGGTATCATTCATTGTCAATAAAATCAAATAAGACAAATCTAGGGGCGATTACACTCAAACAGGGCACAGCGCATTGCGGCCACGCATACTCTGAATCTGATACTGCCCAAGCAGCCATTAAAAGTCTATAGTCTAGATCTAAATCATAAGTATTCAGATTAAATTAAAGAATCTAGATCCAGACATTTTATTTAGACTATCTAGACCGATTCAAATCACTCTAGATCTAGAGACTTTTAGCTCTAGAACTAGGGCTAACTAGGGTCTAGAGAAAACGCGATTAACTGTCAATAAACCAAAATCAAATGAGCGCTGTTAAAAACAAATAAAAGTCTTATTTCACTCTTTTTTTGTTAGAAAAATGATTAAAAGAAATTTTCGGAAAACTCCCATCATCATTTACTCATTATCATTATAAAGATCCATATTCTGAGTCTATATCTTGAGTAGAGAGTATATGAGTAAAGTTCGATTACCTGCACCCCGACCCTTGTAGAGTATATCGGCCTCCTCACCGTATCATTATTATATCCTCTTTATTTCAATGCTTACTACCCAAATTCCTATTGGATTTTGTGCATGTACCATTTGTTTACACTTCCAACATGTGATGATGTGTTTCTTCCATTTTCTAGTAGAATGCGCTAGTAGTTGCGTTACAGGGGGGAGGGAGGGACCTAGAAAAGCGGAGAAGCTCTAAAAACAAAAACTAGTAAGAGAGCACGAGACAAGCAATTTTCCATCATCCAGGTACTGGTACCAAAAAGGCTAAGGCGTGACATACATATGCACTCTGCAAGTCTGTTGCCTTACAGGAAAAAAATGCCTCCATAGGTACAGTGTACCTGTAATTACACCTCCTATTCTCCCCCACAACAGAGACAATTTTGTTTTCATTAGCGCAACCAGCTATATATGGTAGGGCTGCAGGTAAAACTGTAGTGACCTAGGTGTGTCGTCAGCAAGCCAAGAATGAAAAAAAAGGAGTGTGGGAAAAGTGATTACAACTTAAGTGTTCTTATGCTGGTGTAAAAAGAAAATGATTTTAATTATAAGGATGAAATTTTAAAACAACGTTTTAGATATATTTCCTTTGATGTGGTCATTAAAGTTTCTAACCATCCGTCTACTTTTACAAAAAGAAAAATCATGCCTCAAACTTTAACACAAGACCATACTGACCCTACCACTCTTTCACCTCAAATATAATTTTAACTATGCATTGTACATTACAACGTAGTTATTTTTATAGACAAGGATGACAAATTCATGGATACTCTTTTTTCGTAGGTAAGACTGTTATGGAGGAATGAAAACTGATATCATCTGACATTGAAATGTAAAAAATGGCGGAGAATTTGCTTAGCGCTGCCAGTTATCATACTTTACTCTAGATATAGAATTAGAAGAATAGTCTAGTCATGATCTAAATCTAGTACATTAGTTAGCTAGGCAAAAAAAAAAAAAAAAAAAAAAAAAAAACAGAAGTGGGGAAGTAAAAAAATGATCCATAATTAAATGATAATTTAGACTTTAGAGACAGTGTTTTTGATAGTTTTTTTTGTTTTTTTACATAAGCTGCACTTGGAAATTTTTTACACTTTTGAATGAAATGTGAGAAGTTTTAAAGTTGTTTTATCGATTACTTTAGAAAATGGCCTAATTAATGCTTAATTAGGATTTTTTTTTTTAAAAGTTAATTATCTTTTTTAAATTTATTATAAAAAATACCCTTGTTTTGTTTTTAGCAATACAGGGTCCATGAAAATAATCAAACATTAATATCATGTCTAGCTATAATTCTAGCAAGTTTTATCAAACTATCTCATGAATGTCATATCGAAAACTTCAAAATACGGTTAGCATAGTTGGCTATGGGATTTACAGATTTTGATAAAGAAATTTTGTCATAGACGTAAAACCACTTCAGGCCCTGTAAGGCCTAATATTCTGTATATATTCAAATAGTTTTTGTGAATAAAACTTAAGTAGATCTTTCGTCTACAAAACTCAATTCCAACTTTATAACTTTTGACCTGGGGGTGTGTCTCTTCCAGCTAAGCAAGCAACAAGCTCTCATCTTACTTGTTCTATGTCAATCAATGATAGCTCAAAATGCCACAGAAAAAACAACATCTTTCTAACTGTTAAACATACAGCCATAATTTATACACTGTTGGAAAGTTCTGTTTAAGTATTTTAATGATTATGATGTACTAATGACATTTTTTTTTCAAAGATGAATTTTTTATTTCACCTCCCTACAGGCTACATTAGTACAGTTACACTGTTACAGGCTAGTTACGGCTAGTAGTAGGAAGATGAAATTCCGGAACTTCCGGTGTCCAAAAAATGACGTAAAAACTTGAGACAAGAGTTTTCCTTACTGCTACATAGGTCTTTGTTTGAAATCGATTATGCTCAATATATATAAAGATATCATTGCTAAAAAGAGTGAATTCGATTACTTTTGATGATGGATAACATTTTTGTCTTTAACAATTTAAAAAAAAAAAAAAAATGTATTTAAATATTTTGCATTGAAAGTATATACATTTTTATTTTTGCTGATACTCATCACAGAAAAGTCGTACCCTGTTGATTTTTTTCCTGCTAATAGTACATGTGTCTGGCTATATTCCTACCAATTTTTAGATCGATCTATTGTCAATATCAAGCACACTTGAAAAAAAAAAATTACATTGACCTCAATGGACTTTTCAGGTTTTATTTTTTTTTTATAGAAGATATTGTTTGTCACCAACAAATGAAATTATAATCTTGTAGCAGATATTATTAGCTACAGATCTAGATACTTTTGAAAGATTTTTTACCTTGCAATTTTTAAAAAAACGCATTTGAAAAAAAATTGTTTCAAGCGATTTTGATCCCAATTTTTAAATATTTTGTTATTTTCTGACATCACAATGCCGCCATTTTGTCCCCACCTCTCTGACATTTCTTGTAGATCTAGACCCGATAATTTGTTTATTTCATCAATATTTACATTTTAAACAACTGAAGCTCATAAATATAAATGAAATCAGAATTGTGAGCTAGAAGTTTACTACGAATACTAGATCTACTATTAAATTTCTTATATAATAAGTAGATCTATCGTCTACGAAACTCAATTCCAACTTTTACACTTTTGACCTTGGGGGTGTGTCTCGCCGGCTGAGCCAGCAACAAGCTCTCACTTCACTTTCTCCATGTCAACCAATGTTTAGTCAAAACGGCACAAAAAAGATCATAACTTTCTTAATGTTAAACATACAGTCATAATTTATACACCATTAGAATGTTCTTTTAAAGTATTTTAATGATGTACTAACGAAAAATCATTTTTTCAAAGAAAATTTTTATTTTCACCTCCCTACTAGTAGTAGTACAGGTCTAAATTATAAATCTGGTCATCTAGATCTAGTAATTTATTATCCATCAGCTGCATTCGACATTTTTATCTTACTAGATTTAGCCATCGCTGATCTATTGAGACTACAGGCATTCGCTGCTACTGCTGTCAGTAACTGAGTAACATTCACATTCATTGCTGCTTGCAGATTGATGTCATACAGTTCTCATGATTGTTGTCATTGTTACTATTAAACACCACTGTCCACTAGGGGAGGTGTGACTAGATCTAAACTAGAGCATAGATTTACATCTTACTACTAAGTTACTAATCTACACTAAAACTAGTCTAGGACAGTCTAGTCTAGATTTAGAGTAGACTCAAGACGCGAGTTCAAGTTGTTTGGTAGACTAGCCGACACACACCGGGCGTCACTAGCCTAGAACAGTAACATGAGTTAGATTACTAGATCTATATGTTTTAATGAGCTAAATGGTTTACTAAAGGGGTAAAAGTATTAGAATTATTATTTGCATCTTTCTCAACTTACAGCTGCCATGTTCGATATTTTGTTGTTTTCAACGACACTTCTGCAATAAATAGTGCGGTAAAATGCCGGAAAACGTGAAAGGATCGATTATAAGTTTAGTTTTGCGCATGCTCGTAGTGGTTCAAAAATATTTCACAGACAACCGAAACAATTATAATGTACAACTTAGACCCATTCTTTGTTTCAGCGGCCTCAATAAGGGGAAAAGCAGTTAGTTTTGCGTGGTCTTTTCGTCTGTAATATAAATAATATGGCTTATATAGAGATTTAGGTCAGGTTTAGATCTCAAATACTAGAAAAGCTATCCGAGCTCAGCATATTTTACAGCTTGCTAAGGTTAGGTTGCATTTTAAATAAAAAATAAAGTAGCCTATATAGGGCAGCGGTTCTCAACCTTTTAATCTCGGCGACCCCTTACAATTCTTACAACCACCCACTCTGATTTACCAAATTGCATTACTTCAGGAACAAAAGTCAGATTATTTGCAGACGATTGCATAATATATAGAACAATAAAAACAACACAAGACACAGATATTTTACAAAGAGAATTAGATGAAATACAGAAATGGGAATCAAATTGGAGCATGTCTTTCCACCCAGAAAAATGTCAGTTGTTAAGAGTAACAAAAAAACTAAAACAAATTAATTCCACTTATCTTATTCATGGCAAACCAGTAACACAGACTAAAAACGCAAAATACCTAGGTGTTATAATAAATGAAAAACTGTCATGGAATCCACATATTGATGAAACTATAAAAAAAAATCAAACAAAGCATTAGGATTTATTAAAAGAAATTTCTATAAATATAATAAGAACATAAAACTAAAATGTTTTTTAACCTTGGTTTGGCCAATAATAGAATATGCATCCTCCGTTTGGGACCCCTCAACTCAAGAAAACATTAAGAAACTGGAACAGACACAAAATAGAGCAGTGAGATTCATAACAAATGAATATTCACATTTGACTAGAGTAACACCTATAGTAAAATCACTAAATTTAGAAAGCCTTCAGGACAGAAGACTCAAAAGTAAAATAGCAATTATACATAAAACACTGAACCATAATCTTCAAATACAAAAACAAAATTTAATAAAATACTCTGAAAGACACAAAGATAAAGGCACATTCCTCGTCCCATATGCTAGGACAAATTTGTACAAATACTCCTTCTTCCCTAGTGCTATTAGAGCACGGAATGGGTTGCCTGAGAAAGCCAGGAAAACCAGTGACTTGGCAGAATTTAAGTCATTGGTTAATAAGCATGACTAAATGCATGACGCGTAGGACGTAATCATCTTCTTTTTTGAAGTAACGTCTGTATTATATAAGACCCCCCGCACAGGAATAGAAGATTAGACAAAAATAATCCATTTTTTCGATGGTCTTTGGCGACCCCTGGCAAATCGTCAATCGACCACCAAGGGGGTCGCGACCCACAGGTTGAGAACCCCTGCTATAGAGTCTACGTCATTTGTTTAACACACTATTTTCGTAACAATAAGATTTAATAGCCCTTTTTTTTTTTATAGACGTTACTAATTTATGAAGGCTTAAATTGTCTTCGAGTCCGAAGATTAATGAGGAATGCAGAATTTCACGTAGCCACGCAGCCTCAGCTGTGTCCTACATATTTTGCCACATTCAGGGCAAGCATAACCATTGTCCGCCGGTGGTCGATTAAGACTTTCTTTTCGACGTCTGCGTCTGTCCTCGGCAGTGGATTTTCTTTTGGCCTCAAATTTGTATCCCGCGGCCTATGTGAGTGACCCCCAGCTGTCTCGTTCTGAGGCCGCATACAGCCATGTGCTCTCTTCTATGTCAGCTAAGGCAAGTTGGCGCCTAAGCTTGTCTTTTTAAAGACCAACTGAAGAGGGTTTTTTCGAAATTGAGATAGCGATTGATTTAGATAGGAGATAGCATCAAAGTTAGTTCCTAAAAATTTGAGATTTTAGAAAAGCGTATTTATATTAGATAAAGTAATTTGAAAGTGTAAAAAATAACGAGATTTGAAAATCAGCTTCAATGGCCGAAAGCGGAAGTGAAGTATTGTAATGGACTGAGAAAATGTAAATAAAAATAGACTTGGCTGGATACGTTATTGATAGCGATTCAGATGATATACTTATCTGAATCTAGCTTTCAAACAATTTTAAATGTTACTTATCATGGGATGCACTAAAACTCTTCTACTTTTTCAAAATATATTATAGAGCAGACTATTTAATTAATATAATTATAGATAGATTATTAGGACTAGATCTACTATTCTTAGACATTAGTAACTTAGACTAATTCTTCTACTAGCATCTAGGATTAGGTATACTATACTAAGTCTAATAGTACTAGTATACTAATAGTATACTTTAACTCTATAAGTCTATTATAAATTTTATTATAACAAAACTAAATGGCTAGATCTATCTATATCTCTCTAATTCTAGCTAGGCCTTCTAACACTTTTACTAGTCACTCACTAGATCTAGATTATTCTAGACTCTGTTCTGCAATAGTAAGACCTAGTGAGTAGTGTCCTAGCAATAGCATTTAAGATTATTCATAGATATAAATATAACATTATAATAGTCAAGGACTAAACCTAAGCTAAATCTATATAGAATATATTTATAATATATCTAATATAGCCCTTTACTCTTTACTAGCCCTTACTATACTTATTAATAAGGCTAGACTTTAGATCTAAAAAAATAATAAGTCATCATTTATATTGGTAATATTAAATACAGATTTATAGGCCTACTAAACACATGTGACATTTCTTTAAGACTTAAACAGGGCCGGTCCTGACGATTACGGGGCCCTATGTGAAACTGATTGCGCGGGGCCTAGTCTGGGTGGGAATAAGTGGAAATGTAACTATTGCACCTAGAATTAGCGCTGGGCCTATGAAAGTACAGGGTCTTAAATATATTAGATTGCCTAGTCCTAGAGTAGAGTAATTTATTATTATTAAGAACAATAAGTGTTAGATGTTAATGTTAGATCAGATAATCAGTATAACATATAATATATATAACCACTAGTTCTATATATGTATACATAATTAAGTATAAATGTTAATAAATAAATTTTTAAAAATCTATTTTACAGAAAACATATATGACATGTGGCATACAGACAAGTTTACAAGATGGATCTTTCATCATTTTGGAAATACAATATTCCCTGTGAAACAAATCACAGAAACATTCAACAATTTTATTTTATATGATAAATACCAATAAATGTAAATACAAAATCACATTTTAATAAAGTTCTTCATTATACACACAAGATTATTTTAGTATGTTCCTTTTCACTTGCTAGGTTTAGACAAAGTTTATTATGTCATAGCCCAAAACTCCAGCAGGATGTCAGTTAATGGCAGTGGTCAATGTTTGAAGCTGAGACCACAGAGAAGACAGTTTGGAGTGCAAACCACACATTTTTCTGAGTTTCGAAACTTATTCAAATTTTGATCATTTTTATGTTAATGCAGATCTGAATGTCCTTTGCAATGATAGCTTAATCTGTAAAGGGGTTAAAGTTTTAAAAAAATAAGTTGGATCTCATTCTTCGAATGATGCTGTTTATTGGAAATTGCAACGTGGAATACATATTAGAGGCCAAAAGAAAATCCACTGATGAGGGAAGACGTAGATGTCGTAAAGAACTAATCTCTAAATATCCAATACTACTATTACTAGATCTAAGACTTCATCTAATTGAATTTAGGTCTACATCGTACATCATTAATGATCTGAGAAAAGAACTCTGCTCTTGATCAAAAGCAGTAGATCTAGAACTAGAATAAGCCTGAAGCAGTAACATAAGCCATAAATTGCGTAACTTGACTAAAACGAAACATGTGAACTGAGGCTCGCGGTACTGCGTGGGCTTAAACGCTGTTCGCTTGACTAGATCAAGAATAAGCCGACAAATAGTAGATCTAACATGCAAAGCCATAAATTGCGTGATTTGACTTAATTTCCCCAACTCTACTCTAACATCCACTTTTTATAAATTGGTGTGTTTTAGTCGCCTTTGTTTTTAGAAACTGGCATTCCTGTAAAAAGGAATAGGGAAATACGCTAAGCCATAAACTGAAAACCTTGACCTAATTTCCCTTAAACTACGTCATCGACCTTGGTTGACTGGGAGATACTGATCTCGAATGGCTTCGAGATAGTGAAATTTAATAGTCCCTAAAACGCACATTAAATTGCTTATATCTCAATAATTACAAAGAATATATGTCTAATATTTCGTATGTATGTTTTTTTTAAGCCTTATGAAATTTAAAAAAGTATTACACCGGTTTCCGCGTCTGACCTCAAAACCTCTTCAGTTGGTCTTTAAAGCCCTGGGCATGCTACCCTGCCTCATCGTGGCGCCCAGGTGGAAACGGTCGTGAGAGGGTACGGCTAGGGCAAAGGGTAGCACAAGGCTCCCGTGGGAGTGTCTAAGACAGTGATTCCCAAAGTGGTCTATATAGACCCCCAGGGGTCTACGAAAGTGAAAAAAAAAAAAGAATTGGGGGTGTATGACATGTAAATGGGATCCACGAGAGAAGGTCGTGATTTTAATTTTGGTTTTACATCAATGAATTTAACAATTAGGCCTAACTCACACAAATATAATTATATTTAACTAATTGATAGGATCATAAGAATTCCCTCTATACTGTCCATACCGGCGTTCGCGAGGACATCGCTGTTTGTAGTGCGATCTTGCCACCGGATGTCCATGATGGACGCAAGCATCTTGGGTAAAAGCGCTCAGGTAGTCTTAGTTGCTTTCTGTATGGTGTCCATGTCTCAGAAGGGTTGAGAGAACCAGCGCTTGGTAGACATTGATTTTTGTAGGCAGGCGGAGCGACTTATTCCGCCAAACTCTCACCTGGAGGCGTCCAAAGGCGCTACTATCCCTGGCTCTGGGCAGACGTCAATTTCCCTTGAAAGTGAGGCGTCATTTGATACTCTACTTCCTAGATATGTGAAGTGGTCTACCACGTTAGGAGGTTGTCCATTTACGTTGTTTTTTTCAGACTGAGGGCGACTTTCTATAGAACTATATATCAGAGGCGGTCTAAGCAGTTCGCGGGGCCCTGTGCGAATTTCATATGCGGGGCACTCGGCCGTAACGGTAAACTATATTATACTATATATCGTAGCCATACCATGTAACGCTAACGGGATCGCCTGCTTCTAATGCTGAAGACCTTTTTTTTGTTACAAAACATAGCCTTACTACTCTATTAAGTCCTGTATATTAGCCTTATAACTACATAAAGTTTACCATAACTTTTGGATCTGTGACATCCACAATACGCTATGTAAAACAAATATTTATGGCTAACATCAAGCGTGCGATCAAAGGTGATGGGAAATTATGCCACCAGGTCTATGATACGTTCGTTTAGAATCCTATATCAGAGGTAGGCCTACTAGTCTTGATCCTCGGCGTTCTTAAGAAGATGTTCTTGCATGATTCGGTCGAATTTGTCAAGCATCTCATTCAAGCCTAAAAACTTACCGTTATTCGGCGTATAAAGTTTCTGTTCTTCCACGAAATGTGCTGTTTTTTGTTTTTTTTCCGCAAGGTACTGAACAATCGCTAGATTTTTTGCTGAGACTGCGCGCCAACGAAGATTTTCTTTTCTAATTTGTTCTAGCATCAAGTTATCCATTGCGGTACCATTGGAGCTGACACATATTTGTTAAGTATGGATGGTTGCCTAGCCGTGCGGTATGCGCGCTGGACTGTTGTTTGGTCGTCTTGATGGTCCCGGGTTCATACCCTGCCCGTGCTATCCCCGATGTCCTGCAGGAGATTTGGACTAGAAAGTAGAACTCTGGAAGAGCATTCGAAACATTTTACAAACATTTTAATGTGATCTCCTGCTGCTGATTTTTTTTTTTTTACCAAGATGTTTCCAGTCGCAGCAGCTTTTGTTTGCTCATTGGCCTCCAGTAGCCATCGTGCCAAAAAAAAAATAAAAAAAATACTGTCTTTAGTCTTTTGTTTAAGAACAAAGTGTACGCTAGGAGCTACAGTGGTCCGACTTTCTTATGATGTACACTGAAAGGTAGGTTTTCACAAGGCCACCCAATTTATAGGCCTATGCACAATAGCCAATTGGGGGGAAATTAATACGTCATCGTCAAACTTTTTGGATGCTGATTGGCCAACATAATTTAACTCTACGAGCTAGGCCACAGTAGGCTACAAAACAAAGAATCCTTCTCACACACCCTCATCCTTTTTTTTTTATGGCGGACTAAATATATAAAGTAACAGTATATTTACTGTATCAATTCTTTTTATACTATAATGCGACACAACAGTAGCCTACTTTACAACTATAATTTACTAAATAAACGATTTTTTATTAGTTGCCTCCGGCTTTGCATATGCGTTATATTTGTAAGGTGAACTGTTAAACAGCGTGATAACCGCGTAGAATGTGTTGCCCTTACAGAAATTAAACGGCACTTCGAAACCAATAATGTTATGTTAAGAATTTACTTGGCAATTGGTATCATATAGATGCCAGGAAACATTGAGTCCTAGATTATAATGAGAATTGGTCTAATTTTCGAACCTGGGGGTGGCAAGGGAATATCCTATCGCGAGACCCCTCAGGTGCGGGGCTGGGACGGTCGCCCCACTTAAGGCCGCATCGGAAGTAGATGGTGTTTAGGCCTATGTATATTCAGGAATTTGAGTGTTAAGACCTTCATCTTCGTGGATATAAGTTTGTGTTTCTTCGTCACAGTAAACGTACTGTAGTAAATGCGATGTGAATGTTCTTTCGTGAACGATACAGAATTACGAAAGTTCCAACAAGGTTCTTGAACGTTTAAATACCAAACTGGCAAGGAATATATTATTGGCATAGTTTTATAGCATTTCTTGGTATTGGATTCCAGCAGCTTTCGATTTTCATTTTTTTCTATTTTTCTTCTTCATTTCCGATCCATGTTTTGGTCAGATGCTTTAAATTCATTAGTGAATGACTTCTTGCGTCGAACGGGCCTAATATAATGCTCACGAGACTGGACACGCCGATGCAACTATAGACTACTTCATGCGATACTAGATAGTAGTTCATGGCATCGGGAAATTAATAGTATAGTATAGTAGTACTAATTTATAAGTTCAGGGCCCCTTTACAGAATCCCCTGAGTAGGTTCACACTAACGCGACTTTCTATAGGACTATACAAAAATAGGCCTCATGTTGTTTGTTTGTTCTCAACCTTTTTATAATCCCCACTCTGCGGCGACCCCCATTCACACAGCAATAGAAGAATAGACAAAAACAATCCATATTTTCGATGGTCTTAGGCGACCCTTGACAAATCGTCAATCGACCTCTAAGAGTGTCGCGATCCACAGGTTGAGAGCCCCTGGCTTAGAGTGTATAACGAATTGAAGCTTACCAGTAGAACGATATAAGGGTACAGGCCAAACCATTTTTACAGACAATGTTGTCAGTATCGCACAGTAAAGCCTGTTTGTTATAAGCTTTTATAAAAGGTTACGCCAATCACGTTAACGGGAATTTCCGTCATTAACTGTGGCCCATGTAGTTGTCCAAACGGGCATTTGCCCGAATGCCCATATAGCCTAAGAGAATCCGACCCAGTTGCTGGAGTTAACAGTTATAGATGTCAACCACGATAAGATCAAATGACCCATGTTTAATTAGAATGATCTTGTCAACCACTGTAGATAATCTCCCGCCTTCCGAGATTTTTTATCTACCAATGCGAAAGAGTGTATAAACCGAGAATTGTCGAAAGTCACCGACATTTAGATTCAGCCCCGGTAGCCAATCACGTACACGTTTCAATTTTACGTTGTGCTTTGATAGTAAACAAACCTTTAATAGACATCTAGATCTAGTCTACTAGAATAAGAATCTTGATATCTAGATCTATTTGGTTGAATAATGAATGCGTAAAAAATAGTCTTGGACAGTTTGATCTGTTGTACTTGTAGTGTTGATGACTGCAGATCGATTTACATTTTAGAGGGGTCTATTTAAATTGTAATATAAATATTTAGATCTATATCTACTATTATCTAGTCTAGATTCTAGATCAATAGTAAATTTATACAATTTTAATAGTATTCTACATCTAAATCTAGTCTAGACCCCCTGCCGTAGTATAGACAGTATAGTTATAGATAGTGTTAAGTATAGTAACAGTTGAGTTATATTATAATTATAGTACTATTTAATATTTACTATACTGACTATACTTACTATAAATTTAATAAATAAATGTTATAAGTATAAATATAATAAATAAATGATTTAATTATTATTATATAGATCTATCTAGGTCTAGACAATCTAGTCAAGTCTAGTGTATAACTATAATAATAGGCTTTAGTAATATAGGACTATAAGGGTCTATGGTGATGGCCATGGTCATGGTGTATATAGACAGTATAGTATAAGTATAGGATAGTTATAGATACTAAGATAGTATAGACTTAGTCTAAGACTTTACTGATATATTATAAATCTAGATCTTTATATTGAATATATAAATAATAATATATTTATACTATAGTAGACTATACTCTAATTTATAATTATAGAACTAGATGTATAGATAGTCTCTATACATTCCATATATATATTCCCTATTATATTGGCTCTACAATATAATAAAATCATATAAATAATCTGCTATCATCTATTAAGACTATAATGATCTATTATGGTCCATAGAATGATACTAGACTTAGATCTATTTGAGTGAGGGCTTTAGAGGTTAAAATCTTCTCTTGCAATTTAAGCCTCTTGGACAGAAACCCAGCATCAGCAAGTCTGGGGCAGTCTAAAAGAAAATGAGACTTAGTTTCCTCCCTGCACTGTGCTATAATAGCTTGCTTAGGCCTTGGCAGCCTCCATAGGGAAGCGCTATCAGGGCACCTCATGTGCTCCCAGTCTCGGAACAGTCAGATGTCTCTATTAGTCCATGTTAAACAAAACAACATGTATTCTGTATGTAGGCAATCTCAATCATCTACATCTATTGTTCGATTATTAAAAATTCTTTGCGCTAGCCTATTGTACTATTACAAAATAAATATTTATTTAAAGCCTCTTTTTACAGTTTTATATTATTGTATTATTATTGTAGATCTTTTTTTAATATAGTTTTGAAACAGTCTTTATCTATAAAAAATGAATTCAATTAAAAATTATGTTTTTTTCAGATTTCAGAAGTGACTCCACAATGAATGAAAAGGAAAGGCTTTGTGACAGATGTTTATTTGTTCCTACACGTGTTTCTGTCATTTTACTGGCTATGATTCAAGGTGGAATCTTGAATTATTTTCTTATTCATTATCAGACACACAACTGGTATGCTTGGATTGCAGGAGATGTTGCAATAATATTCAGCTTTTTTGTTGCATTTTTCATCTCTTTTAGAGAGCTCAAAATTGTTCACAAAGCTAAAAAATATTTCAAAAATCACTTATTGATTTCTACAGTAGAAGCCGGCAGTTTTCCCCTTGTTTATTTTGCTTGGCTGGTGTATTCTGTGATTATGGCTGTCCGGGTTGGCATCATTTACAAATCTTTGGCATTTCAAGTCCAACATGAATTGTTTTTTGATAGAAACCTCCTCAAAGTTACTGTGGCCTTTTCTGGATTGGTATTTTTGCTTTTAGTGGCCTCACACCATAACTTTGGCCCTGGAACAACTGCTCGCAACCAGATAAACTTTTTGTCTGCGTTGGTTCCTTTTGACATTATAGATGCAGTTGACATACTCAGCATATTTTTTTTCAAGGAAGATAGAGATACTCTTGAGCCAGTTCTGGCATGGTTCATCATCATTGTTGCTTGTCTGAATTTGCTGCTTCCCACTGTGCCACTCATGATGCTAAGCAAGAGTCACTTTGGTGCCCAGCCCATTACGTCTCAGTTGGAGTATCTGAACAAACTCATTCACATCTTTGTCATTAATTTACCTTTGCTGGCTATTCGCCTGATTCTGTGGCAGAAGCACAGGATGGAGATATCACCATTGTTAGTGAAAAATGTCTTCATGATAGTTGTACTGGGCATTGAGCTGCATGAGAAAGAAAAAACACAACAGAAAAATATGGATGATATTGCAAACACTGGCAACAGAGTTGGAAGTCTGAGAAGTATGGTGGGACATGAGCCTTTTTCTGCTTGTAATAATAACCATGTTTAAAGGTTCTATTTAAAAAAAAAATGGATTGGAAATCAAACCTAAATTTTTTTGTATTAAAAATATTGTTATTATTTTAGTGTATTTAAATAGTACCTAAGTTCATGGTATAAATGTTGTTGTAATTTGATTTATTAAATGAAAAATTTGATGCTACAATGACATTAATTAGAAATTTGAGTCACTAAGATAAAAATTCTATTAATTGATCTATTTTTTTAAATTAGGGGAAAAGCCTACACAAGTATAACATTTTTATTTTTTAATTGCTTTGTTCAATTTCCCATTTCTTCAAATGTCAATCCATCAAAATAAATAATGTAGCCTATAAGAAGATTACTTATAGAAACAATGCAGATGCATTTTTAAAATTTATTCTAAGGAATAATTAAAAGCTTATCAAAAAGATTGTATACAATGGAGGCTAATGGTATTTTATCTTTGCATGTCTTGTTGATTTTTTGCTCAGTGCTTTGAATTCACAACTTTTCCAAACCAATAATTTGTATCATGCATTTAAAAAAATTATTTATCCAAATATTTTGACAAATTTACTCATCTGGGATAAATTTTTTATTTTCCTTACATTTTGATGAAATGTTCATTACTGATATCAATAAAATTATTATGAAATATTAACATTCCAGTAAGACATTTAAATCGTATCGCTATTCATTAAAAGTAAACTAAATAATGTATTTTTGTCGAAATGCTAACTGTTCTTTTAAACATACTTTTAATGCAATTACCATAACTATCCGCTGTGTTAACATGGCACAACAATTTTGACTTTTAACAAAGTGTTTAACCCCATGGAGGAAAAACATTTACTTCACTTCAAAAATTATTAAGTTTCTTTTATCATATGGAAACGAATACTTTTTTTTTTCTCACATTAAGCATTTTTTATTCCCTTTTGTGGAGTTGAAAGCACATTTCAAATGTAGAATCTCATATTGGATTCCATTTTTCTTCATTTTCACATTTTAATTGTAGAATCTCCTATTTAACTAAATTCTTCTTTTTTTTTAGTAAAGATTGAGAAACATACAGTAAATATTTGTAAATTATTATTTTTTCTTGTTGACACATTTGCCATTTCTCAGCCACTTTTGTGGACTTGTAAGCACATTTCAAATGTTCTATATCCTATTTTATTAAATTCTTCTTTTTATATCAGGAAAAATTGTGAAACTGTTACTATGTTAAGATTTTACATTAATTTTCATTTTCCCCATTTTATTCTTTCACTCTTTCTGTGCGAATTATTTTGATAGAAAAAAAAAAGAGTTTTCCTAAACAAACAAAATTCTTCAAGGAGGTTAGAGTTGCTAATATGTAGCTTTTTATTTCATTTTATAATTTAACATATTTTATTTTAAAAGAAAATAGATCTTCACCAGCGCTACCGAAATTACTCCCTGAGAGTAACCCTGCACAGAAAGAGTTAAAACAATGTAAGCCTTTTAAAAACTGTGCTGTTCCATTGTAATTTTATTTTTTTTAAGTTAAACAATTTTAAATAGAATCTCAATTTTCATGTAATGACAATTATTTGTTACCATTATTTGCTCAAATTATTTTTATTGTGATTTCAAATGGTTTATCAGCACCGCAAGTGAGTTTTTTTCTTGCTACAAATTGTACATACTGAATCTTTAATGTTTAAAGTTTTGTGTTATTCTTAGTTATATTACTTATTTTAGTCTTTTCAAGAAAAGTGTTGGCTCGTGTAGCTAAGTTACAATATTTATGTTATCTGGTTGTCTATTGTTATGTTTTCAGCTTGCATTTCACATTATTTTTGGCAATATGTGCTGCTAATTACACTTTTGTTTCTGTGGATTTGACATTGTAAATTATTTTTTACTATTTTGAACAATGCCTATTCATTATAGAGATTATAATTCATCCTTTAGATGTAAGCTGTTTTCTAGTCTAACTCACATAAAATCTGTACTGTTGAAACAAATAACTTTGATTTAAGCACTTATATTTATAGTGACATAATATTCACATCTAGGATTACTAGGACATATTTAAATAAAGTGACAAAATACATATTTGACTGATCGTGAACATTTTAGGGAAAAAAATAAATGAAAATGTATTTATTGGACTAAAGCAGTTTTCAATAAAAAATCATAAAATGAAGTAATAATTAAAAAAAAATAATTAACATATTAGTAAATATTACACATGTACTAATTTAGTTTAAAAAAAAAAAGAAGTATTTAAACTTTCAAAACTACTGTTTATCATCTAGGACATAAAAAATGATGATTCATTCAAGCTTTGCTTATCAATATGCTTTGAATCTAAAAATCTAATTACTCAGAAGTAATTCTATTTTAACTTCTTTTTCTTGAAATTATAAAATGTCGAACTTTGACCTACCAAAGAAAAAAAAGCCCCTTCATTTAGAGCTCTGTTGGATTCTCACTTTACCATATACATTTTGTGAAAGGGTTAGAAGGTTAGTTTTTTTTTAATTGCATAATTATTTATAAAATATATTTATTTGTTTAAATATTGCATACTTGTTTTGGTGATATTATTAATATTATTGTTGATGTTATTGTTAACTGAAAACTTGTTAAAGTACTGGGTATAATCAGCCAGGCAAGTGTTATAAAATCTTTTACTTTTTATTTAAAAAAAAAAAACCACAACATTCCATAATATTTAATATTATTAAATATTTTGTACATAATTTTTTTTTTTTTTTTTTTTTTTTTTAATATTACAAGATGCTTTAAACTTAATAATTATATTTTGAAAAAAAAAATTTTTTAAATTTTTTTTTTAATAAAGGAGTTAGCGATTGGTAGGGTTATCAGACAACAGCATTCCCAAAGGAGGATTAAATGGAGGACAAAAAATGACAAAGTAAACTGGACATATTTATTTGATTAAACTTCATAGTAAGCTGTACTGCAACTTTATTACATGTCATACTTCTCAGAAGAAAAGACTTTCAGCAGTAGTTCATCATTGGCACTAACATTTACGTGGAACCACATGCAGGATATATTTTTCAATATCCACAAATAGACAAAGAAATCTTTTAGAGCCTCAGTAGGTAGAGTATAAATAGAAAAATAGTTTAACACTTTAGCACCATAGCTTCTGCAACTGCTGGATTCAGATCTGCACCTTGTTGCATACAGTTGTGAAGAATGTGAGCTGGACGCCAACAAGTGGCTTCTTAAACTCAGTTTTCAACTGTGAAACTTTCCTGTTAATGCCTCCAGAGTTCACATTGGCATTGTCTCCTTACTTTCCTGCCAACACACTTGGATGATTAAACACAAACATGACAACAGTGAGTATTCAACGTTGATGGATTGATGCTGTGTACTATTTGTCATTATCAAGTGCATTTATCATGCCATTCGTTATATAGAGGTTATATAAAAACAAACCAACACAGTGAACATGCGCCTTGCTGTGAAGCTTGACATCTTTTCATCTTTCTCTTTTAAGGGAGTTTTTATATTTAAACCAAAAGATATTAAGAATTAAATTTGATTAGTATATTGTTTGCCATTATAGTAAACAGCAGTGAAAAGTCAGACATTTTGACACTTTAGGCTAATGTGCTGGCTGGCCTGAGGACATTGCCTCCTTTTTCTGTATTTCTCTTAACTCTAGCTATTGAAACTAAAAAATGTATCACATTTCTAAACTTAAAAACATAGAGGCTAGTTTAACATGAGTACTATTTGTAGCCACCATTTTACAAAGGTGTTATTGAATGATAGTGGTCTTGGAGCATCCAAAAACTAACTAGTGAAATCTATCCTACCCTGATTCAAAGTAGAGACCACATAGATAGTCATATTTCTCCAATATATGTTCCTTTATTAATTAAGACTAACATTATAACTTCTTTTTTTTTTCATTGTTACCACAATTATGGTGAAGTAATAGTTGTGATATAGAATTGGAATAACTGGTTGCTTTTTTGTATAGACTTTTTTTAAAGTTAAGCATATCGTAAATAAAAAAGGGAAATATTTTACAGTATGCCTTTTTTTTATTGTTCTAATATTTCAAAAAATTGTATTTATAATCTTTTAATTTACAGCCATACTGTGCACATTTAACAACCTAAACATGCATTAGTAATGTACATTATGCTTTATTGCTTTGAGACATATTCAGCACCAAGTTACTGTAGCCAGACATTATTGGAATAAAAATGTCGATGTAAAAAAAAAAATTAATTTGACATTTCAAAAGAAATGTTAGTTGTTGTTTTTTTCAACATATAAATTAAAAAAAAGAGTAGTATAGGACATTTTTTTTTCTTTTAATGATAATATTTGTTTAAAAGTTATAAATTTAAACATGATGATATTTTAAAGAAAATGTTTAATATCTCTTCTTTTTTAATAACATTATTGTTTACAGTATTATTTTTATTAATATAATTAATTATTTTATTTTTATATTTTAAATGTGTTCTTTTACATTTTTATTCTAAAACATTTGGTAATGGATTGTTAATCCTGCTTGCTATCAATTGATTAATTCTTTTGTAAAATAATAAGGGATCTTTCTTTTTGAAGTAGAATTCTGTTTCAATGTATCTAACTACCTTCTAGTGATATTAAAAATGTTCTCATTTTTTTGTTTAAAAAAAAACTGAAAATCATGTATGACATAATCAGAACTGTTGAGAAAGATATTTTTTTATATATTTTAAATATGTTATTTCAAAGTTCCATCTTCATGGCAACTGAAACCCATTAAGCCTGTCTTATTTGAATGTGATACAGAAATTATTAATTGTATTAAAAAATGTTTGATTTATTACATTTTAATATGATTGTTGAAAGATAGCTTTAGTGTAGATAGTCTAAGCATTTAGCATAAATACAGCAGTTTGGCCTTGAGATTTGTTTCTGAATATATGAACTAATAATAAAACATTGGTGTTTAAAAAAAAAATGTTTCTATTAGTTTAAAAAAGCTTGCTTGCATGTTAATGTTTGAATACTTGTTCCTTTATGAGAAAATTTGAGAATTTTTGATTTAAAGAAAACATAAAAGTAAGTCAACAAAATGTTACAGATGGATATAGAGAATACTATAAAGTCTAAATTGTAACACTAACACTTGAAACATTATCCTAAATGTTGTCGTTTTTTTTTTCACTTTACAATACCCGATGTCTATTTTACCAGGATTAATCTACTGTTGTAACAATTACCTAGATTTATCTACTGTTAAAACAGTATCCTAGACGGGTTTTTCAGGCTCCCCAATCCCTAGCTACGTCACTGTTGATCACAGATGAACATCAACATGGGCGCCCGCAGAGGGTTGCAAGGAGGAGCACAGGCAGCCCAATGAATTTCTGAGTATCCAAAGTCTGTTCAAATTAACATAGTAGCCGCTCTAGCATTAGTGGTGTCTTTAATGACATTTATCTTCTTATCTTGTATATTACAGACGTTACTTGTGTCAATCCAGTCATGCATGCAATGACTTAAACACTTTTAAGTCGTTGGTTTTCTTGGCTGATTCAAGTAACCCATGCCATTCTCTATTGGCATTACGGAAGAAGGAGCACTTGTACCATGATAAAGAGCAATTCAGGAGAGATGGCATCTTGAGTAAGGCGAGACTGCTGGCAGACAAACGGGAATTGAGTTGATGCTACCGTGAATATGTCCGCCAATATATCGTCCATCACTAGGTGGAAAAATAAACAATTGTATGCATGCTAATACACACACACAAATACACAAAATGAGTGAGGTGTGTTTTGGTCAGAGATGGGTAGAGGCTACTGCAGTTCAAAAAGGAGGGCATGCATGTTCCCTTTTGTGGACCTGTAGTAACAAACGCAAGATGGAATTCTTTTTTTTTTTTTTTTTGAAGGAATATCCGTAATTTATAGGATATTGCCCTATAATAATAATAAATATATTTAAACATAATAAATCCGACTCATCCACCACTATGCAGACACTGTGTCCACCCTTACAAAATTGTGAATCATATCCTCTTTGAATAATTTAAATAGCACATATTAATTCACCCAGGCAGAGCCAGCTATCACTACAGCCCAACATAAACTATAACACTCTTTATGGAAGAGCCTTATGTATGTTTTTTTTTTTTTGTACCGTATGTAAATCTTTTGTGTGTGAATGTTCGTATTTGCACCTATATTGTTATAGTAACTATGTTGAGATGGACTAAAGTCGTAAAACTGAATTAGCACAGACTTTAGATTCCATTATAAGAGCCTATATGGCTCAGCAGCAAAAGGTTGGCTAGAAGAAGAATAGCATAGGAAATAAATTATAGCTATTATAAATCGCTACTGTCATGCATATAGCATATATATGCTCAGTGCGGTATGGTCCAATCTCATTTGTGACCCGATTGGGGTAGGGGGTATGATGGTATTTGGGAGAAGGTTTTCCGTGCTACCTTTAGGCGCTCAGTAAACACAACTGATCTCGAACCAGGAGCATCCTTCATAGCCAAGTCAAGTTCTAGCGTACTTAGCCTGCTCTCTACCACGCTTCCCACTAAAGACAATAATAAGGACAAAAGTAAGCTAATTTGCTTCTCTCTCCTTCGCCTTTCACCACACCGAGAACCCGTGAAACCATCCGAGAGATTTTCCAGGACGTTCTTTTTAAAAAAATTATTATTAGTTGTCTCATATGGTTTACAGCGGCCTTACATGCTACACTGGAGATTCACAGGAATAAGAAAGTATGAACTATGGTTTACATGTTGTTGTTTTATGCCCATTATGCAGTCTGTGTGACAACAACATGTGAAGGCCAAGGTCTCCGAATAATGCGATGTGAAAAGAGGACGGCAATACTGTAATCGCAAGGTCCCAGCCATAGACGTATTGACCCCCCATCTCCCCCTTTTTTTTCACTAATAATTTTTTTTTAAAATATGATAAGGTGGTATATTTTTTGGATTAGATTAATAACTTTATTTTTGGGGAAAAAAGAAAACTTGCAGTGTTCATCGTTTTTAAGGCACGGCAATTTAAAAATTAATAACGCATATACCTATAGGACCTATACATCAATATTAAAGTTTATTCATTACTTGTATAGGTCTGTGACTTAACCCTAACCTTGTCCAGAGCAATGTCGTGGCCTTGACATTCTGCCAGATAGGAATGAAAATCAAACTTTTATAGACTGAGAGATAAGATTTATAAGCATAAACTACTAAGGCAAGGTAGATCTACCTAAGTCTAGATCTAGACTCTAAAAGCTCTAGGCTAGTTTGTACATAGTGATAAGTAGTGTAGATCTAGATGTACAGACTGAGACTACACTCTTTTCACTCTACACTACTTATCACTATTAATCACTTGACTAGTACTAGACTCCTACTCCTAGACACTGACTAGACTAGAATCACTACACTACTACTACTAGACTCTAACTACTAGATTTGAAGTCAGTAACTATAGACTAGACTTAAGACTATGACTATACTAAACAGTAACTTACTCACTATAGACTCTAATTCTACTGCCAGTATAGTCATAAGTCTAGGCTAGATCTATTCTAAATTAATCTAGCTAGATTCTAGTCTAGATTCTTATTTCTAGATAATAATTAATAATATAGAGAATTAGAGAGTCTATACATAGTAGTCTATTATTAGTATTATACTCTATACTGTTATTATAATTATATGATTCAAACGCTAAAAATTGTCCATGACCATATATTCATAAAATTTAATATTAAAAAAATATTTTTTATAAGAGTAAGATTTAAATTTATTTTGTTTAAAATCAGAGTTAATGCTCTATTACACAGGTTTGTTATTCTATTATTCAGAGTTAAAGTTCTTAATGTTTATCTCTTCTACTATTCTTTTTTTCACCTGTTGCTTATACTATACTATTTTTTTTTCTTCACATGAAAGAACTTGTACAACAGTAAATATGTCAATGCCAATCTTATCTCAGTGCCATCCCAAGTCAAGAAACATTATTTCATTATTCAGCTCAAAAGTCATGAATACTACTAGCCTTACAGGAAATCTTCAGGCTTCGCTGAGGCCTTTCCCATGCTGTAAATGTGCAAGTACTTTTTCTAAAAATCATTTGTTGAGAATCAATAGGAGACGTTCTCATGTGCTGCTTCAACCGTCTAATCATGCAAGGATAATCACAGGACAACATTCCATGACGTGGTCATACTTGAAACATTCAGTTAGGATTTCAGAAAAACAGACATCAGTCTCTGTTCTCAATACAGCATGTGTTACAAATGTCCTTCAGACTTCAACCAATTTAGTTGTACCAAGTTCCCATTTTCATTTAAGCTCCCCAGAGCAATGGACGCCATTAAAATCCAGTAATGACGCAGAGGATCTTGCACCGAGCTCTTCGCAGCAAGTGCGGCAACAAGGCACATTGCAGGCAGTCAAATCATTTAATTTTTCAACAACTAAGTTCATCTTGGACTCTTCACCTCATTCTTTGCAACCTTACCTTAGGCTGATTAGATTTGACAAACCAATAGGTAAGATATTTCAGTACAATTAAAAATAGTTTGGTGCATTTTTTTTTCTTACTCTTAAACTTCAATATTTTTGAAACTTTTTTTTCTACAGTGTAAACATTTCTTTGAAATGCTGAGTCCAGAAATTCAATTATGTTCAATAATCTATGATTGCTTTTATGATAATGCAGGCACGTGGTTATTGTACTGGCCATGTACTTGGAGTATTGCTTTAGCAGCACCGCCAGGATGTATGCCAGATTTAAAATTACTATCGCTATTTGGTGCAGGTGCTTTTTTTATGAGAGGAGCTGGATGTATTATCAATGATATCTGGGATAAAGACTTTGATAAGAAGGTAAGATTATTTTTTTTTTTTTTTATCTTTGGTGAACTGAATTTAGAGCATCTTCTGCAAAAATAAATTCTATAATCTGCCGCCCTCACTCTGACAAAGTTAAAAAGATTGTATGTATATATATATTCTAGTTATAACTGTTAAATTGAAATATTTAACAGTATTAATTTAAAAACACTATTTTTCAAAGACATTTCAAAGTAACCCTTGAAACTGTCAGTAAATTCCAAACTTCCAATTTTAGTCTGATTTTAAAAGTTAAAAAAATGTATAAAATGTATGCTTGAGTGAAAAGCAAATAAACCATAATTGCTATTAGCCTGTTTATGTGTGTTGATCTTTACTAGTATGTTATCAAAGAACAAAATATCAAATTATTCTGCAGTGTTTAACTCTTTCTTTCCTAAGCAACGATATCATAGATTTTTTTCTTAAAAGTCGATTAAGTGACGATATTGTGTCTATATATATATATCTAGTGTCAGTGTTAGATCTAGATTCTAGATCTGAATCTGAATTCATCTGCTGATGAACCTGCCACACCCCCTCCTAAAACTAGACATATTAGCACAAAGAATACATCTAGACCTAGGTCTGTTTAAAAAAATTTGAAAAATGCAGAGATGGGTACTAAAACAGAAAGCAATTTTAGATTTATTCCTTCCAGTAAGTCTAGATCTACTTCAGCCAGTGTGGTATATACATTATACAGGTGTCAAAATGAAGTTACTCAATTCTGAGTCAACTGAGTTTGACTGTTTTTTTTACTTTATTAGATTTCGCAATAGTTGATAATCTTTTTGGTGCAGTCGACATAATAAAAAAAACCCACTCCAGCACACATGACATCCAATTTTACAAAATGGAAACCAGTTTCTAACTATGAAATTGATAAATTTCTGGCCATGACCACAATGATGGGATTAGACTCGTCGTTACGTGCCGCACATCCATATGGATTGTTTTAAATACCACAATTGAAACATGGAAGTTGTTTTTTGTTCAGGCAATTACTATGTAAATAGCAATTAATCACTTTTATTTGAAATATTTCATGTACAGTGTAATTCAACTATACAAAATAAATATATATTTATAAAGCAACACAGTTTATAATGTTTAAGGGCACATTGATGTTTGTGTTTTTTATATTCCTGTTCAGAATTTTAAAATCTTATTACATCTTCTTATGTAGTTCTTGTCATTGATTATGCCCAGGTCGCCAGAACAAAAACAAGGCCATTAGCTTCAGGGGAGTTGACTTATTTCCAAGCACTTGTTTTCTTGGGGACTCAACTTTCCTGTGCCCTTGCTATCTTACTGCAGCTGAACACATACAGGTAGTCCAAATAATTGATCTTGCTAAAGATGTAAGATTACACAGTTAGTAATTAGTAATAACAACGAACAACAACATGTGGGTTAAATTTAAAACTTGTAAGTTATTAATCATTTTATGAATAAATTTAATCTTTTATCTAAATATTACATTACACATAGGGCTTGGTGGGGTTTGATATTACTGTCACTACAAATGTTAAATATTTTTTAGACTAAGAAATGAAATACACACTATTCCATCAGTTTATGATTAGTTTTTATGTAAAGAGAAAGTTTGCGATTGTCAACAACATCTATACATGAAGTAGAGCTTATTTTTTTTTTTTACAAAATCAAAACTAATTTATATACATGTACCAACACTGAAGTCATAAAACAGTCTAATGGTAATCATTTAAATATTAATGAGTCCACAATCGAAAATGTTAACCATCTTTTTATTTCTCATGTGTATTGCCTTCAGTTTGTGCCCCTTTAGTTTGCTGGACTTGCTAATAGCTTTAAGAAAAGAATTTTACAATAGACCAAAAGTAGTTAAAATCTTTTGTCTACTTTAATACATGATTACCATTCTGTCAGGATCTGTTTCATGGCTTTCTGGTCCCAAACATAAACTGATGAATACCTTGTAAACATTACAATAATTAATTTTATTTAATGAGATATTTACAGTGAAGTTGATTCACTAAACTACATAAATTAAAAGCATATCAAGTTAAACAACATTGCAAACAATACTAGTATTAATATATAGATCTATTATTCTCTACAACTTACCATATCACGCCAACAAGTCAATGATACTTTCATCCTCACAAAACTTTAATTAGGATGGCAGGATCTCAGAACTTTCTCTAAGAATTGGTCTCTAGAATAAATAGAGATAAATGACCATGTGTTTTCCACTTTACTGAAAGGATAGTGGTGAATCGAACAGATCAACAGAAGAACAATTAAAAAAAAATAGGTTTAACAATTAGAAAAGAAAGGCAACGCTGCCCCAAGAGTCTCACACTTACTGAAATACAGCCAACAGCTCTAGGATGTATTACTTGAACACAGTGTATCATGGTGTGTCCCAAATTTGTTTATATAAAAGTGTGTCATGATGTGTCCCAAATTTTTGTATTGAAAAGAATTGGTGCACAAGAGGAACAAAGCTACACACCAACACAGCCATTTCCCTAAACAATACAACAGAGTTAAAAGTTTATGTACCTCAAATAAGTACACACATTTTGTGGACCAAAACATATTACCAATAGTGCAGTGTAAAGTATTAATAGATGGAAGCTACCTAATTAGTTTCATTCAAGCTGCTTTGCTCATTTTTTAAATGAGAATTGTCTTATGGAAGAAAGAGGTTGTTTTTCCAGCAGGTTCTAATGTCTTGCTTTTAAGACTAGGGTTGTAGGCATGGAGGAACAGTCCTATGTAGACATTGATTGCATATAGCTGTTGAGTGTGTCATGGTCTTACAATAAACTCTTCTTTATTTGACAGTATTTATCTGGGAGTAGCCTCCATGGGGCTAGTGATAGTGTACCCACTGTGTAAGAGATTCACCTATTGGCCACAGATAATGTTAGGTAGGTTACAAAGAGCTATGTGAATAATAACTTGTAGACAAAGACAATTTAATTTATCTTTCATGATATAAATTGTGCCTAATGGAAAATTGCTACACACACTCAGCACCATCCTGAATCAATGAATGAATTGATTTTGTATCAAGAGTTGGTTATCCAAATAAATCACAGAACATAAATTGAAATACTTTTGAAATGTTTTTTTTTTATAGTCTTCATGTCAATTAGTTGAATAGGAGGAAATAATTTATAGGTTTTAGACTGTTTAAAAAAAAAGTTAGATTTTAATAAATATTTGTTCACTTCTAATTGTCCCCATTGAATGTACAGCATATTTTGACTTGTTTGCACACAAAAGCTGATAGCTAAGATATATAAAAATAGCCTTCTTTCTTATAGATAAGCTTGTGATTATCTTGCATAGATAATAAGAAAAACTGTGTTTAGATGCTGTTTAGTACAAATTTCTTTGAAAGATGACAGATAAGCTTACAGATTCTAATAAGATAAAATATCTAAGTGTAAATATCTCTTCAATGCCATTTTTAGCATCATGAATGGCTCAACCTATATACCCCAGCCTAAAGGGAAATTTTGTTAAAAGGATGAAAGCTTTATTAGCAAGGGGAATTAATATCTAACATGCAGTCAATAGACATCCAGGAGTCAAAATTTGGTGCTGCGAAGTTTAGTAGAACCCAATTGGACTAACTACACATGCAATAAATATTAACAAATACTATAAGAAAAAAATTAGAACCTTGTAATAAATTAATAATATCATAAAATGTTATTAAATACCAGTACTATATTCATTGAGTTAGACTTCTAATTTGCAACATTTTGTTGACCAAAGTAATGGCTACTAATACCTTTCCAAAAGAACAGAGATAGCTTAGTGTGTGTGTGTGTGTGTCGTAGTACAAAAAAAAAAGTGAGGTAGAGGGTTATTGTGGGAGGGGAAAAAACAATAAACTTAGACAAAAGCTTTCAAATCTGATCATGTGTTGTGTGCTGCTCCAGACTGTCATCTCAGTGGTCTCATGTTCGAACCTTACCCACCATCATTCTGCTGGAGGTTTGGGCTAGGATGTAATAATCTTCAATTCTGAAGGAACATCCCAAACATGCAAAACATTTACATTGTATTTTTGCTGGAATCTTTATTTACATATAATTACTAAATGAAATTCAAATTTGTTTTCCAATGTCTCGATTATTTTCAATCCTAAAGTATTAATATTGTATTTATCTTGCAAGATTAACAGATTAACAATTCTAGTTTTATTTGAAATTTAATTATGAAAAAAAATCTTAGTTAATCATTTTATTTAACAGATACACACATAACACAATTCTATTTTACATGAATATTATAATCTATACCTTTTTTGTTTTGTTTCATTAATCTACATATACAAGTTTTTTAAAAAGCCTGACATTTAATTCAATTTAATCTAGTTATTATGCTTATCAAATTTAAGCAATGTATGAAAATTAAATGAAATCTCCAGGACAAAGCATGTACAAATAAACAGGCTCAACATTTTTAGTTTTTCCAGATTTGACAGCTTTATTCAATTACAGGGCTTACTCTTAACTGGGGTGTCCTGCTGGCGTGGTCTGCACTCCGAGGTTCATTAGAGCTGCCTGGTTTGATCTTGTACCTGGCCTGTACCACGTACACCATTGTATATGACACTGTGTACTCACACCAGGTACATGCAGTTAGTGGTAGACAGGGGATACACTTGGTGGGAGTTGTTTTTGGATAGGAAACTTGTCTCTCTACAAGCAGGGAAAAATATAATGTCAGGCATGGACATTCCTGTCTAAAAGCAGGGAATGTAATGTCAGGCATGGACATTCTTGTCTAAAAGCAGGAAATGTAATGTCAGGCATGGACATACCTGCCCAAAATTGAGAATGTACCATCAGGCATGGGCATGTCTGGCATTAAGTAGAGGATGTACTTGTCAATAGGCAGGTATTTGTTAGGCAAATAAACATACCTTACTTAGCATGTGATGTATCAGCCTGTCATTTGACAAGGACAAACCAATCTCTATGTGATGGGGGGGGGGGGGGGTAATCTGTCAATATTGTAAAAATCAAACATCAGCATAATCTAAAAAAAACACTTTAAAAAAAATAAATTCTCCTCTTGACTTTTCTCTGTAGCTAGAATGAACATTTGGATTTATGAACACAATTTTATCTACCAACTGCAACTTTTGATAGACTTCTACCAGACAACGTATTCTCTTACCCTGCTGCTTTTCTATTTTGCACAATTTTGCTTCTTTTTACCACAATTTTAGTCTTTTCTTATATTAGCATTTTTCATATAAAGAGATAGTATCAAATGATTTGTTTGCTTGGACTGCTGAAAGCACATCTTGAGTTGTTAGCAGTGTGCTAAAAGCAATGTATTGCTAATAGTACAAGCCTATACAAAATAGATGACAAAATAAGGCCAATAAATCTTCAATATATGGCTGTGTGGCTCACAGATTTGATCTTTGCTAACTGTTGTGTTTATATACCCCAGTACTTCCTGTCTCCTAGACTTTTGTGTTTGCATGCACTTAAAGTACATTCCTGTTTTAACCTTTTACAGAAAAATCTTGTGTAGATGTTTTGTTTTTAGTTTCTTTGTGTGTTTATATTTTAAAAATATTTTTATTTATTTATCTTTTTTTTTTATAGAAAAAATTATGTTTTTCTTGGACACACGTTAGCCTCTAGTTCACACAAAGTAGCCGAATGAATGCTGTATGGTTGATATGCTTTGTGCTGTTTTAGACGTGTTTAAATTCTGGTCCACCATAGTGCTTAAATCTGTTTTTTTGTCAGAACCTGAGGGATAATATTATTCTCAAATCGAACTATTACCAGAAACATTTTAAAATACATTTTTTCCTAAAACGTTTACATAAAATGTTTTTTTTTCAATTGAAGTTACAAAACTATAGCATTTAAGATTTAACTATTACTATTATATTTTTTTTTACACTTTTAAAGGTAACTTCTTTATTTGTTTTTGCAAATTTATATTATCTTTGTCTTTCCAAAAAATTAAACCTTCTGAGATTATAGGTATTATCTTCTCTAGCCCATATTTTTTTTCTGCCTAATTCCTCTTGATCCTCAACCCCATAGAATTGTCCACATGAAACATGACTGCATGTACCAGTGATGAGTTTTCACAAGCATTTTCCTTTTACAGGCTAGGAACATTTTGTAGGCTGTAACACAAGATTGAACCAGGCAGATAAAAGACTACCCCCCACATAAATAAAAATTCTGTCCTAGAGGTTTTATGCAATAAGACTTGTCATTAAGGTCAGCTGTCATTCTTCCAGGCTTCGCCTTCAATTATGGTGCCCTAATGGGGTGGGCAGCAGTCAGGGGCACAGTAGACTGGCAGATATGTCTGACCCTGTATTTTTCCAGTATATTGTGGACTCTTGTTTATGATACAATCTATGCTCACCAGGTAAGAACAAGCGATAGATATAACAACTTCAACACATTTACCACATAAACTTTGTGGATTTGTGTTTGATTGATATTGATATTTTTAAAATATAGTGTTGAAGCTTAAAAGGGTCTTAAATCTTAAAGCAAGAATTCAAGGTTTATTTTGAAGTTGTCTCCCTTGCTGAGTGTTAAAGAGATAAAGAGGCCAAAGTACTGTATGTATGTAAACACATGCTTAAAATAGATTTGGATTTCAATAAGGTCGTATGGGTCATTGTGTTAATTTTATCAGTGGACCATAATTTTTTGGTACATATTGTAAAAAAGATGTTCAAATGTGTGTCCAAATATTTTTTCCTTCATTAGATTATTATTTTCCTTAGTTTATATATTTATTTCTTTTTTTTTGTTAACTATCTTATTTGTGTTGTTTTATTGTAATCGCTTATAATCTTATTAACTGATATTAATTGGCTACATAGACCTAGGCCACTAAATTAGCCAATAAAATATATATTAACAAACCAAGCACTTAAAAAAAACAACTATTAACCATTATTTTATTCAGAATCATTAATACCTAGAAATGTGAGCCACATCTAAATCTATATAACCATTTTAATTCTCAACTATAAATACAGCTGGTACTACCAGGCAAATTGCTTTAGTTTTCATCTATATGACATACACAAAAAGGCTAAAGAATCAAACATATGAGTAGATTGTTGGTCTGTAGGGATCAGAAATGTCTTGTAGGCTCTCATTCATATTATTGTGTGTGTTTGTGTGTCCTGTATCTTAAACTTAAAATGTAGTTTAGGGATTTCACTATTTAGCAAGATAATAGACATACTAAAAATCTGTGTTTGTACAAATACACAGGCCCTGTATGTTATAAACATGTACATGTACACTGTGTTATAAACATGTATATAGAACATAAAGAAATCACAATTAACATATTACATGTGATACAAACGTCTGTCATTTAATATTGTATTTTACTTTCTTAACATAAACAATTTTGAAAAAAACAACAACCCAGTAACACACAAGTATTAAAAAAAAAAGAAGTAAAATGTTTGTCAAATGTTTGACATGTTTCGGATGTTACTTCAGAGTTGAAGATAATATACTTCCTAGTCCAAACCTCCCGCAGGATGATCGGCGGGGAGGATGCCAGTGGGCAGGGTATCAACCCAGGACCATCAAGATGACCGAATAACAGTCCAGCAAGCCCCCCTAGTATTAATATTAGATCTATATTATTAAACTCTCTAGCTTGCACTACATATTTTTTAAAATGAAATTGGTCACTTGCCCTTCTGAAAATTAAAACACCTAAAATGTAGATAAAAAAAAATATTGTTATGCACATAGTTGTACCCAGTACATGTATGGTGAGTCAATAGTAACTCGGTCTAGAATAAGGGGATGAGCCCAACCTCTTGCATTATGACCTGTTTTCAATAGACCATTTAGACATTGATAAACCACCAGATTTTGTAGATCCATTTATATTATGTAGAAAAGAAATGAAGAAATATTTTGTTTAACTTTTCACTGGTGTCTTAACTGATAATTGAAGCGTGTTGTGGGGTGGGGGGGAGGGGGGGGGTTTGCTCATTCAATCAAAGGAGAGAGAGAGAGAGAGCTCTACAATAATATTGTTTGACCTGCCAATAACCCTTGCTATCATATATTAGTCTTGAATCTAGGCAGTGAACACAAGAGCCACATAGCCATATGTCATTGTTTATTGTTCAATATCTTAAACATCTAGATAGAGAAGTTATTTCTTTTCTGAAATATTTGTTATAAAAAAATGAAACAAAAAATCTTCAAAGCTTGTATTCATTGTATTCTTAAGCTGCTAACTGTACTTGCTTCCTGTTCTAAAGTCAACTATTTAACCAGTGGAGTTGAAATATTAGCAACTCTGTCTGTCTGGTCAATACTTTATACACATTATAACAAGAAACAATTAAAAAAAAAATTAACAAATCAGTTGATTAATTATTGGTAATTTATTATTTTGTTGGGAATCAAACAAGTGAGAGAAATTTTACTTGACAGATGTAGTGGCTTAAGTTGAACAAGTCCCCTTAATACTTTGTTCAGAGAATTAGGTTGTCGCTTAAAAGGTTGAAACTAACAAGAGATAACTATAAAATCTTGTATTTTCATAAGCACTTTTCTGGCACAGTGGTTAGTGTATTGGCTAGAGAAGGCTTGGGCCCTTGAGTTAAAATTTTTTCCTCGTAAAATGCATTTAAAGAGCGATCACTGTAACATTTACATTCACCCTAACCCTTCCCAACTGGTCCAAACAAGTGATTTGGCCATAGCGCATTGAGAAAGCTAAAAGCATGAAAATGTGTTACCAAAAACTATTAGTAAAAATATTTTATTTGTTATTGTTAGTCTAGATGTATTACAAATTTAATTACATGACTAATTCAAACTAATTACACTTAACATAAGTTTTTTTTTTTTTTTTTTTAAAGTATTTCTTATATTTTTCTTGTTCACTGTTGCTTTTTAATAATGTCAAAAGAAAAAAATAATTGTATCTGTTAAAACACTGTGCATCAACAGAGTGAACATATATTATACCTTATATAAACAGAACTACTTGATAAAATGAGAGAATATATTACATATATTGTATAATTCATATACAAGGAACTACATGATCATACAGGTATATTAAAAAAAAGCAAAAGAAATGTTTGAAATGGAAAAAAAGAAGTGCACTTAAAAGAATCATTATTTTGTTTTCTACTTGTGTTGTTACATCTCTAATTGTTGGGACAGTGGGTTGAGGTAGAACATTGATATTTATAAACCTTCCCATTACTTTTTAAAATTATCAAGCAGCTTGTTCAATGTCATTTCAAGCTAAAAGTTCATTATTGTATTTATTTCAAGATTTTCGATAGCTGATTTTTAATTACCAGTACATAAATTTTTTTTATAAAGTTTTCACACTTTTTCTTTTAAAGGATAAATATGATGACATGCTGATTGGGGTGAAGTCCACCGCCATACGACTGGGCGAGCAGACCAAGCCCTGGATGGTTGCATTTACAACAGGGATGACTGCTGGTTTGACTGCCACAGGGTTCATGTGTGACATGACATGGCCTTACTACACTGCAGTTGGAATCACAGCTCTTCGACTTGCCCAACAGGTAGGATGATTGAATGCCTTTCATTTGATTACTTAACAGTTATATTCACAGAGTCTGCTATTCTTCAGAAATAAAGTGCCTCCTGTTTAAGTCTAATACATTTTTAAAAAATGTATTTATTATAGAGATATCTTACTCAACAATTTAATCACACTAATGACTCTTTTATGACTTGACAGGCTGTTATACCTTATCAAATGTTGCATAACTTATGAAATATTGAAAAGACTTCACTAAATGAAGACTTACACAGAACATTAAAATTATATAATTATCATCTTTTTTTTTAATGGGAAGAACATTAACTCAATGTCAGTTTTAAAAACTGGAAGTTTTCTTGGATAAGTTGTGCAATATAACCTAAATGTGTAAACCAGTAAGCTTCAGTCAGGATGTGCTTGTTAGCCTTGGCTGCCTACCCACCTATGCGAAGGTAAACTCGGAATCCAAACATTTGCTGCCTTGAGGTGGGGAAGATTTTGGTAGTCGACCCTGAAGAAAAATCTGAAGCCAATGATTGACCTTTAACCCCAAAGTGTTCCTTTTGTACACATCAGCTTGAGAGAGAGGAAATGATGTGTGGATGACTCCATTCTGACTATAGGTAATGTGTAGGCATTCATTTCAATTGTATGAGATGAACCATATCCCTTCCATAATTAAAGGATGCTAACATAAAATGTAAAGAAAGAGGAAATAATTTTATTTTTGAAAAATCTTTTAATTAACCATAGCATTCAAGTGAACTCTGATGTCTAATAAACTTGTATTGTCTCCTCCTGACAGTTGTATACAGTTCGATTGGATGATGCTGATGAATGTGCCAAAGCTTTTCGTGGAAACTTTTATCTTGGTGCAGTCATGTTCTTTGGGATTATCTTCTCCAATCTCCTCAAGCCTAAAGAGAATGTTAAGAAAGAGCCCAAGGATGTGGCAGTGATCACTGACATATAAAATGACTTGTGCTGACATTGGTTCCTTACAAGGTCACTGTCATGTCTCCATAGTTTTTAGAGACAGTTTTAATGTGATTTAGGAAGAATTTTTGTGATGTAGATGAGGTGTGAATGTTGTTGTTTGTGTTTTTAATACGTTTCAGACATTCCTTCAGAAATGAACATTATTACAACCAGGGGATAGAAACAAGTGGGGGTTCAAAACAAGCACATACCACATGTAGCTTGTTGGGTAGCATTGGTTATAGTTTGTATGTTATATTTATGAATATAATAACATACTGAGAAATCATTATTTTTTACTTATTTACAAGAAATTGCTTAATAATAATAGTAATGCTAGTAAAAAAAAAAAGACATTTGAAATAGTTAAATCAAAAAGCTTGTAAAATGTCAAGTGACAATATTAATAAAACATACTAATACATTTGAAATTTTAGTTACAAAAGGTCTCTTTGGAGTATGTATGTATGACAAATAGCAGGTCTACTTAAAGTCCAGTAGGCTGATATATGTTTACATTTTATAATGAGGTCTAGATTTTTTTAACTACAAAATTTTATCCATTTGTAGATTCATCTGCTTAATCTGTGATGGTCTATGTTTTCTGTGGTTGCAGTGATTCCTTCAGCTATTGTATGATCAGCTGACTGATTGTTTGGACGGGGCTGTCAATATAAAGCTCTGTTCAGTTCTGATTCACGTTCTTTTTCATGCTGTGTTCCTCCCTTGTAATTTTTAATGAAACTGTTTCCTCTCTACATTTGAGGCATTTGGATGCCAACATGCAAAGTTGCATGTTCCTAAGTCTTTTTCTTCTCTGAGTATGTCATACTTAGAGAATCTAATGTTCTTTTTCAGAAGGACATGTCGGCTAGAACTTCTTCATTTGGTGTTCTATTAGTTGAAGTGCATTATAATGACTGGATGGTATATTGGTAAGAAGATATCAGTTTTATGAAACACAAGTGAGAGCTCCCTTTAAGTTCATGCTAACTCTTTGAAATGGTTGGATTGCTTAATGAGCTCTCTGGTTGGCTGTCTGAAAAAAAAGGGCTTCAGGTCAGCTCAAGCGCTGTTCAATCTTAGTTCTGACATCATCATAGTGAAATGGTAGAAATTAAGCTCTTACAAAATGTAACAATTGGGTAACCCCCAGAGATGAGTTTCTGCCATTGGTCATGTCTGGGGCATAGGCCACCAACCAGTTTCTTCCAGTCTCTCCAATATCTTGCCCAACTGTTTCCACATTTCACTGCCATGTATTTCTCTTTCTATGTGGGCGTTCCTGCTGAGAGCTTGTTCATTGCCAGCAACTCTGAAGGATATTGCTTTTGAACAGAACCAGTCTTGACTCATTCACATTTGAAGGGTTAAAATTTGTGTTCTTCACCAGCTTCAAGTTGACTCTTTTCCCATAACTGGGTAAGTGTCAGATCATTTTCCTGGTCTTGTTAAAATTTGATACAGTTAGTCAGTACTCTGATGCCATGATTAATTCATGATGGGATTATTTATGACATTAATTTTATTATTGCTGCTGTATTTAGTTCTTCTGTTGCAGTCAACATTTCCTATAACAAGATTTATCAGTGGATCATAAAATAATTCCACTTAATACTTCCTCTTCGATTATGATGTATCTAAATAAGCACATGCAAACGAGTAACTTTTAATTTCTACATCAATCAAATGTAATTTAATCAAGCCTTATGATCAGTTTCTATTATAGATAAAACTACTTTTTACATCTATGACATTTGAGCCAATGTCTCTAAGAACTGACCCCTTTTTTAAATATCCAGTCTTAGAATACAAGTTACAGATGAATTTTTTGGTTGCTTTTAACTCCAATATCTTTTGTGTCATCCTCAGGCGTTTGACAAAGTTCTGAAACATGACATGTGTGTTCAATTTCAATGGTACTTTTGGTGCTCTCATGTCTTTATTTTCAAATTCATTTTTATTCATGGGTCTTTTTTCAGTTGCGATAATGCTAATGGACTGTTGATCTACTCTATTCATAACTTGGTTAATCACTATCAGAATAACTTCATTTAATTACACTGCTTTGTTCACTTGTGCTGATTTAATTATTATAGTGACTATATATATATATATATGTGTAACCCGTGGGTCTTTATTTGCGCATTACTGTCGATATAGTCACAATTAAACGAAATAATAATGTAATAAGTAAAGCGAATGTGTCAATGTAAAATTAGTGTGAATGAAGCTATCAAATAAAAATAGCTAATAGGCTTAAATCCATTTTTTCAAATTATAACATTTGCTTGTAGGCCTACATATATTTGATTAAAATTTGAGATGAATAGACTTAATTTTGTATGTTCTTGTGTTAAAGTATAAAGTAGATCTTGAGGTAGACATAGATCTAAATCTACACTAATCTAGAGTTAAAAACTGGCTTTTATAGAGTTCATTCTGTGTTGCGCATGCGCGACCTTTTTTCATGAATGAATATAAGCCTATCTCAACACGGCTACGCAACTTTAGCGAACAGCAAACGAATGTATTAAAAATGCTTTAGAAAAACAATTTTGAATGTTAAATTGATTAAAATATCAAATGAATGGACAATAATTAGTATGTTTATGTGTTAAAGCACAAAACTATCTTTGCGAAAAGAAGTTTTATCATCTTAGAGTTCAATAAGAGTTTTAGACCTAGACCTAGGAATAGACTCAGTATAGAGATGTGTTAATGTGTAACCAATTGGTAATGTCTAATGAAAGAATGTTCGCCAGGAAATCTGTAGTCACAGATATCAGGAACTAATTTATGTAAAAAATGCTTTTGAAACACAAAATTGAAGGTTAATTTTATTACATAATGAAATCAATGGATCTTCTTTTGTATTTTCGTGTGTCAAAGTAAAAAACTATGTGCGCAAAGTGCATTTCTTAAAATTAGATCTAGATCTAAATCCTATCGATCTTTTCTCATGTCAACATTGTTAACCATGGCCTAGATCCATAAAATACTATAGCTGTAATAGAGTGGGACAACTTTATTTTTTTTTAGGGTCTTAAGTTTGTTTTAGGGCTACAATACATACACTACGGTCTAAGTTAGTACCCAAAGAACATTCCTGCCTAGTTTTATCAAGATTGGTCAAGCGGTTTTGATGTCTATAAGTAACATACATACATACACCTCACATTCTACTTTATAATATCTATATATATATATAGTATTATGTCTTCTCTAATTGTCTGGATATGTGCCAGAATAATAAAAAGTATAGTTGCACATTAGAAGGTACTCCCTTCTTCCCTATTGCTTACAGAGCATGGAATGGGTAGCCTGAATCAGTCAGGAAAACCAATGACTTAGTAGAGTTTTAGGTCTCTGATTAACATGAACAGGTCTAGACCATAAGTATAATCTTTTTGAAGAAATGTCTGTAATTTCTAAGAGAACATGTAAATGCCAGTGTGCATGAGGTTGAGGTCTTCATAAATCTAATTGAACTATAAAATAAAACTCAGCTGCTACTGCTGAAAGATTATAATTTTAAATATTTTTGTTATGATTATTAAAACTTATTGATCCTATTGCTAGTTTTGCTTACTTTTTCTGACTCGAAAAATTTGATGCATGAATGATATTTATTTTGAAAGCAATGAAGTTCAATGTATGCATGTTCATACTGGTGATATATACACTCACATGTACACAAACACACACACAAATGTTATAGTAACAAGTTTATTTGTTAGATATCCCTCATTACAACATAAGCTCCATGTGTGTATCAGCATAGACTGAAATACATAGTAAACTATTCATTGTATATGTACATTTGACATAAAGTACGGATCATACAGTTGGCAATTCAAAACTAACATAATAAAAATAGCAACAGACACAAATTTATCACAGCATAAAAAAAATATATATGGTCAATTTAAAAAAAAAAGGCCCAGTAATACAAGGATAATTGAAAAAAAAAAAAGATTAAAATTGTGTATGTACATGTCTGTTAATATAAATCTGTTTTACATATTTCAGTGTAAGCCTCTCTGTAGTAAGTCTAACATGATAGGGTAGACAGCTGTGTATTCTTTGCCTTGTTTCTGTCGTATTAGTTTGGCATAAGCTTCCAGGGCACCCCTGAGAGAGAGATGACAAATGTTGATTAGAATGAAATGTTGTGGCCTGGGTTTTAAAACTATTAGAAGAGGATCTACTGTTTCTTATTTCTTCTACTTTAAGCCAGTGACAAAATCTTGATGAGGATGATGAAACCTAAGAGTCTAAGACTATATCTCAACTAATTGTAAAAAGCACACAAATTAAAACCAGCTAAAATCTTCTACAAAACTATGATGAGAAAATCCTAAATCACATACACAATAATAATCTAACTATGCTGAGATAGAAAACTTCAGTAGAGAAAACTATTTGTACTTGATGAATTTAAGAAAAAAATTATTTTTTTTAACTAAATCTTATCTTACTTGATTATTTTCAATCTATCTGTTTCTGCTGTATGATCATCTAGCCACTGAGAATACCTGATAACTGACCAATCAGACACCTGTTATGTAATAAGACAAAATGTTAACTAATGGCACATTCTTATCTCTTTTACTGAAGACTTAGACTTAGGTCCTCCTGCGCCGTTTGGCGCATTGGGCAGCAAGCTGTCTCCATAAAGATCTGTCTGAATATCTTTTACTGAAGAGCACACATAAATATGACAATATTTAGCATAATGTAATGTGACCTTGAAGACACAAATGGAATTGAGGACAAATATTAGATAAATTAATTGTTTTGCACAATCAATTATTTTTGTTTCTAAATCAATCTCTCCACTCTAGGCTTTGTCCACATGTATCCAACTATCAGAAAGTGGCACTGATCTTACTATTTCAATAATTGCATCCTAACAAATCAGACTCATCCACACATGAACAGTGTGTCATGTCCAGAGCTCACCCTGGTTTAAAAAACTATGAAAGATTATTGAGACCTGTCTGTCTAATAATAATAGAATCTGTTAAAGAGTTTACAAAAAAAAAAATACGACTAAAAGTAAAACACTAGCAGATCTAACCAATCCATGCACTGCAATCAGATTTGAAAGAGAATGTTACAAGTTTTTGAAGACCTACTACTGGCACTGGGAGCATTCACAAACCTGATGAGGAGATTTCAGCTCAGAAGGTGCTCTAGCAAATAAAAACTGCAAGACTGTACTGTATGGAATGATTTCTCCAAGTGCTGGACTCTGTGAAATGTGCTCAGGAGTTTGAAACAGTAATGGTCTGGAATAGGGAAAAAAAACAACTTAAATCAGCCTCATATCATGTAGTACAGAGGTTCTCAAACTTTTTTCACCCGGGGACCCCTGTATACAGTCAAAACCAGCCCCTTGACACCTAAGTGAAAAGCTAGATAAATTCATAGCACATAAATTACAAGCGTAAAAAAAAAATTTAGTTTCTAAGATTATAAAATTTAAAGTTGTAAAAAATTAAATGACTTGGATGATGATGAAATTTTACGGAAGGTGTTTGCTATTTATGTCTGGCTTAATGCTTGTAAGTGGCAACAACAAATCTCCATGTTCAAAAATCGATTTAAGTTCCTCGTTTGTGGAGATTTCAATAAGTTGTTCCCGCATTAGTAAGGATTCAATTGAGATTGGGATCTAAGTTTGTCTATATGCAAAAGGATTCAACATCCAGTTGGGATTATCTAAATGAAGAATGTCTTCAAATATTTAGATTAGGTCCTCATAGGATAGTACATTATAGACTTATTAAACAGAATTGAAGGGCAAATTGAATATTACTAAAATTATCTGATCTGATAAACTGGCTTTTAGCAAAGAAGTTATTTAAACCCCGCAAACCACAATTTAAGAACCATTGACATGGTAGGCTACAGACATTTCTATCTATGAATAGGCTAACAGGCTACCTACCTAAATGCTCTCAAGAGCCTGTAAGATTTTCCTAGATCTGCAGGCCTGCGGCACAATGGTGATATGGCCAACTCCATTTGAGCAAAGTCTGCAGCCAGTCTCAGTTTACCTCCATCACCAAGGGGCCGCACTAAACTAGCATGGCGAACAAAGAGCTCCACACACCGACAAGCCAGAGGATTGATGCTGATAAGAAAAAAACAAAGAGAAAAAATCTTTTTACAAATGAACTTGCCTCACTGGAGATGTATCTTGTTCAAACTTGTTTAATGCTAAGACAAGGAGAGAAAAAGTGTGCACCTGTCAAGAATAAAATCTTTACATTTGAATGGAGCCAAGTAATCTGACTGGCATCTGACAATAAAACTTTGAAGTTCTTTCATGTAACCTGAACAAGGGGCTTCTGTTTCAGACTTGCTGGGAGCTGGCCTGATGAGATCAAAGAGAACCCATTAGACAACACTAGTGCTACCATAGTTACAACTAATTTATAATGAAAACAAGTGAGGAAAATAGCTTTTTTTTAATACATGTTTTGAATTTTCCTTTCAATGATGTAATGTAATCCAAAGTTATACATTTCAATAACAAGTTGTGTGTGTAATGCTAGTCTCACCCAGAGAAGTCTTCACTATGTATGGTCAATATAATAGCTTCTAAGGCATCTGATATAGAGGACAACAGGGGCTGCAGTGCTGTGCCCATCAATTGGACAATGAACTCTAGTGATGATGTGATGCTCTGTTGGGCTTCATCGGGGAAGTGAGAGATGCCAGACAATACCTAGAAGACAGTCACAAAGAAAAAACATCAACCATCATTATTGATTAGCTTCAACTATTGTGTAAATGGAAACTGATGTATTACTTGTGGAAGAAAATGTACATTGTCTAGACTACTTTAGAACAAATAATCTCCAATGAGTGCCTGATTATTCATGAAAAACTCTTATTGCACTTTCTATCTTGTAACACAAATTTCTGAATCATAACTGCAAAAACATTGTTTCAGAGCTAAACTGATAGTTGTCAGGATCATATTTCTTTTTCTAAGAGAATAAATTTACAAGTAAGTAGATGAACTCCATACAGTGAAGTGATAAAATGTATGACTATCTAAAAAAAGGAACCTACAAAACATTGATAAAACCAATAAAAATCTACAGATCTATCCATTTTGTTGGCCATAAAGCCAAAGTTTCAAAATATATTAGCAGACTATTTTTTAAACTCATATTTACTTAATGATTCTACTTAGTCAGTGTAAGCATTTGAGGTAGTTTTGTATATAATCCAAGTAAATTTGATTGTTTGGGAAACTTGCTATTCTCTGTAGAAGTAAAAACTTACTTTTGATACAGCCTGATGAAAGAGAAACAATGTATTCACTACGCCCACATTACGAAGTTGGCCAGATGATAGAGGTCCAATAACTTGACTGGCCTCCCCATCTGTAGACAGCTGGAAGAAAATTAATGAGTAAAAGGCATCAAACTAAATAAAAATAATAGACATGTCAATATATTTCCATCTGACTTCTTGATCAAAATGTGTACATCATACAAGACAAAATAGGCACAGTATACACATTGGTCAAGATATCCCTATCAGAAATAGAGATCAAGATATGCTTACCCAACATAAAAAGAAGATAAAGATATGCCCAACATACATATGTGAGTAAATCCACTCTAAATATGTAAAGGTCAAGAGCTAACAATTCTAATGTTACCCGGAGAAAAGTTTATTCATGTATTTTATTTTTCCACTGTTTACCAAAACAAAATACAGAGAAAATAGTAATGTCCAAACTACTTACCAGCTGTTCACTCTTGACACAAAACAGTTTGACAGTCTTGGCTACATTCTTGGCTACTGTAACACTTAGCTTTGTGTCACCACTGGATACATTCAACTCACTGTGAACCCAATTACAAAACTTCTGACATCTTTGTGATAATACGTTGCTTTTAAAAACTTAATTTAGAAGGAAAAGTTATAATTTTTTTAAATGATCAATTTAACTCTTTCCTTCCTAATCTCATTTCAGTCGGATCTATGTTCCCATCATCCTTGGGTTGTTTCATTTTCTTTCTTCTCAAAATATTTTTAATAGCTTAAAACTGTATCGAGAATAGTTTCATTTTTTTAAACCATCCATGTTTTTTTTTCTCTTTCAACATGTTCTGACGTACTACAATGTGTTTAAAGAAGGGGGACTACTTTTTCTACTTTTTATTTATAATGCTTTTCTAATGGTAGTGACATGGATACAAAGCTCCAGATTTCAGTTTTTTAATGTGTTTTATATTTGCTGAGCAGTAGGATAAATATTATTTAAAAAAAAAACAAAAAAAAACATTTTCACTCAGTTTGGATTACAAAATATTTATAAATCTAGTTTAGATCTGCAAGTCTTGTCTGTTGATGAATTGTATTATTTTATTTTATTATTTTCATTATCAAAATCAATATATATATATATATATATATTAAATTGTAATATAAGAAAAAAAAACATGCAATTATATATCAAATGTAAAAGTTATTGAAGTTTAATCATAACTGAATTAGCAAATTCTGACTGGAAACTTGAAAATAATACATGAGTGAAAGAGTTAACAATGTTTAAAAAAAACAAAAAAAAACAAAGACCTTGCTATAGTCTTGACTATATTGTCTACTTCCTCTGGTGTGGGCGGGTTAGAAGACGATGATGTAAACACTAAGTTGATGCTGTCAAAGAGTCTAGACAAAGACATTCGCAGGTAGGCATTCTCAAACGTTGCTAAAGTTTCACGTAAAACTTTCTCAGAACTATCATACAAGAAAAAAAAAATGTTGGCAGATGAAAGCAATTTTAATACAACACATAAATAATACATTTTATTTACATTTCAAATATTTTCAGATCCATTAGGATGGAAGTATTTAAAGCTATGATTGAATAATCAAAGATGCACAGATATAATTGTCAAAATAAAGTTACTCTACAAAGCTTCTAGTTCTTATGAGCAATTAACTATAATAATTAACAAATATATTTACACACAGACAGAATACATAACATTCTATTTTTTTTATTGTTGTGATTTTAATTTCTAAAGAATTGAAACAGAACAAATAAACTTGACACAAAAGTGTGTCACCACCTTCACCTGTCCCTTGGTCTGTTGGACCATTGGGGTACCACACAAGATCTGTCAACTATCTTTCTTCATGGAGAAAGACCGGAGAAAAGTGTGTATAGAATACATATTTAAGTTTCAGGTTATTAATAAATTAGTATGTTAGAAACTGGACACAACAGCTTACAAGTAACAAATAAAACATTGAACCTGATTGTCAATAATATTTCTGATGGATGATCAGTTGACTTAGCTATAGAACCTTACACAGGCCTAGATAGAAACTATGATATAATGTCAGTCACAGATAATGATGGAAATGATGTTTCTTGTAGTAACTTAAGAACTATGTATGTTTTAGAACTAGTTAGTGAAGATGCATTCTATACAAATGCTGGACATAATGTTCTAACACTTACTCATATTGCTGCCTGGCTTTCTCTGTCTGGGCAAAGAAGTCTTCCTCTGTTTCACCAGCTGGAATAATATCTACATTTCCAGCACTAGGTGTCACACTAAGTGCTATGCTAAACTGCTGCAGCCGACGCCACAAATCATTGTAGAGCCTAAGAAGCTTAGGGTACTCCCCTTCAAATGACTGCTTCAGGAATGAAGAATCTGAAATTTCAAAATGAAAAAAATATCACAGAAACATGTTATAAATGTAATAGCAAAATTAATCATTGCATTCTTTGTGGGTTTGGGTTATCAAGTTATGTATAATGATTTAGCAAGAATGCTAAAATGGTTATCAAGTTATGTATAATGATTTAGCAAGAATGCTAAAATTGGTGTATAGATACAGTGAACCTCTAAAATTTGTATACAAATAGAAATGACACTAAGATTTGTAGAAAAATCAAATTACACAGAGACTTCATATTTATTGAGGAATTTACTTACGCTCAGCAGCAGTGTTGAATTCAAGAGTCAACATCTTTGTGACATCCTCCCAGAAAGCCTGAATGATATTCACATCACTGTGATAATGCTGAAGTTGGTTGAAGAGCAATTAATATTTATTAGTTACAGGACTTTTAATTTTAAACAGTGAATTCGATAAATTCAATGGTTTCACATACTAATAAAAAAAAATATTAGAGCTTCAAATTTTACTTAGCAAATATTTAGTCAAATGTGCTAGTGGAAAAAAATATCAATAACATTGGAGTCATTGAATAGTATAACTAAAGCTTCAATGAATTACACAGCATTGACTCTGTTCATAAAAAAAAATAATTGGTTATTAGAGTTGTGCCTTATACACAATAAGTGGTTTTAGGAGAAAGAATTAAATGAACAAGAAATTAAGTTTTTTTTTCATTTAATCACCTCGACTAGTGTGCAATCATATTCTATTTTTGAAGATAAGTCTGTAATTTATAAGTTAAGATAACTCTACTGTCAGACAAATTTTTAAATGGCCATAGAAAATGTGCAAGAAGAGATAACAAATGATGACAATGAAATATACTATTGGCCATCTATGATGGAGTTGTTAGATAGCACCTCTTAGTTTGAATCGCTGCCAAGTGTTTAAATGTTTATGCATTTTATTATTTTGATTTTTAGACTAGCTAGTAAAAACTATTTTTTAATAAAATTTTCTTTTTAATAATGTGGACTATTATTATTATGATTATTCATCATTATTTTAAAGAGTTTGATAATGATGAAAAAACAAAAGACATAATAGGTGAATTTAAATGTTCAAGTAATATCTTGCTAACTTGTTCTTTCTTTCATTGGTGTCGAGATTTAACATTTTAGACTTTGTGAAACAATTATTCTAGTCAGTTAAAAATAGCACAGTTACTTCCTACTGAGCTTCAAATGTTAAGCACTTAAGGAATGCCAAGATTTTCTACTTTACCACTAACATAGTACATTCTAGGAAACACTTTTACCATATAAACCTCTGATTATCAATGGAGTCTTTTGTAAACTTGGTTTTTAGATCTAGGGATGCAACAATTAGAGTAGGTAAACTTTACATGTATCTTTGAATGAAATGCAAGGGGTAATTATTAGGAAAACCGAACTGCTTCTACTATATTCATAGATTTGGCTAATATGTTAACTCACAAGAAGAATTTAGTGCTAAGAAACATTGCAAAAAAAAAAGAAGAGGGGGAGGGAGGCTCATTTAGATCATTGCATAAAATAAAGAAAAAGATCTCAATATTTTGCAAATAATACAATGCTTAGGAAATAAAACATTGATTATCTTAATTCTTTGTGTATCTCTTCTAAACAAAACAAATGAAGTCCAATTTTACCTTAGCCAGCTCATCAATAAAACAAACATGTGACACTGGATCTCTCTTTTTAACTAGAACTTTCTGAAGGTGTTGAACCTGAAGAACATAATACGACATTCAAAATTATCAGCACAAGGTAATATTAGCACTAGTTAATTATTGGCACGTTCTACAGGTTTGTTCCATAATGAGTATGCCATTTAGACAAAGCAGTTGCCAGTTTTTATTGTTGTCTTTTTAAAAACTATTTTTCTGTTATCTGTTACAAAAGTTAATTAATAGGTATAAACATCTAACTATAATAGAAAAACTATCCCACCATGATGAACACAATTTTTTTGCCTCTCGACTAGACATACAAGGATGAGGCAACAGATGTCCTTAAAGTAAGAATCCTAACCTATTGAGGCATGGTTTCTCAGAATGCCAACTTTGTCAATTGAAGTCTACTTATGTCACAAAAATTACTGGACAACAAGGTAACCAAGTATTCCCCAACCAATATGGAATGTTTGGACTTCTGTTTGACTAGGTCTACACAGGACATCATTGCTGACCAAATCATTTTTTAGATGAGAAAATGTGTTCTTTCCCTCTGAGCGTCTAGTAACAACAATTGTGGTAGCTGACCTGAACACAAGCTGAGTATATGTTATCCATTAGTTTCTCCATGTTGGTCCACATGTTGGCTCTGAGCACTGGGATGTTACTGGGGGCAGGCATGGCAGCACGGCCTGGGGCTGTTAATATAGAACAATAAATTTATCTATTGGGTTTACAAGCTAAATAAAAAAAGAAATTATACAAAAAAAAAAAAAAAAAAACTCCATCAAAAGAAGATATTTTTATTGTTAAAGTAAAAAAAAAAATCAATTTTCTAACTCATAATAACAATTTTAAAATGTCACTTTTTTTTTTTACTGGTCCACAAATCTTTACTGACCTCTAGCAGAACCTCCAGAAGCCATGGTCAAGGCTTGGACATCTAAACAAGCCCTGACCTGCTGGTGAAGGGTGGCTCTACATCCAGCCACAACACGGTCAACAACTGTATGCAGGGAGCCCAGGTTATAGAACACTTGCAGGGATGTGGCAACAGCTGTCTGGTTCTAAAACATAAAGAAGTATGGAAGTATTTAATGCTAAAATACAGCAACAATAAAATACATGACAATATTAACTAAATTTGAAATATAACTATTCAAAAAATGTATTTAAGATTACCACTGCATACTGAAAATATAATGCCTATTTACAAAATACTTGAAATAGAAATATTGAATTTAAACAAATGTGCTTTTAGGTTTTAGATTATTGAAAAAAAAAAGAAAAAGCATTCAGGTTTGAAGCCATTGTGTTCCATCAGAACATGTGTCAATGTTGGGGGGGGGGGGGGGGGGGGGGGGGGAAGGGTTAGGCTCTGTGAGAAATGTATCAATAAAATTCAAGGAAAATATGTTCACTGCAGCAAATAAACAATATGACAGACTGCAAAAATAATTCAACCTCAGTTCAAAGGATCTGTATGATCAGCTTTTCACTTGATTATATAATAATGTAGCTCAAATCTTAAACACTAAAGCTTAGATTTTATGTTTATCACTGTTAGTACACTTGATAGCCCTACTCTAACAAAATTTAGCTTGAATATTGTCATTAATTTGGAAATAAAAATTACAAATAACTTAATAAATGTAGCTCTATTAAGGTATTTAAAAGAGTTAATAAGGCTAACTAAATCAGAACAGGAAAAGCAGGTAAAGATTTGGATGCTGTAATTACAAAGTGTCTGAGCAAACAACAAGAAATTGGAGGATGTAACAGGAAACTAGGTGGTTAAAGAAATTATATTATAAACTTTTAATTTGGTGAATAGGAAAAAGTACAAGCCACTGATAATAAACAGTTCAAGGATGGCTGCCTGGTCATGCGGTTTGTGCGCTGGACTGTAGTTGGGATTTATCGATGGTCCAGGGTTCAAACCCTGCCTGCTGTCATCCCCCGTCATCCTGTGGGAGGTTTGGGCTAGGAAGTAAACTATCTTCAACTCTGAAGGAACATCCGAAACATGTCAAACAAACATTTTACAAGTCCATTACCTGAGTGGCCATCCCCTGTTCTAACATTTTCTGGGCCTGGGTCTCAACTTCTTTTCTTGCCTGTTTCACTAACCTTCGATCTTGATCAATAATTTCCACACCACTCAAATCTACACCTTGACATATATAATCTGTACAGAGAGACATCAAGAAAGAGCACAATTATTGAATTGACTTAATGTAGTCATTAAGATCTCAGTGAAGACATGTCCTGTATTGCAGTTATACTATATTAACCATTTTATTTCCATATGCAAAACATGTAGTCAATTTTTATTTTTAACCTTGAATCTTATAATAGCAAAATCATAATTAGACCCCCCCCCCCCCTTTTTTTTTTCTTCTTAAGTTTATTTAATGTCTGTGATAATAAAGGGATTTTTTCTATCTGGTTACATTGAATTAAGTTATTTCAAACATTTACTCATTTCCAATAGGTACAGTCAGTTGTGACATATAATCTACTCCAGACAGCATAGAGTTTAACAAGAACATTGTCTGCATTTTTTTAAAACATATAATTAGAATTTTCTAACAACTTTAATTTTCTTATTTAAATCATGCAATGCAAAATACCCCATACATAAATGTATGGTTTATGAAGTTAATATGAGATTTAGAGTTAAGAGGGGAAAGGGGGTTGGGCGTTATGGCTATGGCTAATGTCTCCCAATCATGCATGATTCAAAAGAGAGTCAACTCAAGGAAAAAAAAAATTCTGTTACAAATATCTGTGAATATTTGCTTAATAAAGACCATCAAACATATCCTATTGACTGAAGTGTTACTCATCACAGATGTTTTCCATACTTCTATAAGGATGTGAAAGCTGGAAAATGAATGCTTGAGAAGAATGAATGCCTTTGTGCGTCAATGATTTAAACAACTACATGGTAAGAGATGCCAGGGAAATAAAAAACAGCTAAAGAGCTTGTCCTTGTACAAGTTTACATTTTGAAAGGTAAACAGAAAAATTGCCTTAATACTTGATAGTAGCTGGAAGTAGGATGGTTAGACATTATCCATGGACAACATTATTCTTAAGGCTACAAAAGAAGCAATCAGGCTAAGATAATATGGAGACATTTACCGGGTTGTCTCTTGATGAAATTCACTGATGGGAATTCGAGAACTTTGTTATCTAACAGCAATACAGCACAACTAAACGTCAATTGTTAAATATATTATATATTAAAGATTAGCTATTAAGTTTGATATATTAATTGTTTTCAATAGCGCTTAGAGCTAATAATAATATGTTTTATATGTTTTGAGTCTAATACTGATTCTGACTTCCTATAAAATAGAATTAATTCAAAGAGTATTTTGCTCATTGTATTTATAAATCAAACAAATAGAAACCCTCTCATGAAGTTTAAGATAATGATGTCTGCTGTGTGTTGGAGATAATATAATCAAATAATTTGACGCAAACAAAATTAAGTGATGTAATAAGATTACAGTCAGCACGTTATTTTAGATGGTCAACTTTGAGGTTGTGACAATTACATAGATTGGCAATATCATTGATATGAGGCTAGACTATTTATAAATAGGCCATGGAAAAACAAAAAGTGAAATGTCATTGAATATTTTGAGAGGGATGTATTTATGTCCCCTTTTATTATATTCAACAAACTTACCCAGTTCATTTAAACTTTGTGCTGCTTTAGTGATCTCCCTTGCTCCCCCTTCCAACTGACTGTGTAGGCGTCTGCTCAAGTACATAATGCGAATGATTCGCCTCAAAAGGTCACATGTTTCCTTTTGATGGCAAACATTTTTTAAGATGTTAAAATTGTTTAGCAATTTTGTTTAACAAGATTTGTAGCATGTGAAAAAAGGAAGTAAAACTGAGTCATTCTAAGAAAAGGTCACAACCAAGCGCTTCTTGCTTTTCTTGACATAGAAAAATATGTGAATGTTTTAGTCTCAATACAACTAAACTTTGAAACACCCTCAAAGCTAGTCATCCTAATTTATATCTGAACATTTTTCATGTTAAAAGCATGCTCAGTGCACTCTGGTCCAAACTCCCAATCTCTTTTGTGGACCTGCAAAAGGAGGGAGTATCTGGGAGAAGGTTTCTGTGCTGCCTTTAGGCAGTCAACAAATCAACTCATAGAGATTTGAACTCAAGCCCCCTTGATAAGCAGCCAAACAGTTTATATTCAATTATATTTTTCTACTTGAAGAAAAACAATAAGTCGCTAACTGAAATGTGGAAGAGTTTGATTGATCATTTACAGTAATAGATCTGGATATTAACAAGATTTTAAGAACCAAAATATGGATAACTATAGCTTGTATTATCAGAAAAAAAAAAAAGATGTTAATATTTCATTTATTTATGAGAATATATTGCTTTATGATAAGAAGAATCAATCAAAGAAATACAATTTTGATTTTAAAAACCTTGTTTTTTTCATTTAAAAAATATAGACTATATTTTATATTAAGTTGATAAATAGAATAAATAAAAATTCTCCCATTTCCCTTTTAAGCAACATATAATATGGACATTCTTTATTATTAGTTTTAGCTTATATAAAAATGTTTATATAAGTATTCTCAAAAAGTGTACCTGCAGGTTTCTTAGCTGTACTGTTCGAGCCAGAATTTTAGAGTATGGTTCACAAACTTTTGTTCTTATCCTATAAAAATAGCTCACTATATTAAACCAGCATTTCAAATAAACAGTAAAAAAAAAACAACAATTTGTATATCTGAAGCTACTTTGCATTTAGAAACAAAAATACCTAATATTATATTATATATAACAAATGGCTAAAATAGAGGATATGATGATTTGTCATAAAAAAACCAACATTTTATGCCCATTTCCAGAAACTAACATTAATGATGACTATTAAAGGATGACATGTTTTAAAAAGTGAATTTTGTTACATAGAACACTTTACCTATCCATGGCTGAGAGCAAAGACTGGATGCGAGTCTGCATCATTTGTAGAACTCCTGGAGAATAAGAAAACATTTTTAATCATGTAGTGTAGATGTTTAAAGTTAAATGTCAAATACGATATATTTCCTGTTGGCAGGAAACTGTTAATTTTTTCCCTTATAAAATTGATAAAATGTTAAATAAACAAAAAAATTAAAAGATAATTGTAAACAACAGAAACAAAAAAAAACAACAACAAAAAGCTTACCTTCCAGAGTTTCCACACCCGTAGCTTGAGACAGCAAGTCTTCATGGTGAGTTACAATCTGGATATAAAAAATTCCTTCATTCATTTAATTATACAAATATATTACAACTTAGGTACAGTTATTTTATCTATTTCTGCACTAAGACTACAAAATTTGTTTTTGGCTATCTAGATTCTGACAAATTGTATCATTTTAGGATCTTGATCTCTAGATTTGAGTAGTTTAAGCAGAATATAGAAATACTAAGCATTTGAGTAGAACAATGTCCTTAAAATGAAGAGATTTATTGACCGAGTTAAAAAGATGATTCTGACACATTTTGCTATCTTACACTGTTGCTCTCTAAATTTGAAGAGTCTATGTCCAAATCAAGACATGTAGCGACTGCATCAAAAAGTTTCACTACCAAAGTTTTCTATCCAGACAGAAGTCAGGATTTGTAATTCATGGTTTGAGATAAAATACAATACATTTTTTATTAATGTTATCTTCTTAACTTATATAATACAGACTTTACTTCAAAAAAAGAAAAATAAGTTGGTTGATATCTAGGAAAAACTATAAACCATCCTTTGTAGTAATATATTTTAAGACTATGTGAAATATAAATTTTAAATATATATTCTGGAAGATATGTATTTTGATGCATGTATTGATACGTCCCTCACTCTAGTTTAAATATGGAAACAAAGACTTTTAATTGAATGCACAACTAACTTACCTGGGCATGTATTTCTTTGTCTAACAAACTTATACCTTCTGCTAATTTTCCCAACTGTTCAGAAATAACCTGACCTTGAATGGCTTTATTTGCATGAGCTTTAACATCAAAACTTTCATCCAGGAAGTGTCGGAAAATTTCTGAAGATTTAAAAAAAAAATATATATATTATTTTTAAGATTTATGGATAGTTATAAAAAAAAAGTCAGTTGAATAATTACATTGTATCCAAAACTCCTATCTTAATAATTTTATTAAAGGAAATATGAAAACAAAAAGATCTTTTTGGCTTTACATAAATCTAGCTTGAAATTTACTTAAAACTTATTTCTTTCTATCCCCTTTTATTTATAGTACAAAAAACATTTTAAAGCCAACCTTCGACAATTTATAGTAATTGCAATAAACCAACTTAATGATCTAGTGTGCTTAAGTTTACTTAAGAAACTCAGACTTAACTCAATAGCTCCCACTGCAGTTCAGTGTGACTTTTATGTTTATAAATGATAGATTATAGATCTAGTCTATATAGATCTACTATTTAGTCTAGTTATTTTCTAGAGGTCAATGATAGCATGCAGCATGGATCTAGAATAATCTAGATCTAGTCTATATCTAGATATATTTTAATATAATATTTTTTAATAGATCTCTAAAATAGATCAAGTAGCTCTAACTGCTGAATAGTATTTAACTCAAACTGGTCATAAGTGAGTCTCAAAACTGTTGAGTTGTACTGTTAGTTAGATTGTTAGTATTACTCAAGTTACTTACTCTAACTTAAGTTACACTCAATTACTCTGATCTGTCATTGAGTCAGCCCAGTGACTTAATAGAACCTCTAGAAAGTAACTAGACTACATAGAAGATCTATATTGACTAGATCTATAATCTATTGTTAGGCACTTCTGCTCTATCTAATGCAAATAAACCAAACAGAGGTAACACTCAACGAAATCCAATAACACTAGTGAAAGGCCAAACAATCAATATTATAAGTTAGTTGATGCTGATACTGAATATCAAATAAGAAGTTTAATAGTAATGAAGGGAACCATTAAATGTCAGCTAACTCTTTACGACTATGTTCATAACAAGCTTCTTATCCCCAAGCCATCCTGAAACTAGTCTGTTTACATATGCTGATATTTCCCTATCTCCTCCTAGAACACAGTATTGTTTTTACCAGTCATGTCATTGTCTCTAACTGTATTCTAAGTGACTCAGTCTAAGTCAAGACTTCCGTTATTTTCGAAACAAATATGTATATTATATATAGATCTCTATTATTAGATCTATGTCTATATATATCCAATTCCTAATTGTGCCATAACTGTAACAGTGACATTAACACGATTCTATTAATAATAATAAAATTAGTATTGTACTATAAATTATCATACCATAAATAATTAGTCAGTCAGTGTTACGCCAGTTACGGCCACTGACTGTAAGTCAAGTAACTGTGTAAGTGTCAGTGTTAGTACTGTTACTTTAACCTTAGCCATCCTGAAACTAGTCTGTTTACATCTATAATATTCTATAATTAGATCTATAGACAGTATAGATTATCTATAGTATACTATATTATATTATTATAATATAGACTATGACGATCTTACCGACTATGACTATGTAGAAAGTATATAATAATGTCCAATTTCTAGTTTATAAATTATAGTTAGTTAGTGTAACTTCTAAGACTTATTCAAGTTAGTGTAAGTGTAGATCTAGACTCAAGACTTAGACTGGCAGTGAGTGGCTAGTGTTTTGTCACTCAGCAGACTCAGACTGTCTCAGTAGTGTAAAATAAAATAAATGCTACATCTAGACAGTCACAATCTAGACGACTAAGACGTAATCATCTTTTTTGAAGTAACGTCTGTATTATATAAGATAAGAATCTAGAGATCTACAGTATTACTTACTACACTAGGCCCAATCAAAATTAAAATTTAACATTGAATGTACTCTAGATCTAATCTATATATGTGACGTAAAAGAAATTAAAATAAATACCGTCTTCTTCCCATTGTTTCCAAACAACCGGGTCCATTATTAGCATGTAGCAGTATAAAATTAACAGAAATTAATCCTAAGGGTCAGGTAAAAATAGTATTATTAATCGATAAATAATAGACATTTTAGCACTTAACTATATAATCTATATGTATATTATTTAGTGCCACGTGAACGAAATCTTGACCATAACCTAAAAGCATTTCTAGCTAAAAAGTAGATTCGTAAAAGAAAGCAATAATAGGCCTATAACTTAATTCTATATTCAGCTCTTGATATCAAGAAAAATATACAGGCTACATTTAGTATAGTAAAGATAATCCAAATAAAGGCGAAATAGATGTAGACCCCCCACCTCTTTTCTAAATTTTTTACAATCAGCCCTGGCTACAGTGACGTAGCTAGGGGAAGGGAGGACAATTTGAAAATCCCCAAATGAGTGTTTGTTTTTTTTTGCATTTAATATTACTTAAAATGCAGAGGCCCCCCAAAAAGGTCAAGCCCCTCAGTGGTCCCCAAATGATGGCGAATTCCTAGGTACACCCCTGCATGGCTTCTTCCTTTACTTCACTGATGTCCTGTACTTGGTGAACTGAAGACAACTGACTCACATAAGTATGTTTAAGAAGTAGGCTATTCCCTTTTTTTAAAGACCAATTAATCTATAACCACAAATACTACAAAGCTTATATCAACTCTAGTAAAAAATGTGTTCTTTCTCCCACACCCAATCTTGGATCAAGCTGAAATTTTGCACAATTATTTCTTTTACCTGACAACACAAGAATCAATATTTTTAGCGGCTCCCGAAACGGGAAAAGACGCTATTAGTTTTGTGCGAAATGTCTGTCCGTCCGTCCCGTTTAGATCTCATAAACCAGAAAAGATATTGAAAATCCGACATCACAATATTTTAGACCATTCAAAGTTCTGATGCAATGGCTACTTTTTTTTTTCTGAAAGCGAAAAATCTAAATTTTAAAATCAGCTATGTAAGCAGTTTTTTAAAGAGAAAAAGCTAATTAGTATGCATAAAAATTTAGACCTAATTTAAAACGAATAGTAATCTTGTAAACTTCATTTTCCTCTTCATTTTGTTTGTATTACAAGTGGACCTGAGGATTCAAATAAGAGAGTGAGCTTTTTCAAAACAATTAGATCATTTATAAAACATCAGTTAGACCAGGGGAGAAGCGGTAAAGCGCTTCTCTTCCGAACCGGGGGTTCGAATCCTGGTGAAGACTGGGATTTTCAACTTTGGAATCTTTGGGCACCACTTTGATCTAATGGGTACCTGACATTAGTTGGGGAAAAGTAAAGGCGGTTGGGCGTTGTGCTGGCTACATGACACCCTCGTTAACCGTAGGCCACAAAAACAGATGAACTTCAACTGCCTTATAGACCACAAGGTCTGAAAGGGGAACTAACTAACTTTACATTCACTTTCACCTATCCTTAGATCTGCGGGACCGTTGGGGCACTACACAAGATCTGTTAACCTTCTTTCTCCATTCTTATCGCTCATTTGTCTTTGATATAATTTCATTCGGATGTTCTTTCTAAAAATATTGAAGCATTCCTGTGTGGACCACTTCGGGGCCGATTTTGAGTTTGTGTTTCCACACAAACTGTCTTTTGTAACCTTGTTTTTAACCAATTAGTTTATTAACTATTGGTAATTAATGATTTTGTTTGATATTTTGAACAAGGGAAAGAAATAGTACTTGACCAAAGTGGTGGTATAAGATAAATTCGGTTGTCCTCTGAGGCTTAGTGAACACAAACATGAAAAATAGAAAAGAGAACTATACATACATGTTCATACGCTCTTTGCTAGTAGAGTGGTTACCCGGTTGGCTTGAGAATACAGGTCGTTCCCCCCTTTTTTAAAATATAAATACATTTAAAAAACAATCATCTAGATCAGGGGTCGGCAACCTTTTCAGTCGGAAGAGCCAAAAATTACAATTTAAAAAATTTCGAAGTTTTTAAAGAGCCACAACATTTTTTTCTGCCAACAATAAAAATTACTCGCATAAATGAAGCTTTTTATTTTAAAAACTAATCTATTTATTCATAAAAAAAATCTTTATTTATTCATATATAAATAGTGTTTTCACAACAAATTAAATAATATATATATATCATGGGCGTAGCCAGGATTTTTTTTCGGGGAGGGTTTTGAGGGGGGTTGCATTTTTTTCTACCCCCCCCCCCCGCGAAATTAAAAAAAAATGTATTTATATGTGTGTGTGTACATAATCTTTATTACATTCATTTTTTCGGAAGACGTTTACTGTGCCCTAGAATAGGTTTTTTCAGGAGTTAATGGAAAAAGTGTAGATTCCCCGCCATTACTAGCAAGGGGGTCTGGGGGAGCGCCAGGAACTCCCCCAGCGCGGGGTGGAGTTCTGGTATTGAAAGCCAACAAAATGCTTATTCTGACGTATCTGCAGTGCATTTTCCTGCTATTAAAAAGTTTTGTTTCAAAAACCTAATGTGTTTTCTTACTGACTCTCCCGCGCCGTTCGGTGCATTTGCTGTCAAGCTGTTTCCATAAAAATCTGTCACTGGTAATGTCTGAAGCCTCTTCCCACCTGCTCTGAGGACCTCCATGAATGTGTGGCGTCAAATTGTACTAGGATGTCATCGCAACTCTTCTTATGCCAAATTCATTTTGTCGGAGAACATGTCCCGCAAACCTCATGCGATGCTCTTTCACAATCTTACTAAGGGGTCGACTCCCAGTTCGGCAAAGGATTTCCTTGATTTACACCCGATCTCTATAATTGACTCCTAAAATCTGTCTTAGCCATCTTTGTTGAGCCTCATTTAGTGTTTTTCAATTTCGGCAGATGACTTAACTGCACTTTATTAATGGAGCCCCGCCACTGGTAGAAATGTGTAACCTCTCTTGAATACGCTCTTGGAATTAAGTGACTGTAGTTTGCTTTATATTTTATATCGAAAAGGGAAGTTTTATCGTCAAAATCATCTGTTGGGGGTTTTAAACTAAAAAATCTCTGGGGTTTTTTTTTTTTTAAATTCAAAACCCCATTTAGCTACGATAATAGAATTTAGTAACTGTAGTTTGCTTTAGAATAATATTGAAGATAGAGGTTTTACACCTCAAAATGCTCTGTAGGGGGATTTTAAACTCAGAACCATCTGGAGGGATTTTAAATTAAAAAAAAAAAAGCCATCTGTAGTAGAGGGGTTTAAACTCAAAACCCTCAATTGGATTGGCTACGCTCAAATAATTTTAGTATGAAATTTGCTTTTTTTATATTGAAGCGGTATTTTTTAGCATCAAACCCCTCTGAAGGGGGGTTTAAACTCAAAACCCCTTTTGGCAACGCTCATCGCATTTTGAGTGCGTAATTTGCTTTTTTTCTTACACTGAAGATATATTTTTTTAGCTTCAAACCCCGCTGGCGGGATATTTAAACTAAAAACCCCTTTGGCTATGCTCATAGCATTTTGAGTGCGTAACCTGTTTTTTTTTTTTTAAATATTGAAGATGTATTTTTAGCTTCAAACCCAGCTGAAGAGTGGTTTAAACTCAAAACCCCTTTGGCTAAGCTCTGTTAGATAGCTAGTTTAGTTAGTTGGGTTACGCAGTTTAATGTACTGACAGTGAACGGATATTTTAAAACGACATAGACTTTGGGGTTAGAGGTTAAGATTGACGTTTAGAAATCAGTTACCGCTAGATTCTCAAGGGGATAACATCGTTCTATAGTGACAGACAAGAATGTGGCCCATTCTGTAATAAACGTTTGTTTGAAGTTCACCTTGAGTCAACTTGATCATTGAGTCTGTGTTCCTGTTCAGTACCTTATATATCTATTTGTAACGGTGTGCATGAGGACTCGCAGAGTGAAAATACATCATACAAGGTACGCACGCACTTAATCTACATAACCATCTTTAGAAATACTTCAACTACATCTGACTACACATGCATCCGTTACAGCTCATACAATTTTGAGTGTGTAATTTGCTTTTTTATATTGAAGAGGGGTTTATCGTAAATTTTGGAGAGGGGTTTAAAATCAAAATCTTCCTTAGATGTGCTCTTGGAATTTTGGGATTGTCATTTGCATTTTTTTTTTGTTTTATAGAAGAGGGGGATTTAAATGCAAAACCCCCTGGTAAGGGTTTTCAAACTCAAAACCCCCTGGTAGGGGGTTTTAAACTCAAAACTCCTGGTAGGGATTTTTAACTCAAAGCCCCCTGGTATGGCGTTTCAAACTCAAAACTCCCATGGCTGTGCTAGGGCTAGTGATGGTTTAGTATTAAAATTTCACCTAAAATAAACAAAATTAAAGCAAATGATCAGTCACTAAACTCCGACACCCCCCCTGGGGGGGGGGATTTCATTTCGGGGGGGGGGGGGGGGTTGAACCCCAACCCTCCCCCCGGCTACGCCCATGATATGTGGAATTATTGAATAATTACTTAATATGTTATTAAGTAAATTAAAACCGTCATTAGAGAGCTTTCACAGACTGACGACAGTGACGAGGCGTGTCACGAGGATGGGGTGCGGTAAAAAGCGAGTACAAAAGGCTGAAAGATAGAATCGGTGTCTAATGCTCGTTAATCGATTTAGAAAGGTTTTTTAAATTTCTGAAAAATTAATAATATTTGCGTATGGAACTAAAGAGCCGCAGCTTCACATCCAAAGAGCCGCATGTGGCTCGCGAGTCGAAGGTTACCGACCCCGGACATAGATACCTCGTTTCCCCCCCCCCCCCCAACCCCACCCTTTCCAACTGGTCCAGACAAGTGATAGGATCATAGCGTATTGAGAAACCCAAAAGCATGAAATTGCGATAAAAGATTAAGATTTTCTGGTATTTTACTTGTTTTTTAGCGGTCCCCGAAAGGGGAAAAGACGCTATTAGTTTTGTGTGATATGTCTGTCAGTTTTATCGTCTGTCCGTCCGTCCCGTTTAGATCTCGTAAGCTAGAAAAGATAGTGAAAATCCTACATCACAATATTTCATTTTTTAAATCACTTATGCAAGCAGTTTTTTTTTAAAGAGAAAAAAGCTATTTAGCATGCATTATAAGTTAGACCTAATTTAAAACGAATAGTAATCTTGTAAAGTGCAAATTCTTGCACATTTTATTTATTTCCAGTTTCTTTCATTGTTCTGTCTTTAGTGCATTCAATTTTACCTGGTAATGAACATTTAATACACAACAAAACCAAAGAATCATACACAACACTTAAAAAGCTGTTACATGAAAGTCTAGTGAATAGGATTAAGTGGGGGAGAGTTCTTGGGGTGACAGAATTCAAGGACACATTCATAAACCTACACAGCAAACATATCCCACCAAAAGCTAGAGAGATAAGTTATAGACTTATCTTTGGGATGACCCCTATGGTTAGAAGACGTGCAAATGACCGTGCCTGTATATTATGCCATCTTGAAAATGCTGACAATGAGAAACATATGTATTTGGAATGTCCATTCTTCCTTCAAGTTAGAAGTACTGTAAGGGACTTATTAGAAGCAAACTGTGGCAACTATGTAAATGTTAGCTTGTCAATTGTATTAAACAAGCTGCCAAAACTAAAAAATAAAATGATACATAACTTTAACTTAATTATTGTTTCCGAATACAGGAACCTTGTTTGGGCTAGCTGGCTCAAAGCTCTACATAATAATAAGGTTTTTCATCCTAATCACTTAGAATTGACATTTAGAAAAATAATGGATTTTAGGGTAGAGAATTATCTAGTTTGATTTTCATATACTTGTACAATGCTCAGGTAGTTTTCCAGAAATGGGGGTCAGGGATATATGATATTGTGTTGATTGTTCAGGGGTAGAGGATACTTGTATCATTGTTCTGTCTTTTATGGATTCAATGGCTAGGATGGTTAGGTAGTATGTCTTTGATATTAAATAATGTTTCTGTTACTATTGTTGTATTTTTAGGTTAATCAATTTTCAATTGTTTATGATTTAATACTTGTGAATTATGAGAACTTACAAATAAAAACATATTGGAAAAAAAAATCAGCCCACAAAAGAGGCAAGATGGCCCATACAAGAGGCACATTAAAGCCAAAAAAAGAGTCAAAGAAAAGAAAAGAGGCCTAAGGTCCAAGGATTCCTATGATGATAAAGCTAAAATTGAATAGCGCAAATTCTGAGGTTTCCTTTAAAAAAAAAAAAAAGAAATTATAAAACTTTAGTTAGACCAGGGGAGGCGCGGTAGCTGAGCGTTAAAGCGCTTGGCTTCCGAACCCGGGTCCCGGGATTTTCAACTTCTGAATCTTTGAGCGCCTCTGAGTCCACTTTGCTCTAATGGGTACCTGACATTAGTTAGGGAAAAGTAAAGGCGGTTGGTCGTGCTGGTTACATGACACCCTTGTTAACCGTAGGCCACAAAAACAGATGAACTTTACATCATCTGCCCTATAGACCACAAGGTCTGAAAGGGGAAGTAGTTAGGCCAGGTTCACATCTAACTTTACATTCACTTTCACCTATCCTTTGATCTGATGGACCGTTGGGGCACTACACAAGACCTGTCAACCTTCTTTCTCCATTCTTATCTCATATTTGTAAAATATTGAAGCCTGCCTGGGTGGACCACTTCGGGGACCGATTTTGAGTTTGTGTTTCCACACAAACTGTCTTTGTAACCTTGTTTTTTTTTTGTTTTTAATTTCTTAGAAGGCCTAATTTCTATAACAAATTACATCTAGATCTACTGATTGCAGCTTTTCTTTCTGGCTTCCACACTAAGCTGTCTAAAGTCACTGGACTTAAAAGCGTATAGGCATTTGGTCATAAAGAACATTATTTTGATCACTGTGTCTTACAAGCAGTGGTTCTCACATCCTTTCCTTAAGGTTCTGAGAATAAAGTAACTGGATAGAAATTATGATCGTCATTGTGGCCAGTATAGAGTCAACGCGTATTGTTCAACAGCTGCGTTAGTTAAGCTATCCGCTACCTTTACCGCATGGGGGATGACTTGTCAGAGCTTAAGTGTCTAATTAACATTCATGACTACATTCATATGTAATTAATTTCTCTTTTTAAAAAGACTGCAATTTATAGGATAACTATCTTATCTGGTATCTAGCAGACGGAAAGCTCTCTTACAAGGAAGGCGGCTCAAAAACGTTTTGGGATCCAAATGAAAACTGTGCCGCCTTTGGGAACGTGGACAACACAAGGAATGCCAACTCAGCCAATCTTTACAGACAGTATATATATGTTTCATTTAGTTACCTCACTTTTTAAATTGGAGTTTCTGCATTTTCTGAGTTGATAAGGTTGCACTCGTATGATCGGGTCTATATCTATGGGCAAACTTTTTTGGAAGCAGTCCAATAACAGAAAGAAAAAATGTTAGCGGGCCATAATATAAAAAAAATAATTCTGTATGAAATCTAAGGCTATCAAAATTGAGCTAATGATGTGTATGAATTCCAACTGCGAGTGTTTTATAACGGTTATTCTTAAGTATAAAATGAGTTGTTGATTGTTTATCTATTTCTAGTACATATTTTTAAAGACTATATTAATATATGAAGATGCAAACAAGATTACGTCCGTAAACTGGAATTCGACAACTCCACAGTGGCATAGTAGAAATCTGATTGTAGAATATTTCGAAATAATTGTTTGAGAATTAGCTGTTTAAAACCTGTAAAGTGATTCCAGATACTGTTAATTTTTTTCCCGTGTATACTAACTACTTAAATTGTTCAAGTGAAAATGCGAAATATTAGAGCCATGAAAAATAGTTCAATAGTTCACATTTCGTATAGGCCCTTACCATTTTTTTTTTTCTTCTCATGGAAGAAAAACACTATCCTTTTTTTTCCCAAACACGCTTGTACATAGATCCTGTACTTATTCACCTCTAACTTTCATGTAGTAATGGACGTCAGAAACTTTAAAGTACATAAAATTAAAATGCTTGTAGGCCTAATAATCTGTCGATTACGAGAGCAAATAATATTTACAAGCTTTATTATTAGATCAAGGACTAGTGGTATATTTAAAGCAGTATTACAGAGGATGTAGTGAAATATGATACATTTTAGGAAAACAATATTGTTTTCGGAGTTTTCATTGAGAATTCAAACAAATTCAAAGATTTTCTTTATCACATTTGGAGCTTTATGTAGATATTTAAAAATTTTTAGACCTAAAAATTCATAAATTTTATTGTTCCCATTAAGAAATACATGCAGCATGGTAAGTCTTCAGTAACAGAACATTTCTCTTCAAATAATACCAAGTGTGTCTATTGTTATTTATTTCGGTACATTCTTACATTTTAATACTTCAAGCAATACACAACAATATCACTTACATATCAGCCTTTACACATTTCATAAAAGATTTTTCTGATCTTATAATTCTTTTCAGAGATGTTTAGATATTTTTAATTCTTTCGTATCGGATTTGTGTTCTAAATAGTGTTGTTTTGTTTACAAGTGAACTATCAGGAACGACCATGGTTTCATTGCATATGAGACAGACGTGTTTGTAACTATATTTGTATTACTTCAATGTTTCAACTCATATTCAAAGCAAGATTTTTTTTTCTTTTTGTTTGAAATGGTTATTTTAAATTTATTTTGAAAAAAAAAATTGTGTTGGGTCGGGTGAAACTTCTCCGCGGGCCGTAGTTTGCCTATCATTGATAATCTTCTTTGCATAATGCCTGTGCAATTATGCTGCATAAAACTATTTAAGCATAATGCATTATTTTATAATGACTGTATTAAAATGTACCAAATATTTATTCTAGCTTACTTTATATTAACTATGCAACTCTATAAATATGCAGGTCACAACTGGGTTTGCCCAGCAGTGTGAACCACTGTACTCATCCTTTATCTTGGAATCGAAGACATTGCCATTATTATAACATTTAGGCCTATATTTGAATGCGTACAAAATGATTGAGTTTGTGTTGACAGTAGGATAGCATCTCATTAGACTACTTTAAACAAATCTGAACTAATTACATTTTTGTTTTGTTGAAATGTCCGATAGGTTTCCATTGGAGGAAGTAACTGTGTGAGTGCCTGGGCGTCTCTAGAGTTAAGTTGGACTGGATTTAGCCCACAGCAGTAGCTTGCCCAACACTGTTTTAAACCATCAATAAGTATTAATAATAATAATAATAAAAACACTAAAATATAGTAGTTTCAAGAGGTTACAGAATGTCTATTTGTATATGTCTATTTCGGTTACAAATACACACTTTCGTCATAATAAAAAAAAAGAATAATTAAATTTGGCAATTTTTCATTATCCTATCGAGTGGAAATTTTGCTCATAAACTCGTGGGGCGTGACAACACTTATTTTCTAATTCGAACCCCCCTTCCACGCCATAACTACGCCAATCAACTCAATCTGTCTTTACAAAACTAATATCAACTTACTCTGTCTTTACAAAGCTTATATCAACTTACTCTGTCTTTACAAAGCTTATATCAACTTACTCTGTCTTTACAAAGCTTATATCAACTTACTCTAGTCCTTACAAAGTTTATATCAACTTACTCTAGTCTTTACAAAGCTTATATCAACTTACTCTAGTCTTTACAAAGCTTATATCAACTTACTCTGTCTTTACAAAGCTTATATCAACTTACTCTAGTCTTTAAAAAGCTTATATCAACTTACTCTGTCTTTACAAAGCTTATATCAACTTACTCTGTCTTTACAAAGTTTATATCAACTTACTCTAGTCTTTACAAAGCTTATATCAACTTACTCTAGTCTTTACAAAGCTTATATCAACTTACTCTGTCTTTACAAAGCTTATATCAACTTACTCTGTCTTTACAAAGCTTATATCAACTTACTCTGTCTTTACAAAGCTTATATGAACTCACTCTGTCCTTACAAAAATTATATCAGCTCACTCTGTCTTCCTAATACAATATATGTTCACGTTATTTTTCCTATTCACATTCTCGGATTAAGTAGAAACCTTACACAATTATTTGTTGAGAACAAGCAAAAATATTACCGATTCATTAATTAATTACTTTTTTTTTGGTATCATAAAAGGAAATAAATGCTACTAATTGAGAGATGTGGCTGTACATGTGAAGCTATTCCCCTTATTATATCTTAATTACGTTATTCGTCCCACTTCCCATTCTCGGATCAATTTCAAATTGTGCACAATTATTCATAGTCGATGACAATACATAAATCAACATTTTTAAAATCATTTAATTAATCAATTAGTGGTAATTAATTAATTTTGTTTTATATAAAAGGAGCTTATTCCTGCAGTATTCAGATATACGGAAGAATTCTTCTCCTTAGATAAGCTATTTTTAAAAAAGATTTTTTTCTATTTTGCTTGTAATGCTTTGTAGTTCTATTTGTAGGACTCGGGGGAACTAACACTTTATTTTATCTTTCTTAGTATTAAGTATAAGTATAATCCCTTTGGCATATACCCGCATTTATCTATTTGGATTAAAATTGTTAATAAATTATGAAAAATTAAATATGAATATTTAGATTTCGCTTTATGTGTACACAGATTAACAACATATAATAATTGTTTTTCCTTTTTTTATTTCATCTAGATTTTAAATAAGACCTAAGTTTTAAATAAATATATCAAATTCATTATAGCTGAATGATGTTTCTGTGTGTGTGCGTCTCTCTCTCTCTCTTGAAAAATAAATGATCACCTGCTCAGCACAAAAGAGACCTAAAATAGGCCTACAACAACAGAACCCGATTCCTCCTACCGATGTTACTCACCACAAGGCACGTCATGCGTAACGCAGTGCTCATACCCAAAGAACAAAGACGAACACTTGCAAGGTGCTAACGAGACGCCACGGCTGAGAGAAATCTAGGTCACATCTGAAGCGGTGATAGTACGCCAAGGAAAAAACAAAGCATAAAAAAACAGGCATGTCTAACTGGCAACCATAAAATGTGTAGAGTGGATCAATTGCTGACTGTCAGCGGAAGCGAAATACAAACACCCCGAGTGTGCTCTTATCTGTGTAGTAGTCTGTGGTTTTGTTGTGTGTACTGTGCTAGGCCTAAGCTGTTGACCTAAGTCTCGATGTAAACACTTTATTCAGTCTTCAAGTTGGATTATATTTAAATTTCATGTTTTTTTTTTATTTGTTGTCATCTAATAGACTAAATAGTTATAATAGAGATCTAAAGTAGTCTATACATATATACTATAATTCTCTCTCTCTCTCTCTCTCTATATATATATATATATATATATATCTAGAACTATAATTATTATACTAAATTATAGAGTCTAGATCTAGACTAGATAGCAGATACATATAGATCTATATTATTTTTATTATTATATAGTCACTACTACTAGTAATAATTAAATACAACCGGTATACTGCTACTAGATCTGCTAGTCATTCTAGTGTAGATTTCTATATATTATATACTCTCTCATTAGGCCTATACCTATATTATATGTTTATTTATTTTTAGTCTATATTGATCTATATAGACTCCACTGGCGGATCCAGGGGGGGGGGGGCGGTAGGGGGATGGACGAATTTTAGTGTAGAATTCACACAATTTGTATACGAATTTATTACTTATGTTAATAATGTATACTAATTATTTATATTTCAACCTATTTTTAGATTATTTCGCCCCTCCCTCTAGTATGTTGGCTGATTTGGTGGGGTCGGGAGGGGGCGATGATATCAATCCCGCCCCCCCCCCATACAATTTCAAGTGGGGGGAGGGCGGTCCAATTTATTTGTAGAAATCACAGCTTGCTATCAGAATCAATTAAATATCTATATGATTAAAACTTGTTATTGATATTTTAACCGATCATTATATTATGTTGGTCCCTGTTTGCCGATTTGGGGGGGGGGGGGCGAATACTTCTAATGCCCTTACCACCTTAACCCTTTGAGTGGGGGGGGGCGGTCCTACTTTTATGGAGAAATTATAGTTTGTGAACAAAATTAATTCAATTAATATATAGATTTTATATTATGTCAATCCCCTTTTGGTATCTTGGCCGATTCGGTGGGGTAGGGCGATGGCATGTACTGCCCTCCCCATTCTAGCCCTCTGAGTGGGGGGGGGGGCGGTCCTATTTTTATGGAGAATCATAGTATGTGAACAAAATTAGTTGAGTCGCCCCACCCATATTCTTTAATGCTAAATGCAATCTTTGGCAGAAATTATTAAAGGAGCGAGGATTAATCGTTTTCACTCTACCGCCCCTCCCATTTCCAGACAGAGTTTATGTCATTTCACATGAATTTATCATAATTATGTTAAGAAAGTTAGAATTCCAACGACATTGTCCAGTAAAAGAGTCACGATTGAGAGTGTAGTGCTAAACCTAAAATAATATAGTCCTAGTCCCTTTGCCCAACCTCGACCCAATCGGATATTTTGCTAGTTCAATAAATGTGGGACTAGAACTCACAATTTGTACGTGAATTTTATTGAAGATTATTTATCGAATAATTCTTTTTTCGGCGGCGATCCTCAAAGCCAAAATCTAAAGATGTGGAGTATCTTATCTTTTCAAGGAACAATCGGTTTTATTTGCAATGCATTAAGGGCCTATAAATTCATATTAGAATATTCTTAAAGTACAATATTATTCGAAAGGTCCTTTTTTAATAATATGAGTAATGAGTTTAAGGTCAGGAGAATGCGTTTCTTCTGTGAAGTATGCAAGAAAACGTTTTTGGCGTTTTAACCCCACTGATGAATAATGAGCTGTAGTTGTTAGGAGAATGCGTTTCTGCAGTGAAGAATGCAAAAAAAAACGCTTTTAGCGTCGCCCCGAACTCCATTGATAAATAATGAGTTGTCTATGTCAGGAGAATGCGTTTCTGCAATGAAGAATGCAAGAAAACGCTTTTGGCGTCGGGGCTTCGCCCCGAACTCTATTGATGAATAATGAGCTGTAGATGTCAGGAGAATGTGTTTCTGCAGTGAAAAAAGCAAGAAAACGCTTTGTTTTGTTTTTCGCCGAACGTTGAGAGGGTTAGGGTTTAGGGTTTGGAAAAAAAATCGCCCCCCCCCCCCCCCACTCCAAAGTTCTGGATCCGCTAGTGATAGACTCTGGATATATCTTTTATAGTATTATAGACCCTATATTCATATAACTATATTATGACTTTTAATATAGACTATAGTACTATAGTATAGATGTAGTCTTTATTATTCTTTATAGATTTAGATGTCTACTAGAATCTACTCGTTGTCGTCGTTGAGTTTATAAAAATAATATAGAGATCTAGGCCTAGTCATAGATCTAGTTCTAGATCTATATTTATATCGTACGTTCTACATTCTAAATCTTGGAAGGATCTAGATTCTAGAAATAATATTAGTATCACTAGGACTAGATCTATACTAAGTATATTCTAGGTCCAATTAGTCTAATATATAGTCTAGATCTAGCCATACATTTATGTTAGAGTTAAGATTATATTTCTAGTAGATCTGAAAGTAGTAATCTATATGATCTAGATCTATTAATGTTAAGATTTTATAGATCGGCGCAGTTTTGATACAAAATACATAAATTCTTCATACAATGTTTTATTATTCTAGATCTATTTTCCATTTAAATTATTTGGCTAAATTATAATTTAGGAAAATACAAGAAAAGCTCGATGTAGATAAACTCTTTAACACTAGTGATCTTTTTATTTATTCGACTTAATAGCTGTATTAGCCACATAAATTCAAATAACACTGCTAGGCCTACATATTATGTTGGGACATGGCTATAAGCTACACCATCTAGATCTAGATCTAATTCCTATAGTCGACTAAGATGGAATTAGCCTATATTATAAATGATTGTTTCTAACAGGAAAAAAACAAAACAAATCTACACTACAGGTAAGTCCAAATTCTATTTTTTTTTGCTATTAACTTCAATTTGAAGTTATAGAATATAGGTCTAGTATTATTTATTAATAGACCAAATTTTAAGGAACTTAAGTTAAGATGCTATTTCGAAAAAAAAAACTGTTCAAGATGTAATGCTGTATACCGTAGACTGATTTCGGTTAGCCTACTTTTATTTATTTAAGTTTCTAACCTACTCTAATCATTATGTCAGCTTCACAGGTGCACTGCTCGAGTTCTTACCTGCAAATTGACTTACAATGTCAAAGAAGTTGTTGCACCTATATGAAAGGGGGGGGGGAGCTATCCCGACGATCCCAAATTGAAGGGGGGGGGGGTCGATGGGGTCATAAGTGATGACTTTCATTGTAGCATGACTAGGTTAATAAAAAGTTGACGATGCTTATCGTAGCTTACCATGGGGGTCACGGAGGTTACCGCTCATCCCGGTATTGAATCTAAAACAAAAAAAAAATGTGGGAGGGCTAAGAATTGCATCAAAAACAATACCACTATCTGATCGGGGGGGGGGGGGCGCTGACGCTTTAATCGTGCCAGTTATGTCAATGCGTGGTATTCAGGTACGGAGAAGACATGTCTTAACAATCATGATCCTTGTTAATGTCGACACCTTCCTAACTAGAACATGTAAACCTCCATGCATTCAAGCTCCGTAGTGAGATCATTTCTTGTAGTACGTGTCTGGCAGTGTTCATCAAGGGTTCCCTCGCATGTACCAGCCCTACCTTACCTTTGAAACCTGTCATGTTCTAAGCACTTTTGCAACTGTTGAGAATGTGTTCCACTGTTTCCATGTCTTCTTGGCAGTGTCGACTTCTGGGATCGAAGTTCTCTTGGATTCTGTCGGACAATTCCCTGTGTTCTACTTGTCTACTTGTGTCCTTTCACGGTAGACATACATGTATGAAGCCATGCTGAACCAAAGTAAAAACAAAGAACGTTTGGGCCACGAGACCATCGTCAGTTACTCACAAACCAAAAAAAAAAAAGAACAATGCAACAAAAAAAAATTAAGCTTTTAACTTATCTGACCAATGGACCTCATTCACCAAACGTAAACAAACAACATTGAGTCACGTGCTTCTCTATCTCTTCTATACAAATTACGATCTAATTTTAATCAATAATGGTAATCACGTGACAGTTTTTTCCCCGTTGTGTTATCAATATTATCACGTGACCTTTCTTTTTGGTGAATCAGGTCCATTTCGGCTATCAGGGCAGAAAAGAAGTGAGCATCTGCTTGTATGAAAGCGCGGGAAAACAGAAAGACGTTGTCGGACTTAGATGAATGGGTGTGAAAAAAGAGAAGGAGAGGGGCGGATGGTTAAGGCCTATCTCCATTCCATTGGAAAGAAAAGTTTGTTAGGTGTTGATCACCTGGGCATGAACGGTGCCTCACCTGCGCCTGCCATGTAAATAGGTTTGTTCTCAATCTTTAGACCTGTGTTTTTAAAACTACCGTATTATTGTATACCAATAATGAGGGTTAAATTCTTTATTTTTTTTGTCTAAGTGAAACAAGTTATCTATTGTTACCCTAACTTTATACTTTATCCACGGTGGTGGATGGGTGTTTAAGTTGAGGGGGGGGGGGTGTATCGCACACTCTTCTATCTTTCGACTTGGACGGAACTGCCCTCATTGGATGTTCCCGCAGTTGACCGCAGTGAGAACACCATATCTAGATACCGCCCTTTTTTTGTTGTTTCTTGCTGAAATGATGCGATCTTAGCTAGACCTTGATTGCACATCACACGCCATTTAATGAGCTTGTACTTAAAAAAAAATTCTATTCATTCCTGACACATTCCTAAATAAACAAATGCTTTCAATGAACTGAACCCTAGACGCAACCAATGAAATTATTTCATCTTTTAACGGGACTCCTATGAAGCCCCATAGATATCTAATACTACTTAGAGCGACTCCCTATTTCGCGAATGACACATTGCACACACCCACGTAATGTGTGAGGCACATTGTCTTCTACATGTTGAGGGGAGAAGCCTTGAAATCAGTGAACCGTGAACAGCGGTTCAAGAAGAAGTAAAACTTAACCTCTACCTTTCTAAAGTACTTTGGCCTCAATAGGTCCGTACATATTGGATATATCGTCACACTATAGTGCAGTATTTATCAAACTTTTACCTTTGTCGGCACCTCCCCACCCCACTGAACTATAAAAAAAAGTTTCAGGAACCCCATTGCCAGCGGGTTGTGGGATTCGGTTGGGTTTTTAAGAATATAATGAACAAGAAAGGAAACTTACAGACACATTTTTCCATTTTTTGTTTCATTTATATTTACAATATGTCTGGATTCTAAAATTTATGTAATAAATGCTCATTTCAGTTAGTCCAACCTACCTTTTTTTAGTTGTTTTTTTAAAATTCGAACAAAAAAACCCATCTAAAACACTTAAGAAAAAGACAATGACCTCTTTTATATAACTTATAGAGCGATTGTTGTTCTCTTAATATCTATAACAAAAAAGAGGAAACGTGTAGGCCTATCTCTGTGTTGGGGGGGGGGGGGGGCTAATACAGATTAAGTCTTAGTAGTTTTACTAAAGTTTGATGCTCATTACATGCATAGGTGTATACTCAGTGGTGAAAATGAAAGGGGGGGGGGAGGAGGAGGAGGAGAGTGAAGCTGGTTCAGTCAATTCTCTTCAGACTTACGAGTTTTCGTAATTAATGACTATGATGAAATATGTCGTAAATCTGACTCGTAATACACATTCCTATAGATCACTCAGTGAGTCAAGTTAAGGGCACAGATAGACAGACATGACCGCATCATGGAGCTGACCAAAGTGTCCGTCGTCTTGTCTATGTTGGCTTGGACACTACTGACCACAACATCCGGTCAGTGTATCTCTTCAACTCCATTTCCGTGTACCTTCAAACTGCTCTACAACAAAACGTTTGTGGACAACATTGTCCAGTATCTTGACCAGGACAGCTATACTGTTATACTGGAGTACTTTCTCAACTTGACCAATGTGGGACCGGACTTTGACCTGGTCAAGAGAGCCAGCCCTGATGCGTTTCAACCGTGGAGGTAAGAACTGTTGAACTATTTTGTCTACTTTAATGTACGATGATGTTACGTTTCTAAGATTGGCTTTTTTTAAAATCAAAAGTGCCAGATTAATGAAGATATTATATAGAATCTGATAGCTACCTTAAGAACTATGGTCAGGATACATTCTGCTATTTATTATTTTTCACCCATCTATTGCACACATTTTTAGCGGCCTTTGCTAGAATAGCCACTTTCAAATTGTGTGTGTGTGTGTATGCGTGTGTTTTTTGTTCTTCATTCATGTTTAGATTTCGAAAACTAAAAGTGCTATTGTAATCCGATTCACCATCGCCAGTGTGTCAGAATAGTTGCAGCGGCTACTTTTGGTCTTCAGAAAACGAAACTTTGTAAAAAAAAAAAGTGTTTTTCTTCATAACACGCACTATTTTTTAAATACAATAAAATATACTTATTTATTCTATAAAACTACGTTTGTACAACAGAGGGTTAATAATAAAAGTGTTTTGTGATACACACACACACAATATATATATAATATATATATATTGTATGTATGTCTGTAATATGTTTCAGATAGCATGATTGACCCGTAGGGGAAGTCCTCGAGTTTGTTTATAAGCTCAAACTCCCTTAGTTGTTTTAATATTTAGTCAATTATTTATATATATATATACATAAATAATAATAATATATATATTTAAATAGCTGTTATATAACGCATCTTTCATGCTTATATCATGCTTAGGGCGGTATTGTCCAATCTCTTGCAGACCATTGGAGATATGGGGTATCTGAAAGAAGGTTTGCCGTGCTGCCTTTAGGCGCTAACACAAGTCTGCAGCGTCAAGTGTCGAACTCGAGACGCCTTGATAGTTGGCCAAGTCATAAGCCCAAGCAGTTTAAGCCTCTCGGCCACACATCCCACCCCTTACAAAATTTAGCATTGCAAGCACCATACTAATGATCATATTATTGTTTAGAAAGTTTGTGTCGCAGATCCCTGCTAACTAGTGCCAGTTTTCAAAATGTATCCAAATCTCCTATATAGCTCCCAAAACTCACACCTTTCCTCTCTTCCGCAAAAACTTGGTAAATTTAAAATGTGCGTAAACCATTTCACTTTGAAATAGTCAATATACAGGAGAAAAAGAAGTGTAAACAAATGTTATTGGTAGGCCTGTCGAGGTCCAGACAAAGAAACTTCAACAGAAATCAATGTCTCGTTCGGAGTAAAGGGAAACAAAAGAGAAAAGATTAACCATCACGTCTGCTAGAATTGCAAATGAACGTTCATAGTACGTAGACAATAGTCTTTGTTCAGTTTACTGGTACGTGTTGCTTACAGCCAGGCCTGGATTAACCATTAGGCAAACAAGGCACGTGCCTAGGGCACCAAGCGCTTTTGGGGGCACCACAAGTCCTCGAAAAAAATCGGTCGATTAAGTTACGAACGAAACTAATTTTCTAAAAAGAAATATAGGTTGTCTTCCATTGGCTTAAACCAAATTGCATTAGTTCAGGAACAAAAGTCAGATTATTTGCAGATGATTGCATAATATATAGAACAATAAAAACAACACAAGACACAGATATTTTACAAAGAGAAATAGATGAATTACAGAAATGGGAATCAAATTGGAGCATGTCTTTCCACCCAGAAAAATGTCAGTTGTTAAGAGTAACAAAAAAAACTAAAACAAATTAATTCCACTTATCTTATTCATGGCAAACCAGTAACACAGACTAAAAACGCAAAATACCTAGGTGTTATAATAAATGAAAAACTGTCATGGAATCCACATATTGATGAAACTATAAAAAAATCCAGCAAAGCATTAGGGTTTATTAAAAGAAATTTCTATAAATCAAATAAGAACATAAAACTAAAATGTTATTTAACCTTGGTTAGGCCAATAATAGAATATGCATCCACCGTTTGGGACCCCTCAACTCAAGAAAACATTAAGAAACTGGAACAAACACAAAATAGAGAAGTGAGATTGATAACAAACGAATATTCACATTTGACTAGAGTAACACCATTAGTAAAATCACTAAATTTAGAAAGCCTTCAGGACAGAAGACTCAAAAGTAAAGTAGCAATTATACATAAAACACTGAACCATAATCTTCAAATACAAAAACAAAACTTAATAAAATACTCTGAAAGACACAAAAATAAAGGCACATTCCTCGTCCCATATGCTAGGACAAATTTGTACAAATACTCCTTCTTCCCTAGTGCTATTAGAGCATGGAATGGGTTGCCTGAGCTAGCCAGAAAAACCAGTGACTTGGCAGAATTTAAGTCATTGGTTAATATGCATGACTAAATGCATGACGCGTAGGACGTAATCATCTTTTTTGAAGTAACGTCTGTATTATATAAGATAAGATAAGATAAGGCTTACTCCCCGTTCGTTAGTGGCCGCGAAGTGGCGCCACACTCATTGGTGTTACATGGGCTTCAATGAGACACTTCCTTCTTGCCTCTGCTCGGCTATTTACGGTCATTGCTTCTGTTTTAGTCTGCTATACTAGTAAAAACAATTGTTAGTAGTGCTAATTTGTCGAAAATAAATTAAATTAGAATTTATATTTTGATATATTCTTAATTTAATTAAACTCAAGATGAAACGTGTTCAGTTAAGTGGTGCACTAAAGAGAAAACTAGCTAAACAAAAAGAACATACTGTTTCTGTTGTGAAAGCTAAGAGCCAAAAAATAACGGATTATTTAGTTTCAGTTCAGCAACAGGTTAATCAGGATTTTACTGACACCATCAACCCTCTTGATAAGTCTACTTCAGGCCGTTCTACAAATCCTGACACAGCATTAGTGCTTGAAAATGAAATTTGTTGTGACACACTTCAGTCTGCTGAAGATGATGAAAAAGATGAAGAAGATAAAATAAACCAATCAGTAGATCCAGGACCGTGGATTGACTTCTCCGCTGATGATGTGGCTTACTGGGTTGACTGTGGGCCTACTAACTGTCAGCATTATTATGGTCCCTTTGATAAATCTTGCCGTGTTTATGCTGGAGGAAAAATAACAAGATATTGTTCTCAAAAACTCTTCTATGGCACAAAAGCAAATAGTGAGCAGTACAGGAGAGAATGGTTATTGTATTCACCATCCACAGGATCTATTTACTGTTTTGTTTTTAAACTTTTTGCATCTAAAGGTTCCACAAGTTTGGCTGATCAAAATGGGTTCAGTGACTGGAAAAATAACATTCAAGTTGATAATCATGAACAAAGCGCTACTTATAAAGACTGCATGTTAATATACCTAGCTCGTCGACAAGGCTCGGGTCTACTACAAAAGCTAGAAGAGCAAATAAACGAAGAGTACAGTTACTGGGAACATGTTTTGAGGCGAGCGGTAGCGGTTATTTGTACTATAGCTGAGCGTGGTCTGGCTTTTAGAGGGACAAATGAAAAATTTGGATCTTTACAAAATGGAAATTATCTAGGGTTGCTGGAGTTGGTCAGTCAGTTTGATCCATTTTTAGCATCACATATTGCGAAATATGGAAATTCTGGAAAAGGAAATCCTTCTTATTTATCCAAAACTATATGTGAAGAACTGATTGAAATTATGTCCCAAAAGTCTATGAAGTAAAGGCTTCCGGTTATTTAATACTGAAATACCTTATTGTGGTTTAATATGAGTGATAGTAATGTAATACAAATTATATAATTAATTATTACACAAACATTTGTATTCACAACTGTTTTTCTTTGTTAGTATTTTGCATAATAATGATAATATTGAACATAGGCCTACCAGTGGTCAGTGGAGGAGGAGGATCGGGCCGGGCTCGGGCAGAGGGGGCACCCGTGTGGGTTGTGGAACTTTGTGCCTAGGGCACCAAGAGTTCTTAATCCGGCCCTGCTTACAGCCACAATGAATCGCAAGGTTATAGACGATATCGTATTTCAGAGTAATCCTCATCTAATGAGATTTAAGTGGGTGGATTATTTAGGTCACTCCCCTTTTTTTTGGTACGGAAATAAAGAGAGTTACATGACTACTTAAGGGAAGACCGGTAAAGACTTCAAAAGCGTCTCGATCTACGTGTGATACGCACAGCACTTACACTAAGGGAAATACACATGGTAGATTTAGTGCAACCAGAGGTTTGTTGTTGGGTTGTCTTTTACTTGTTTCAATTAGACAGACCTCTCGCTTGTTGTTGTATTTTTAAAGTGGTCGCCCTCCCTTTCCCCGAAACGGGCGTAGGGTATTACCATTGGCTAAATACGTTAGCGTAGCCTCTGGCTACTGCTAAACTCTGATGGGCGCCTGATATGAGATGGTATTACTTAAGGTGGTTGGTCTACACCCTAGTTAAACGTAGATGACCTTGACATAATCTTCCCTATAGATCGCTAGGTCTGAAAGGGGAAAGTTTAAACCTCTCATTTATTATACTAAATTCGCCTTTTTTTTTTCAACAGAAAAAAAAAAGATGAATAAATAAAAATAGAAAGCTTTCTTTTTTTGCAGTCAGTTTCTGTTTGTATCTCTACAACACAGACTATTGTAGTATTTATGATTGTTTTGTTTAGATTCATACTGGAGTCTTCGTGTTTTAGACTGATAAACTATTTTTTTCCCCACTAAATTAGTTTTAATGCTTTGACTCCATAATGCTGTGGACTTATTATGGTAACTCTTCTTCTTTTACATCTTAAAGTTTACATTTGAATAACGAACATGGAGAAAGAAGATTATTCTATTTCATTAGCAATCGCAGAAATTTGGAATTAAAAACAAAATCGCGCGCAAAACCTAGTGGCCCAAGCCAGCCAGGAACACTAACGACACCAGAATTTTAGTCATTGCTTAACATGCTTGACGCGTAGGACGTAATCATCTTCTTTTTTAAAAGTAACGTCTGTATTTTATAAGATAAGATAGAATAGTAAGGTGTAATGTAGTCTAGGCCTACTAGTAAGTTGTAAAAATGCACAATAACTTAATATCCCACGCATCTGGTAAAAAAAATCTTTAAATAAATCACAAGTCCTTCAAAGTATGTTGAACATCCATTGATTGTTATCCAGACGTGTACATTTTAAAAACATGTTTCTGCGTTCAGGTGGTTCCGTACCCAGGGCAAAGCCAGTTCCCAATTACTTCTCATCTATCACTACTACTATGGTCTCCTGAAGCCCATGATGGCAGTCAGTATCAGTGAACTGAGAGTGGATCTTGTGGTCAGCCCAAAAGACTGTTTCAGTAACGTAACTCGTGAGGACGCAGAGGTCATGATCAGAAACTATTTATTGCAGGGTGAGTACTTGATGAATGAGCAGCCTAAACACTGAGCAGATGTTTGAACATCAAATTTAAATACCATTGTGGGACATTGTGTTTATTCCAACTTTATATATGCACTCAGAAATCACATAGAATACAACTGTAATACTAGACTACATAATATGTCCCAATTGAAAGCTTTTTAGTCTAAATTAATTTCCCTTTTTCCCATAAGAATAATACTAAACCTTCCTGGACTCAATGCAGACATGTACACACTTGGTAGATAGGTCATAGCTTTTATAAGCTTTTTAGAATGTAAATGACACTACACCAAAAACATTTTACAAATAGAAAATACAAATAATTTAGTACATTCATTCTTATTGTACCCGTAATCATGACTTTCCAATATTTACAGTCTGTCCCGCTTTTCATAAAATGTCTGGCATTTAACTAGTTCTAAAACGTCAATCTATGTCACTCTTCTATTAAAAGTCTGATTAAACGTGTCGGTGTAAAATTAATAGTTTTCAAAGTTATCTCTTTTCAGTGTTACATTTCCGAAATTATGTCACTTCGGTCACTTGGCTTTTGTGTTTGATGTTTGAATCGTGTCTCCACCAGTCTGTAGTAGGCCTATGTCTGCGACTGCTTTTCCAAATCTGAAGTCAACACGTTTCCTGTCGACTTTTGGCGTGTAGTCCCCTCGCTTATTTCTTTCTGCCCTGAATTCTATTCTAACTTCCTTGACTCTTCTATATCTTTTTGTGCGGGTCAGTGACAGCATAAGAAATGTTAGGACTGAAAAGAACATCCACATTTAACTGGGACCTAGAGAGTTCCTGTTTATAAAGAGGGAGTGAATCAGTTTTCTGTCTAGTCTTCTTTGAATTCCAACCCGAAATCTTGTTTGATGAAGCGAACAAATACATAACTCATAGTTTCATCAAATAACTCGTCTTTGCTCATCTTTGTGGGGTAATCTCAAGCTTTCTCTGGTGGAACATTTTTCAATTCGATTCAAATGAAAGTGTCAGCGTTGTGTAATACTTTTATGCCCGACAGTGCCACGGTGAATCGTATCGTCAGGGGAAGCAATGTAAGGTTTTGTGGTTCCCAGCATTTAATTTATTCAATGAACACTTGCCACAAATCGGGCATCACTAGCCTTTGTTTTTTTTACTTTGTTCACTATAAGTGGTACCAGTACCAAGACAAATGTAATGATTGCTTCGCATTTGTTTCTTGCACATATGAATTTCGAATCATACATTTTTATACCATTTTGACTTGCAGTTGAAACATTCAGAACTGTGGAAAACTTCTGACATGCAAAAGTACCTTCCGCGGTTGCTAATATCACCTGGTTTGACATTGAAGAAGCATACCTTGTGGAAGTTTAGGCTACTAGAAGCTTTCTAGTGTTCTTATGACGATCTGTATTTAGATGTGTGACAGAAAACTGATCCACACTTTTCCTCTTTAATCTTAAAGTGACACAAAAATGACAGAATCCTTTGTGAAAAAAAAGGATGACAATATCTGGCAAGAACCGAGGCTTTACAAGAAGTCTCATTCTTCCATAAAGCATCATCTTAGAGCAACATATTCACAAAATGATGAAGGCGCAGGGCCATCAGGATCATATGGGTACAGCTGAGCTAGGCCAAACCATTTAAATTTAAATACATATTTTTCTTTTTTTCATTTTTAAAATGTACCATAAAAATATTGTAATAACTTACTAATTACATAACTGCTGTTCAAAGCACCATTATATCAAAGCAAAGCCACTCTACCCCTTTTTTTGTTTGTTGTTATTTTCCTTTTATGATCGACACACATCCTGAATTGCTACCTAAATATATGGTCACCTTATCATTGATGCATTTTGGCCAAAATGTTAAGCCTTTAGTTAAACTTATGTTTTAAAAAACTTAACTAAAACTGTTTAAATTGATCTATTTATTTAATAATTCAAGCATATATTTTTACAGCCTACAAGTTATGAACTTCAAGTTTTACAGGAAATGAGAGTACCTTACATTGTTTGCTTTTTATTTATCATTCTTCTGAAATAACTTGACTTACTTAATCCTGCGTTCCCCCAGAATAGCATAGGGTCGAAACCGTATCTCTCCAGCAAACTCTTCTAAAATCTTCCGTGGCTTATTTGGGCCTGCCAAATTTCTTCTTTCCTTTCAGATTCCAATCAAATTTCTTTCTTGCAACGTTGGTAGTTGGTTTTTTGCAGTGTGCGTCCTATCTAGCTCCATTTTCGTTTTCTTATGTATTGGGCTGTGAGTTTCCTGCTTGGTTCTCTGCCACAAGTTGACAGTAGATATCTTTTCGAGTGACCTGATTCCCAATATCTGACATTTCATATTCGTTTTTGTGATCTCCTTGACTGGAAGCCATATAGAGGAACCGTCTTAATGTATGAGTTGAAGAGTTGGATCTTTCTCTGGAAAGACAGTGCTTCTGAAAGATTAACTTTATTTATGTGGTCTTATCAAAGACAAATAATTTTTTTTCTTTCAGTTAGGCTCACTTACTATTTTTTTTTATTATTTATTCATGTAAATTAAAACCAAGAACAAGTTGAATAGTTGAATAAAATTATTTTAAAAAATTATAGTCTTCTTGTACTATGCAATATGCGCGTGCTTCAATTGTGTTGTCAATTAATCATGCTGAGTGTTATTTCTGACAACTTCACATGTCAACATTTCTACTTTTCTTTTTTTAAAATTATTTTATACATTTTTCAGATTTCAACATTGACAGCAAAACTGCCAAACATAGCTTCAAGTATTCTGATGATGTTGAGATTTGTACTGCAAGGATAGGCAGCAACTCTGGGTGGGGGAAATTGATATACAGGTGAGATGAACTGCTTGATGTGTGGGAGCAGGGAAGTTTGATTTGACGACCCATTGCGCCTGGCAGGTGCCCCACAATTTACATTTTGCATATCACTGTCAGTCATGGCTCTTGTCACAGGCTTTTAAAGATGTAGGACTTAAAGGGTTAACAAGTTTAATGCATCATACTTTAAAGAGTCTGTTATAGCTCCTTTAACACAATATAAGTAAAGTAAAGTTCCCCTTTGAGACCTTGTGGTCTATAAGGCAGATTATGTAAAGATCTCCTGTTTCTTTGGCCTACAGTTAATGAGGGTGTCATGTGGCCAGCACAACGACCAACTGCCTTTACCTTTCCCCAACTATTGTCAGGTTCCCATTAGAGCTGGGTGGACTCAGAGGCGCCCAAAGATCCTGAAATAAAAATACCAGGATTCAAACCCGGAATCCCTGGTACGGAAGCCAAGCGCTTTACTGCTCAGCCACCGCACCTCCTAAAAAGTAGGCCTACCATGCTCACTCTGAGAATCTGAATCCAATACAATTGGCTTTGAAAGCCAACAATCAACGTAAATGCTACATGGCCGATAACACAATATAAGCTTTGTTTTTATTGCTTAAGTATTTTTATATTTAGCATGCCTACATTTTTGACAAGAAATTGACAGTGGGAAGCGTGGTCAAGAGGCTAAGTGCACTTGAACTTTGCTTGGCTTGGCTACCTATGAAGGGGGCTCGAGGTTCGACACCCGATTCGGATAGAGTTGTGTTTACTGAGCGCCTGAAGGCAGCAAGGAAAAACCTTCTCCGAGATACCCCCTCCCCCCACTGTTCCACAACTGAGATTGGACCAAAAAGCTCTGAGCATGCTCTAAGCATGAAAGTAGCGCTATATAAAAAGCCATAATTTAATTTAATTTCATGTTGATGCCAAATGTTAAAACAAAAAAAAAGAGTGACTAACAAACTTCAGCACAACTATAAAACATGTTAAATAGTTTTGATCTCAACAGATGTTGTGGCTGTGACTCTGATGACTCACTCTACTGTCATGATGTGGCTGAAGATGGTTGGGTCTGGGCACTCAAAGTGTTTATCATTGTTCTGACTGTCTTTTTTTGTCTCTACATGCCTGTGCTCATACCGAAAGCTTACATGTAAGTTTCTCATTGGGAGATACTGATGACTCATCTTACGTTTTAAATCAGTGTTTGATTAGCAATAGTTTTAGAAATGTTTTATTTGAAATGAAAGCATAGGAAACTGAAATATTGAGTTATGTTTTTAGAGTGTGGGATGCCTGGCAGAAAGGCTAAGTATACATAAACTTGGCTTGACTATCTATCAAGGGGGCTTGAGGTTCAACACCCATCTCAAGCTGAGTTGTTCTTAGAGCCCCTTAAGGTAGATACCCCCCTCCCCCCACTGGTCCACAAAAGAGATTGGATCATAGCACTCTGAGCATGCTATAAGTATGAAAGTTGCGCTATATAAAATCTATTAAAAAAAATAAGTTTGTGATATGTTTTTAGAAATGAAGATTATTACATCCAAATCATGCAGGACAGCAGAGGTGGAAGTAGGCAGGTTTTGAACTCAGAACCGTTGCAATGACAATGTAAAGCACATAACACACACTACCATATGCTTAAGAAGAATAGCTTGTTTGGTAGCCATTAGATAAAGATGTTATTACTATTATTAATAAATAAAAAAAACTTTAATATTTATATCTATAATTTTTTTTTGGTAGTTACCAGTCAGCAGTTTTTTTCCATTTCATTATCAAATTTCAAAAGTCTTTATTTTGTACAACTTTGTAATTGTTTCTGGTTGACTTTGTCCCCAGTGTGAGCACCTACAGTTATGACCCTAAAGATGACCTGAAGTTTCAAATTGTCATCACAAAAAATGCACAGAGATATAGGTAAAGAGTTTTAAATCTAATCCATTTGATCTTATAGATGTCCCTAGTATATCAATGTGTTAATCTAGACGTGCTTGTTGATTAGAGACTTGAAACTCTACCAATTCTTTGGCTTTCCTGGCTAATTCAGACAATCCATTCCATATTCTAATGGCATAAGGGAAGAAGAAGCACTTGTACAAATTAGTCCTAGCTTATGGAATAATAAGAAATCTGCCTAATGTTTATGTGAACTTTAAAGTAAAACTAATATATAAGATCAGACTCAAAGCTAGATAAATTATAAAATAAAGGTGAATGAACTTGTAGATTAAGGTGGTTGAATGCCTTGGCCATCAAGTTTAATCCCAAATTTGACTCCCTGTGGAGATGTTTTTTTTTTAGATACTAAGGATGTTCATAAGTCATCAAAATGATAATCATGAAAATTATACTCTGTATCGGTTGTCGTTCTTATGTTTACATGTGCTTGTAACTCGTCCGTGAGAATGTGTTCACGAAATGTGTGTTGTGTAGTCATTCAGTGTATTAAAGCCATACTATACAGACATGGTTCTCGACTCTCTTATCTTTATGTTTATAACAATTTAATACACTGAATCCAAAACTGTGAAGTTGTTAGAATTTTGAAATGAATAGGATATTTCGCCCAGAGAAGTTTGACATCGAGCCCACAGCACCTCAAGCAGCAGAGCATTGGCAGCACTGGTATGAAACTTTTAAAAATTTTATATGGGTAGTATCAGTAGACAATCTTGATACTAAGAAACTACTGATAAACTATATCTCTCCTGCTGTATATCAAATGATACTTGATAAAGAGACATTTGATGAAGCTATCCAGACTCTAAATGGCATCTACATTCAACCAAAGAATGAGGTGTTTGCTAGGCACAGGTTAGCTACTTGCAAACAAGAGCAAGGTCAAACGATAGACACCTACATGCAGAAATTAAGAATTCTTTCCAAAGATTGCAACTTCAAAGCGGTGACTGCTGAACAACACCGAGAAGAGGCTATTAGAGATTCGTTTATCAATGGACTAGTGTCCAACAGCATTCGAAAACGTCTACTCGAAAAGACTGTTTTGAGTTTAAAGGACGCCTTCGAGGAGGCTCGCTTACTAGAACATGCTTATCAGCACTCATTACAGTATGAATCATCACAGCCGGAAACTAATTGCGCGGCAACTACTCTCACCAATTCTTCGGCCTCACCCTTGCCAAACGTAACGATTCCTCAAAGTGCTAGCAATTCACACACACATGAAATAAATGCATTAGCTAGGAAGTGTTATTTTTGCGGCAGGGTTAAGCATCCCCGATCTCAATGCCCTGCAAGGGAAGTGACATGCAATCAGTGCTTCAAAAAGGGTCACTTTCAAAGAGTTTGCAAATCTAGATCTTCAACAGTTTCGGCTATCGCTACTGTGCAGCCTTTGAATTTAAACAAATCTACAATACCAATTTGCATCAACAACGTGCCATTGAAAGCCCTAGTAGACACTGGGAGCTGTGAAAGCTATATTTCGACGCACATCGCTAAGAAGCACAAATGGCAGACATGTTCCTCAGGCAACAGAATCTTTATGGCTTTCACCCATCTATCTCGGATCACTCAAGGGCATATCTACGCTAACATACGTCTCAAAAATGAACGATACGAGGGAGTTAAACTTTCTCTACTAGACAATTTATGCTCTGACGTAATACTTGGACTTGACTTTATAAGTTTGCACCAAAACTTGTTTATTCCTTTCGATGGTCAGAAACCATCATTATGCCTGAGTACTCTCCAGCCAGCGAAGGTAGAGGCTCCTAGCCTATTTAGTAATCTGTCACCAAACTGTACCCCAGTGGCTACAAGGTCTCGCAGATACTCAGTTCCAGATAGAAAGTTTATAGAGAAGGAAATTCAACAACTAATAAAGGATGAAATTATTGAACCATCTAAATCTCCCTGGCGTGCACAAGTCCTAGTCACAACAAATGACAGACATAAGAAAAGAATGGTTGTGGACTACAGCCAAACCATAAACCGGTTCACTCTACTAGACGCCTACCCTATGCCCAGAATTGACGAACTGGCTGTGACGATACGAAACTTGCATGCAAAAGTTCATTTGAGGTGTTCCCAGCAAACCGTGAGAAACTTTAAATTTTAACTTAAAACGATTATTTTCCTGTCCACCCATGACTAAATTCTTGTAGGATTTATCTCCCCTCGTACTGTTTCTCACGGGACGAATCTCGACGTAAAACATTATCTAGCTTCTCTAGGGCTAACTCTTAATTTTTGACCGCTGGACAGCTGACCAGCACACAATGGTCGCGGCACCAGCGCTACTCGCAGCAGCTTAATAACTTTTCACGCCCATTCCCCCTTTCTAACCCCCCCCCCCCCCCCCCGCAGGATACGCACCGCTCTAAGAACAGCGTTGCACCCGGACTGGACAAATGCATATTCGTCTTAGTCCCTACTCTCACCGCACAGGCCATAAATCGGACATGACGCCTGACATCTCCGGTACATCGATACCGGTGAGAAAATCACATAGCTTTCTTCCCCACCCGTTAAACGAAATGCCCCAACCATATATATAGGGAGAGACCCAAGCATTCTAAGTTAGGCCCGCTAGGATTCATATAGTCTCCTCTATTAGGAAGTTTAGTTGTGAGGTTTCATTAGGGACAAACGGGTAAGTGTAAACATTTTACTATACTTATTTTATCTTATAGGAATGTGTGAGTACACATTAGTACACAACCACGTTCCCCGTCATTACATTATGACATTATTATGTATGTACATTGTACTATTTTATGTCGATGTTATATCTTCATATAGTATTATTAATGCCGCTATGGTTGTCCACGTTTGAAGCCATAGTTATTATATTTAATGTGTTATGTTTCATCCATTCCTGTATTTTAGAGATTGATGTAAACAATTACCTTTCGTGAATCTAAGTTCTGTCTAAGAACTTAGATCACAGTGCTCTAAACTTACAGAGCCCATGTGAAATTAATTATTTCACTTTTCTATTATATCCCTCATAAATATTATTATGTCTCACACACTTGTGAACTTATAATTCCTTAGATGAGTTTAATTTTGATTAATTATGTCAAACCCTTATCATTGTATCTCGATCCCTAGTATTTTATTTTCATCTTATCCTTTAGTATATAATATGCTCATTCCCCATTGTACTATAACTGATTGCTTATCGTCTTAATCAAATTTAATGGATGAATCTTGACTAGTATCATCCTACATTGTAAGATGACACATTTATTGTGGTTATCTTACTTGTATCTTTTGTTATTGAGTTATACGCATGCTTTAAGATTTTATACTTAATTGTCTTAAATGCCTTATTGGGATTGATACCAATGCCTACATCTGATTGATTGCAAGGCATATGGGAATCCCTGCTCAATGCCTTTAGGAGGTTCCTAATTGTCTGTCTTATCCCCAGCCTGGTTGCTACCCCTAGTTGCTACCCCTGGTTGCTACCCCTGATTGCTACGCACGATTGCTACACCCGATTGCTACAACCACCAGATCTCCACCCAAAGCTGTAACCGGGGCAGACCACACCAGATACACCCCCCCCCCCCCCAATTATATACCTGTTAGCAAGAAGGCATTGCCTACTGTCCTTGGCCTTAACATATTGACCAGTGTCCACAGTGCCTTATACTGCCCAGTATCATCTGCCCAGTACCCGGCCCAAACTGTCCACTGCCCTATAGCTATTGCCTAATGCCGACAGATTAGAGCAACCTTCGCTACAGAAGACAAACTGGTGTTGAGTTAGCACGGCTCTCTACGAGCTAGAGATCACAGCTGAGAGATCACCCCACTACAACTTAGTCTGCAGCACCAACCCTCTCTACTGCTAAACAGGCAGCGGCCTCACCCTAGAGCCAGCTTGCCTACAGCATGGAGACTATCCCGAGCCGACGTCCTAAGACAGAGCCGGATGAATCATCCTTCTGAGTGCTAGTCCTTCGACCGCCAGAAGACGACCCACAACCCACGGGCTAGCAGCAAAGAGTATAAGTACTCAAGGCATAGGAACACTCTTCTTCTTTTCCAATCACTCTCCAATTAGCAATCCATGATGAGCAGTCATATTAAATATTAGCACCTTCATTTCATTTCTTAATTATAAATTTGTTTGATCATTTATCTTTTGTAAACTTTCATTTATTAAATTATTTTTATTTATAAACTTATAGTATTGGTCTGTTCTTACTGTTAGTTGCGGTGTGCCTGTACAAAATCTTTTATGTGAGCGGGATAAAATTAATAAATCTCCCCTAGACTTAAATAAACTAGCCAACTATTGACTAATTAAACATCTCGTCACACTGGCAGAGAAGATTTCGCAATACTCTGTATATAACACTTTAGACCTGAAAAGTGCATACCATCAGATTCCTATAAAAGAAGAGGAAAGGCCGTTCACAGCCTTCGAAGCATGTGGGAAACTGTATCAATTCCGTCGGATTCCGTTTGGCGTTACGAATGGAGTCGCCTGTTTTCAGCGTACGATTGACAAAATCATCGAAGACGAACGACTCACTGACACTTTTGCTTATGTGGACAATGTGACCATCTGCGGTATGGACTCTGAATCACACGACCGAAACCTACAGCGATTTCTTGATAGTGCTCAAAAGTATGGAATCACTCTTAATGAAACAAAAAGTGAAATTAGCACTGCTAAAGTGAGACTGTTAGGATACGAGATTTCCAAAGGACAACTTAAGCCGGATCCTGAGAGATTTCGCGCTCTAAGGGAATTACCCGTACCAGTGAACATGCATGAACAGAAACGAGTAGTGGGTCTTCTGGCTTACTACTCACAGTGGATACCTAACTTCTCAACAAAAATTAGCCTGTTAACAAGAAATCAACAATTTCCTGTCTCAGAAGAAGTCAAAAGAACATTTGAAAGTTTGAAAAATGAGCTTGAAAAAGCCGCCGTATATATCATTGATCCGAATCGCCCTTTAACCGTTGAGACGGATGCTTCTGATATAGCCATTGCGGCTACCCTCAACCAAGATGGCCGGCTCGTTGCTTTCTTCTCTCGCTCATTAACAAAAAGTGAAAGAAAACATTCTTCAGTTGAGAAAGAAGCATATGCCATTGTTGAGTCGCTGAGAAAATGGAAACATTTCTTAGTTGGTAAAGCGTTCACACTTGTTACGGATCAGCGATCTGTCTCTTTCATGTATAACAGGTCAAACAAAGGAAAAATTAAAAATGAAAAAATCCAGAGGTGGAAACTAGAACTTTCGTGTTTCCACTATGACGTCATCTATCGCCCTGGCAAGCAGAACACTGTAGCTGATACACTTACCAGAAACTATCTATCTGCCATCACTCGCAATGACCTTAAATTGCCGCACACTAGTCTTTGCCACCCGGGCGTTACTCGACTATTGCACTACGTAAGGACTCAAAATCTTCCATTTTCCTGTGATGACGTCAGAACTGTAATAGAACAATGTCAAGCTTGTGCAGAACTAAATTTTTTCGACAGCCGACCGAAGAACTGATTAAAGCAACTCAACCTTTTGAGAGAATTAGTATGGATTTCAAGGGACCTCTCCCTACTGTTTCAAGAAATAGATATCTACTTACCATTATAGATGAATTCTCTAGATTCCCATTTGCATTTGCATGTCCCGATATGTCTTCCTCTACGGTTGTTAAATGTCTCAATGATTTATTCGCAATATTTGGATTTCCAGCGTACGTCCACACTGACAGGGGAACTTCGTTTATGTCTACAGAGGTGCAGCATTTCCTCCACGAGAGAGGAATTGCAACCAGTAGAACGACCCCTTACACTCCGAGAGGAAACGGACAAATAGAGAAGTTTAACGGGACTTTATGGAAAGCCATCACCTTGGCTCTACATTCTAAGGAATTGGACATAGCTAAATGGGAACTAGTACTAAATGATGCTCTGCAATCCATCCGGTCATTACTATGCACTGCAACTAACAGGACACCACATGAACGATTTCTTGGGTTCAACCGAAGAAGTGGTTCTGGGACATCCTTGCCAACATGGTTGACCAGTCCTGGTCCTGTCCTGCTGAAGAAGAACGTTAGATCATCTAAATACGATCCCATAACAGAGGAAGTTGATTTGGTAACATGCAACCCTCAGTACGCTGTAATCCGAACACCAACCGGTCGAGAGGAAACTGTCTCATTACGAATGTTAGCCCCTAGGGAGGAACAAAAAGTTATAGAAAATGAGAATCAGAGTAGAACAGAGCTTGATATTGGCTGCCCCATCCAAAGCCTACCTCCCAGGAATCAACCTACTGATTCTATCATGTCTGAAGAAACCACCAGCACCACTGAAGACATAGCCAGACCGTCCGAAACTCAAGCAGATGAAACTACACATACATACAATCTTAGAGTAAGGAGAACTAGGCCCAACTACAAAGTGTAAAAGCTCATCAGCTTACTAGAACTCTTACTTTGACATTCAGTTTTGTCTCCAAAATGACATGTTTATTTGACTACTTTCATTTGGTTTTGTTGACTTAATGAGATATTTGATCTATTTGATCTATCAGCTATATCTAAGCTATTTGATTTACACTTACTTATATCAACATGTAACATTATGTCATGCTATTCTACATTGTTTGTTTACTTGAATCTCTATTATTATTCTGCACTTACTTAATTCTTCTATTGTTTATAATACTAGTTAGCATTATTTGAACCGGGGGTGAATGTTATGAAAATTATACTCTGTATCGGTTGTTCTTATGTTTACATGTGCTTGTAACTCGTCCGTGAGAATGTGTTCACGAAATGTGTGTTGTGTTGTCATTCAGTGTATTAAAGCCATACTATACAGACATGGTTCTCGACTCTCTTATCTTTATGTTTATAACACTATTGAAACTGATTATCCAGCTTCTCATGTCTAATTAACTATTGCTTGAATTTTTCATGTGAGATAAATAGGTTGTAATAACATGCAATAGAGATTAAAAGTGATTGCTGACCTCCATCAGTCGTAAAGCAACGTTTCTTCCCAAGGAGCAACATTTTCTAGGGACTTTAGAAGAGACATTCTTGTCTTTGAACTATGCATATAAAGATGCCTTTGAAAGAGACAGCTGGTGAACTCTGATGAAATTCATAGAACAATTCATTTAAAACCCAAAGAAGGGTCCTTGCGAAAACAGGTGCAAACTATGAAAAGAAACTTAAACAGACTCCAGGTGGAGAAAACAGCTTAATGGAAGCTGCAACTGTATTTGATTAATAATTTGCAAAGCGGAACCAGACATTTTTAATAAGAAAAATAGACTTTTTAAGACAAAAATTAGAAGCATTTATTTAAACAATTGTAATTTATACTATGATACTTGTCACTCCTAATCTATATTATTTAAACACAATTGTTTTATTGTATTCAGCAATTTGGAATCTGCAGCCTTAATACAATCAAGTTGTTTGAAACACATGAAAGCATTTCTAGAGGAGGTGAAAAAACTTGAAATTGATCACATCACAACGGTCAGCGTTAAAAAACTAGAGCTATCAATTAGTGAGGAGAAAATATTTGTAGAAAATGGTCAAACAGTGAAAACATTGCGAGCTTTATTTAATGGACTCATCAGATGTAAGGTAAGATAACTGCTGACTGTTATGGCATAAATAACACCAAATAATTTTAAAAAATTTTATTACTTTTAACAATAAAAACAAGACCATGGCCTAAATATTGCTGGTCCATGGAACAATCTTATCCAACCATCACAAAACAACATACAATCCATAGTCAGATAGCCATATCGTAGTTCACCTACAATGAGAATGTTAACATCAGTCCTTTTTAAGTACACAGGCTGTGTCACTGTTGGTTGATTACACATATAGTTACACCACCAGCATCACAGTTTAGCTACAACAATATGGTTAGAAATTTAGAAATTACAATCCAGATTGACAAAACACACAGGCTTTACTGTAGTATCTTTGATAGCAAACACACATAATTAATTAATAAAGGAACTAGCTTGTATAGAATATTAGGTCACATATCAACATTTCTCTACAAAAAGAATATAATAAATGTAAGCAAATAATCTATAAGATAAACCAACAGTGTTGTTTATATGTGCTTTGGGTCACACACTTCTAATATTTTTGGAAATTCATTAAAAATGTTAAAGAAAAACACATACATGAAGTTGTACTACTAATACTGGCAGGTAGACATTTAGATTTTTACTCATAACAAGGAAACAGAGTTATATCCCTTTAATTTTACAATTATATCTTTAACAAAATATTACAAGATGTTGTTTTTTTATTCAATCATTAGATTCAACGCAGTGAACCAGTGAAAGAATGTTGTAATACTCCTGCTTGTGGAACACATTGTTGCACTAAGTGTCCCAGGTGGAGTTCCTGGCTTCGAGTTTTAAGAACCATCCTAGTGTTGTCCATTCTGGCCCTTCCCAGTGTCCCCTTCATGTATGCTATGTGTGTCAATGGCCTAGACTATCAAGTCCTGTCTCAGGCCTTCAGGAAGAAAGGACTCAAAAGCACTTTTGATTTCTACACTGGACCTATTGTAGGGAAAGTGATAGTTGGCTTTGTATCGGTCATGTATGTGCTACATGGACTCATCATTCTCATTGATGGTGCCAGCAATCGAAGCATAAACAAGTTATACACTGAGGTGCTGAATGAGGATGGAAAGAAAGAGAGAGTGCGAAGACGAATGCAACTGATGCAAAGGATAATAAAAAAAGGTTGTCTGCCTGTGAAAAGATTTGGTGCTATATTTGTTCCATGCTGGATTCTGATGGTGCTTTTGTCTCCCCTTCCTGTTCTGCTGACATTTGTAATTAGTAGTCCCATGGTTCAAGTGATCATCCAGCTAGTCAAAAGAATACTTCTCCGAGCCAGAATGTTGAAGGACAACCCAAAGAGTGCCATGAGAATGTACAACAGATGTGAAATGTTTTTGTTTTTCTTCACCGCCATCTTCATGGTAGTTGTACTCACTTTTGGTGCAAACTTTCTTGTCCATGTGTTGGTCATGACTATAGTGATGATAGTAGTAGAGGCAGAGCTTATGTACCGGGTTCTCCCAGTCGTTTTCATCATGGTAATCTACATCAGGGATTCCTACAGTACTATAGGAAAAAAATTTGATGCTTTCCTTGGCACAATCTTTAACTATGTCAGCAACAAACAAATTGATGAAATGAGGAGGGAAGCGTTTAAGCCAAGTGACGAGCAGGAAAATAAAATCTTTAACATTCCAACAGACATTGATGTACAAAGTAATCCATCAGATGAAAATACTGGTAAGAAACCAAAGTAGAAATTAATTAACAAAAATATTTATCTAGTTAAATTAAAAAATTAAATTAAAAAAAAAAGTATTATAATTTAGAACTTTCATGTGAATGTTCACATATTTTGTTTGGGCTTTGTTTGTTAACTTATTTTACCCTGTCATAAGGTAGGAATATTTAGGCTTACAATTTATACTTATTTAGTCATCCTTGGGAGGGGATAACAAATAGTTTTTTGCAATTATTGTAGTCTCAGAAATAGTTAATGCCAACTATGTTTATAGTTATTTTAAAGTGAAATATTTTTATTCATTATAATCAAAATAATAATAATAAGGCGAGTCCAAAGATTAATGAGGAATGCAGTATTTCCTGTGGTTAGGCAGCCCCAGCTGTGACCTACAAAATCAAAATACTTTGCATGTAAATCCTAATGTCTGTTGCATTGGGCTTTAATATTATAAATTATAAGAATTATATGCAATTACTTTTTATATCTTCCTTTCCTATCATTTTATATTGATATTTTTAAATTTTTATATCCACCAGATATATACATGATTACAATGAGTTAGTTTAAATTGATCTACTTTTTAATTCTTCTAAAAATGTAAACATATTAAGAATCCCATTAGTAATTTATTACTCTAGTTGTAGGGCCTGCATGATCTTAGTTAAATAATGTCTTCGTATCTAATGCTCTAAATTCACTCCTCTGATATGATAAAAATTTTCTTAAAAAAGGTCCTTTTTTTTCCAGCAGAGGAGACAACTATGACAGTTTCACCTTCCAAAAAGAGACATCCAAAATTAACCCCCCTTTTTGATCTGAAAGATGGAGCTTTACGTTTTAAGATGAAACAGTTTCTGGTGTTCTTAGATAACAATGACAACTTGTACATCAGTAAAAAGTTTCTGTTTCACTGCTCAACTGTAGACTGCACTGGGGCACCAGGAACTTTAGGAGAAAACTATATCAATGTAAGTATATGAGTAAACTAACTGCAGGGCATTGCATGTATAGAGATGATGTACATTAAACCTGAAGCATTAAGTGAGGAAACTAAAATGTTATTATATTACCTTAGTGGATCATTCTGTTCTCTGCTTTAATTTATTGGTGAAAGCTCACATTTCAGGATGTAACATGACTAAGATGTCATTATATGCATTTTCATTTGATTACCTTATTAGAACACAAGCCAGAAAAAGAAAGAAACATAGGGCATTGAAAGTTTTACACTCTATATTTTAAATCAAGTTATAAAATTATGTATATTTTCTATCTTTTCTCACTTGCATGAAGGTTATCACGCTGACTTTTCTCATCTGAATCTGTCTACATATAGTATCAGGAATTATAATAGTCTTTAAAAATAAAAATAATTATTTAAAAAACTATCTAGAAAATGTATTTTGGTTCTGTAACACGCTACCAGCTTTGTAATTAGTTTTAAAGAAGGAAAAACAAAAATAAGCTAGATTTTGTAAGTTTGTAAAATGGCAAATATTTTCATTTCAAACAGGCCACAATGGAGTTTTTCAAAATTGGTGTCTTCATCCTGTTTATATTTCTGGTCATCATGGCTTATGGCTCCATCTACTACATCTCTCCCACCAATCATCTCTTCATCACACTGATCACTGGCCTCATTCCACTCATCATTAAGAATATCTTCAGCGGTGGCAACACTATACCAACAGTCAATACTTCCAGCTTCAGGTAAAATGTAAATAAATCATGTCAAAAATGTTAAATTAAGGTAAAAATTTAATTTGTCTCATAGAATCAGAGGTGTAGAAAAAATAATAAGCATTTAGAGTAAGGGGGAATTTTTCCGTATATCTAAGAATCTCCCCCCCCCCCCCTAAAAAAATGTCCGACCACAGCTAATGCCCAGGCATTCATCTCATCATGAGATAATTCATAGTTGCTTCAGGACTGAAGGAAGCCAAAGAATCAATCTGTGTATTTTATTTATTTTGATAATTTCTTTAATGGTGACCTCTTTGATTCGGAAGATTAAGGATGAGTGCAGTGTTTCACTTGACTGCAAACCCAATTGCGACCTGCATATTTTCCTGCATTTCATGCAGACAAAGGCATTGTCTACTGGCATTCTATTTTAATTTTCCTTTCCATCTTCTTCAATAATGGCTTTTCTTTGAGTCTCAAATGTTTGTGCCACAGCCTTTGTGAGAGTTCACCAACTGTCTCTCTGACAGGCTATTTTCCTCTATGCCAGTGAGGGCAAAATGGCACCTGAGTTGATCATTATAGCTCACCAAAAAAGATTGCCGTTGGCATGCAGTCCTCTCACATGAGGGATAAGTGTCCAACCCAGCGCAGCTGTTGAATGGTAATTAGTGCTTCTATACTGTCCACACAGGCTTCCAGCAGAACAGAGTTATTTGTAATGTAGTCCTGCCCATCATGAGGCGAAGGCACCTTTGGTAGAAGCATTTGAGGAGCCTTAAATGCCTTCAATAGAGCACCCATGTCTCAGAGCCATACAACAGTGTAGTGAGAACCACTGCTTTATAAATATTAAGTTGCTAGGTGAAGAGACCTATTTCTTCATACTCTGAGTTGACCAAAAGCACCATTCACCTTTGCGATAGGGTTGTCTATTTCTCTGGACAGTGACACATCGTTTGACACTGCTGCCTATGTAGGTAAAATAGTCAACAAAACTAAGATGAAGACCATTCATGTTGATTTGTGGAGCTTTTTTTATTCCCATTGGGAACTTCTGAAGCATTACCTCCATTTTTTTTAGGTTGATGGACAGACTAAATGAGGCAGAAGCCTCTGCAAATTCGTGGATGGCAAGTTGAATCGATTTGTGTTTCCCTATAACTTGGATTACCATTTTGTTTGTTTTGTTTTATTTACACGTTTTGGATGTTCCTTCAAAAAAGAAGATTATTACAACTAGCCCAAACCTCCGGCAGGATGACCTTTGAACCTGGAACCAAAGAGATCACAGTCCAAAGAACATACCTCAGTACCAGGCAGCCTTTTTGACTCTTTGCTAGTACCAAATATCTCTTTTAAAAATGCACACCTGGTAATTTGCTATAATGTAACAATTTTGTATGAAAAAAATAATATTTAAATGTATTTGATTATTTTCTCAACAAGATTCCAAGCTCAACTTAAGGAAAAAGTTGAAACCTTCAATCAGTGCTGGACAGTGGAAGATATCCACTTGAAGCCCAGAGAATATAATGATGATGACATTGACCATGTGTTACAGCTGGAGCAGCTTCCAGAGAACAAAAGTGACGTCGACCTGCTTGTAGTGAGCATAAATGATGAATTCAACCATACATTATCAGTAGGTCATAGGCTTAAGAGTCATGACAACTTTAGGGTTCAAGGTGACTCATTAAGGACTCATGGAGACCAGAGAGCTCTACTTGAGGTCACATCCAGTAACAGAGAGACTACATTTAAAGACAGGCCTGCCGAGGGTTCCATGAAAATAAAAACAATATTAGCAGATGTCAGTGTTCCAAAATCAAAGTCTACAGATATACATCAGACCAATGTATAAGATCATTGTGGAATTTAATTGTTTATCTATTTTCTTCATGTTGTAAAAGATATTTTTTATTACAATGTCAGTAGTTCTATATATTTCCCCCTTATCTCAATGTACATTTTTTCATAAAATATCTTTTTATATAGAAAAGATGATGTAAAATTCATTTGTTTCTGTGGCCAATCATTTATACAAATAATATGGTAATTTCAAAAACCAACCCATTTTTTCCTTCTAAATTGTTTACATATATACTTAATTATTTAGCTGGATTCAGAAACATCCTAATATCTCAAATTATTTATCTAGCCTTTAATAGAATTTAATGTTCAGGATTTTTAATATTCCTAAGAATTTACCAATTAACCATTTTTTACTATCATTTAAATATGAAAAATTATGTCCAGAATTTTTTTTTTTTCTGTTGTGGATGTAAAGTAAGGAGAAAGCACTAGAAGTTTTCAGATAATTACATTGTTATGGAATGTTGATTGACTTGATAGAAATAAATTATGTTGTTACTATTTCTAATTATTGGCAGTTTACATTTACATACAAAATGGACTAAATGGTTTTAGAATTACCTAGAACTAAAATCTCGAAAGAGACTAAAGTTTGTTGACAATAATTTAACCACATAAACATGCTAGGCTTTAGATAAGATAAGGACAAGAGAGAGAGAGATGTCCATCTTTTAAACTCAATATTACAGAGCTAGATTTGTTCATATGATCATAGGTCTTAATAAACTAATTTTTTAATGCAGTTATATGTCAAGGTGCTTTGGAAAGTTGTGTTGTATCATATTGAAAAACTTTACCAATGTGTAACTTCATCATAATCACATCACTGTGTATTGTTGCACTGACAAATATGTTAAATAAATATATGTTTGAAGATTTCCAATTCTTAAATTTGTTAAATTGAATAATGTAGCTGCTTCATTTATACTTCTAGTCATTGTGAACTTTTTTTTGTCCTTGTAACATTTAGTCGTTTTTTTTTTATCAAATCACTTTATTTAAACACTCTTTAAAAGAATTTGACTTTTTACATGCAAACTATTTAATCAATCAATAATAACTAGATTTAGTATAACAGTATTTCTTTTTTTAAGGCCTAGAGGAAAGCCCTTGTTGAAGGAAAGAGCAGAAGGCATTAGGAAAACTTAAAACAGGCCCTCTCCCACAGTGGACAATGGCCAAATCATAAATATTGTTAATTCAATTTTCATTACAAGTTAACTTTGCAATGTATCCTGCATTCCTATGTACTGAAACTAATATTAAAATTGCCTTTGTTGTATCAGTTTTAGCATTGTTTTAAAACACATAGTATAATAGATCTTTTTTTCTGATATGATCAGATCAATTAATACTTCCAGAATGTTATGGACCTATAATAATTATTACTGTAATATTTGTGTTATTTGTTTCTTATTTGTGGTATCAATGTTTATTTAATTTTCATTGACTTATTACAATTCTTTTTTTAGCTTGCACTCTCTTTATGAGGGGATATATGAAAAAACTTGGAAAAAGAATGGAAACTGGATGTTTTTTTTTAAATGGCTCTTACAATATATATACTTGGGAATAAAAATACTAGCTATTTAGCCACACTGTGAAAACTGGTTTGGTTTGACCTTTATAACTTTTCAAAATGAAATGAAATTTGCCTTACAAATATTTTTCTTTTTGAACATGGCTTCATTGGAAAATGCCCACGATCTTGACTCAAATGTTTCTTTATATTAAATAAGGAGTTTAATAAATTAATAGATGTACACGAACATTTCGGTTACATGAATATTTTGCTCACCTTCTTATGTAGAGGTCCCTGTCCACATGCCCTTGTAAACTCATTGGCTAGACTGCTATAATCCCTTGATTGTGCAAAGCTGACTGGAAAGACTTTTTGCAATAATATAGCATTACAAGAAATATATAGTATGAGAAATAATAGACCAGCAGCAGCTTTATATAGTTTACATTAGTTTTTTCTTACATTACTTTTTCAGACCCTATAAATGTATACATGAATGAAATTTAAAAAATGTCATATTTAATGATAGCCACTATGTAATATATTAGATACTTGAAATCGTATTGTTTGTTATATGTATTGTAACTAACATGTAAGTTTTGTGCACATGTATTCATTGTCGCTATCATTTTATTCAAACAAGTGCAATTAGTTTGTTCAATTTTATTTTCAAAATATTGATGTCATTATTTTTAATCAACTTTGTGCCAACGGACCTCATTCACCAATCGTAAACAAACACCATTTAGCCACGTGATTTTCTATATCTTCTATACAAATTAAGTAATTCATAAAGGCTGTCACGTGTTACGTAATTTTTCATTTTTTAAAATCAATATTATGATGTGGCTAAATGTGTTTACGCTTGGTGAAGGAAGTCAATTACATTTTTGTTGGTGCATTCTAATTTCGTTTTTTAACTTTTAAATATAATTGCCATTAAGTGAATACAAATATAATACACATCTATAGAAGGAAAGTACAAGATTTTATTCTTGATGTAAGTTGATTTATTCAAATGTTTAGAAACAGTCTTTTATTCAACTGTGACTTGCATCTCCTCCAAACTGAAGCTTACATTTGAAAAAGGTCGTATTTATTCGCCACCACAAGCTTTCATTTTTCTTTTTACTAGTCAAGTTCAATGTCTCCATGGCAATATCTTTTTTTTTCCCTTTTCTCTAAAAGTTTGTTATGTGTAACAACCTCTGTGACTAAACACAACAGAAATATGCTGGTCCTAAGTATGAAAACGCCTGACATGGTCATAGGAGCTAGGGTCAGCTTTACTTCTTATTACTTATCTTTCTTTTAATTAACCTTAACCTTTACACACACATACACAATCACCATATCATTCTCAACAAGTACGTCATCTCTGGGGTCTCAAGCCAAACAACGGAATTATGTTTATCTCTCATATGCAAAGATTCTCGTTCAATAAATAGCTAAGGTTTTAGATTTGTGTGCATCTGTAATTCCCTTATTGCTGATTCAGTGGAAAAAAAACGGCTGATCGATTGATTCCTAATAAGGAACATCGAAAATAAAAGTACTCTTATCTTATAATTATTGTTTTGCAATTTTTAGATACATAATCTAAAACTATCTAGGTAATCAATCTATTTAAATGCACATAAGAAAGATGATTAAAATCAACAGATTTGAATTATTTCGATCTAGGATTTTCGAAATATTATAACAATGGAAACTAACAGGAATTGGCTTTATTTCATAGATTTACGTGAATATATAATAATAATAAGGCTTGTCTTCGAGTCCGAAGATTAATGAGGAATGCAGTATTTCTCGTCGCTACGCAGCCCCAGCTGTGACCTACATATTTTGCCACATCCATGGCAAGTATTACCATTGTCCACCGGTGGTCGATTAAGATTTTCTTTTCGTCTTCTGCGTTTGTCGCCGGCAGCGGATTCTGTTTTTGCAACTATAATATATGTCTATGATTTAGATCTAGTAATTGAACATATATATAATATTAATAGTTCGTCCATCGTGGTTCGATGATAAACACTTTGTCATCCATGGGGCTGAGGGCTTTGCACTGGGTTTTGTGCCTCCTCATGGTGAGACCTATGTGAGCCCGGAATGTTTGGCTGCACACTGGGCAGGTTATTCCAGCTGGAGCTAGTGTCATTGGCCTTGCTTTTCTTTTCTGTAGTTTTCCTTGCACCCGTTTTCACAGCGAGACGTCATGATATTCTGTCACGCGCCTCTCTCTCCCAGGTGGCTGGGTCTATGCTGAACGCCTTCAGAGAAGCTTTTAGGTTGTCCCCAAAGCGTTTTCTTTGACCACCTTGCGAGCGCTTTCCTTCTCTTAGTTGGCCATACAAGGTCTTCCATTCTGCAGACGTGTCCTGCACATCGCAGCTGTGTATATATAGGTCTGTGAATGGATCGTTAACAGAAAAGAATTTGTTTCCGTTTTTCTGTCTAGATATAATATATAAAAGTCTATGGAAAGGGTAGACATCGTAGGAAGGGCTAATGAAAAAAAAGAAAAAGGATAAATAGTGCAATAATTATGCACAGTGTATTTATATATACATAATTCCTGCCAACTGAGAATTTAATCTGTAATGTTCAAGAAAACCTATTGAATTTACAGTACAACCGTCTGTGAGATAACCTTGCCCTGTAAGAAGTCAGGCATGATTCATACATTTGAAGTACTCAGATTAAAAGTGGTTATATTGATATTGTCCTTTTAATCTTTCACTTTGTTAGAAAAAAAAGTGTACTTCAATAGTTTATTAAAGTTGTAAAAAATGATACCAGAATTGGAGTGGAAGATACATTTTAGATTTTAGCCTAATGTTTTGTTTTTATAAAGATATGAACTAGCATGCTCAAATTAGAGAGAGAGAGAGGGGGGGGGGTAAAGTAAAGTATCCTTTTCAGACCTTGAGATCTGTAGGGCAGATGGTGTAAAGGTCATCATTTCTGTTGATATTCTTTCAATCGTTGGTTTGTCCAGATATCCATTTCTTCCTTCTTTAATATCCTTCATTTGCCTTTGTAATCTTTCCTATATCCTACACACATCTATGCATTTCTGTAGGGTTAGTTGATCGTCTTGCAACAGTTTCATCTTCAAGTGTTCACCTCTAACCCCTAAGATAATTCGATCTCTGATCGAACTGTACTCTAGTTTATCAAAATTGCAACTTTTTTGAGGGCAGTCAATTCTCTCTTCCTCCTTTCGGCTTCTGTATTAAAAATATATCTTTCATATGTTTCGTTCGTTCTTGCGATGTACAACTCGTCAAAACTATTTAGGATTTCATTAATCTTTTTGTCCTGCCCTTTATCAAATTTGAAGGAATCAAACACATCTGTTGACTCACTTCCAATGACTGTCATTAAGGTTGCTATACGAATATCTTCTTCCTCTGCTGTGAGTTTAGTGACCTCGAAAGTTTCCCAATCTTTACTAACTTTTCTCCAGTTTGTCGCCCTATTGCCTGTTTGAAGCAATGGTTAATGTACAGCCACAATAAAACGAGAGAAGCGTCAGCAAAGTGTAAGATGAAACTATAACAAAACAGCTCGAAATATGAACCTTCTACACATTGGGTAGAAAGTTTTCCACCAATCGTCTAACGATCCAACCTGGAGACAAGGCAGAGTGTGTAAGCAAGTAAATGAGCGCGCCTGCATCATACAAGGCGAAAATGGTTTAAAGACACATCAGAGCAGACATTTTTGAAACTATAGACGCTTGTCCAGACCGAGGCAGTGACGTGTGTCGACATGTTACCAGACGTAGAGAATGAGCATAGTAACAGTTCATCAAATATCCAAGACAATCACCCAGTACTCTATCCGACCGAAAACCACTCTCCAAAAACCTTCGAGATACGGGGACTATGCTTTAAGAAGAATTACGTATTTACTGTATTGTAAATATTTATTTGTTTATTATATTCTTTAATTTTTTGTACGGAAGAGATAAAATGTTACGTCCCCTACATTAATTTACCTAGTATTGTGTTTATCCCCCTTTTTAGGTACATATTAGATATATTGTATGAAGAGTTATGCCCATAGGCCTACATACGGGACACTGTCTGAGAGCCAAGATGTCTGACTAAAGAATCTTGTTAACATGTTTACATTATGAAAGTGTTGTTCCAGTTCAAGTGTCTATTTTAACAATTTCTATGGCCGACGGTTAACCAAAGTGTCATGTGGCCAGCACAAAGACCAACTGTCTTTATTTTCCCAACTAATGTTAATTGGAATAGGAATTTGGTGCGTAAAATGTATGATTTGTTTATTTTGGTTTACGATTTCTAGCTTAGCGACGATGGCGTGAATATAAAAAAAAATCTAGAAAAAGAGGTGAAATGAAATGGAGTTGACTGATTAGCGTCTCAGGAGGCAGTCGAGTTTTCTTCATTGAGTGTTTTTGACTTAGTTATTTTGTACAGTGACAGCGACCATTGTAGAAGGGTCACGTATCCACATTGTTACTGCATGTAAATGTTCTGAATTATCAACACCGCCAGTTATCAACTTGTTTTGCGGGTCGTCGTCTGTGTTCTACTTTTTAGCTGGCCCCGAAAGGGGGAAAAGACGCTATTAGTTTTGTGTGGCCTGCCTGTTCGTCAGTCCGTCCGTCCCGTTTAGATCTCAGAAACTAGAAGAGAAAATGAAAATCTGGCATCATGATACTTTAGATCATTCAAAGTTGTTCAGCACATTCTTTTAAGATTCGCCCTTTTATTTCATCAGGCCCAGCAGCTTTCATTGGGTTGACGTTTTTGAAAATGTTGCAGACTTGCTCTTTAGTAATCACTAATTCTAAACAGTTGTTAACTTTGACATCTTCCAGTGCATTGAGTTTTAGATAATTAAAATCGTTGGTGTCGAAATGACAATAGAAATCATTTAACTCGTTGGATAATGTTTTGTCGTCTCTTGTAGCAAGATTATTTTTACTTTTGACTTGTGCTCCTGATATTTTGTTCATGATACCCCACGCCTGTCTCATGTCACTTGTCTTAATCGAGTCCTCAAGCTCGGTGCGGTAGTTTCTCCGTCCTTCCTCAAGAGCGACGCAAAGATTACGCTGATCTATTTTCCTTTCCTGCCTGTCGCCACTCACATATGCTCTTTTCTTTTTGATGATTTCACGTTTTATTTTTGCAGTAACCCATGGCTTATTGAAGGGGTATATCTTGATACTCTTAGTACTGATACACATGTTTTCACAGAATTTGATGTATTTCGTCACTGCTTCGACCCATTCTCCCAGATCTGAAGTGGTCTCTTTAAACAAATGCCAGTCGGTGCAGTCTAGAGTAAGTCTAGACAACCCTGTAGTTTGAGAATGTTGTCTGGAGTCCATTCTTGTACGGTTTTCTGAATGACTTTGCCCTCTTTAAGTTTCGTGCGGTAATTAGGCAGCAGTTGTACTGTTTTGTGGTCCGATGATCCTAGTGGTGGCTTTTTACGAGATGTGAATGCTCCTTTGATGTTACAGTAACATAAGTCCAGAATTCTGTTCTCTCTTGCTGGACATGAGATGTGTTGGTAGAAGGTGGGTAGGTCAACCTTCAAGGTGCTTTTATTAAAATTACCTACTGGTGCGTCTGGTAATCTTGTCTGAAACTCATGCACTACGTCAGCGATGATTCCAGCTGCAACCTCCGTCTTGGCTGTAGGCGGAATATAAACAAGGACTATGTAGTAACACCAAAGTCTCGTGGCAAATAAAAAGGTCTCAATGAGAGCGCCAGTAGTTCTAGATCAGGACAGCACATTCTCTTTTTAACGGTGTAGTTGGTACAGTATTTGAGGTTGATGTACACACACACAGCCCCCCCCCCCCCCCCCCGCCTTTCTTCTTAGACTCAGCCATTCTGTCAAACATGTTTTATGTACTATATCTATGTGAAATACAATGGCGTCAATTGCGCTATAAATTCTAGGACTAACATTTCAGCCAATATATAATTATGATCTTTAGTTTTGAAAAGTACAAAACTGCCATATTCCCAATATTTTGCCTTTGTTTCATAATCATAGACATAGGCAAATATATATAGGTTTGTGATGTGGATCTATATGTTTTTGAATGTATGGCGGTCGTCTTGTCGATTCAAATTGTTAGAATTAGTTTTTAGTCAAAAAAGTCAAAGAAAATGAGCAGAACGTGCTCAAATGTTCGTAGTACGAAAGGCCAAGGATAAATTCTAAAGGTTGAAAAAAAAATTGAATATTGTACACAGTAACTTTCAGTTTCAGTAAGTCAGAATAATTCAGTATCACTGTGACTGTGACTGTCACTAATTTAATATTGATAGATCTAAATCTAATAAATATAACTAATATTTGTAATAACTAGGTCTAATACTTTTCATACTTTTTACTACTAACTATTAAACTACTTAGTCTAACATCTATGCATGAAGTTCACTACCATACCTTGCTATAAAAAAATATGTTGGTCTTACTGGTCCAATGTACCTTTATAGTGTGGGAAGGATAACTAATTTTTTTTTTTGTTATGTTCACATGAACTTTCAAAGTTTGGGTCATAGAAACAAATGATTTGACCCCATTTATCTTATATTTATGCACAGAAGTTGTGTAATAGTAAATATGACTTGTCTTTATCTATTTAAAAAAAATGCGTAATATTTTTGGACTATTCTACAAAACATTAAAAAGGTATATGTATAAAGCATGCATAGATATGTAAATCATGAACATATTATTTTAGCAAAACAATATTGATCTATGATGTGCACTCTGTATTCTGACTAGCCCAGATTGATGCCTATTTGGAAATCCACAAAGAGATGATGAAAGCATGGTAAAAGCTAGTGACAATTCACAGATGTATTCTTACGTGGCTTGAATGTTATTAATGTCAAGAAAGCAAATTAGTTAAAAACTATAAATTTTATTGACAAGCTTATGTTAGACTTAGAAAATATAATTTTTTAATTGCTTATTCTTTAGAATGGGAGAATACTTCAATATAGGGACTCCAACATTATGAGTTTTTAATTATGCTTATGAAAGGAATGGGAATGACAGAGAGACAGTGTGAGCTAATAAAAATGGTGCTCAGGTGTATTATTTTGTAATAAATAATCGTTTAATAGCTTTTCAGGTACTGATAGCTAGAATGCTATGTAATATTATAATGCAGTTTGTAATAATTATAATTCATTGTGTTATATATTTGTATTTATATTTATTTGTAAAGAATTCAGTTACTCTGTAATATAAGACATCATTTTAGGTCTTTCTGTGTAGCAAATATAGTGCACTATTATTTCATTCCTAGCAGTAGAATATGTAATTTATTGAATGATATTAAAGAGCTTTCATATTAATGCTTCTGTACTTGTTGTTTCATAATAATAATAATAACCTTTATTATCCAGGAGGAAAAGCATTTACATTTACAATGTGAGAAAAGTATATATTTTTAGTAGCATGATAAAAGAGCTCTTAACATTATATTCTAAACAATGTATTACACTTGCTTATAGCTATAAAAATATTTGATAAGATTTTTTGCAGAAAATAATTTTAAGACAAAACTTGAGATTCTGTAAATCACTAAGGGTAAAATATTACACAATTACATTAAAGAGATTGTAATATAGGCTTATATACTTGAATAGGACTGTTGCAGTTCAGCATGTCTGCTACTAATGGTGTCTGGTCAGCAGATGTGAAGGATTTTAAAAATATTTTAAAAAAGTGCTTTTCTTCTTCACTCTCATTTGACATGTTGGATGGTTCAGATCAGTAATCCTATATCTGAGATGGACTGCGCAGTGGTTTCCAGATTAGCAGTTCTCCATATAGTTGCTTTGAAGGACATGGTCAGCATTCTCAGGTGAAAAAAAAGCCTCTTTTTTTTTGCTGACAAATCTCTTGAAATATATGGAGTAGACTCTTGCTTAGTTTATTATTGCTTTGACGCAGTTTTTTTATTTATGATACTTCTTATGTTGGTTACTGAACTCCACTGTCTCTAAGAACCAGTCATACAATAATTGTGTGCTAGTAATTTTGTTATTATAATCTTATTTAGTAGCCTACTAGCCCGATTTTGCATTTAGTGTGATGTCATAGGCAAAATTCAAGTTAAAGCTGAATACATCTATTAACGGATTTTTTTCAGCAGAAGACCCAATTAAGCTAAAATGAAAACATTTTATAACAAAAGATAATCAGAATGCTCGCCTGACATAGATTTGGTAGGCACGATTAGAGATATAATAATACAGAAGGGGTTCTATCAGTTATATATGTTATGGCTGAAAAAAACAACCTATAAATACTTTAAATTTTACACTGCTCATAACTGCTGTATAACTCATACAAACTTATCTTTTCCCAAATGTTTCCCATAATAAGTTTTACTTTATCGCCCAGTCTATATATATATATGTCTATGTCTAGGACTAAATCGGCCGCCATCTTGGGTCGCCATTTTCTTCTTTTATTTATATTAGAATAAGTAAAGTTGAACAAATCTAGATCGCATGTAATGTGAATACTCATTGTGGAGCCCACCTTGAAAGACAGAAGTCATCATGTACATAACTAATAATAAATGAACATCCAAAATACATCCATCAAAGCAATTATAAAATTCAATTTGAAAGCACAAATTGCATGTCTCCAAAGTGCAGCGCCATTTTGAAAAAAAAATACACCAAGTATTAGCGCGGGTCCTATGAATGTGCGGGACCCACTGCGATCGCATATTTGCAGTGGCCTAAGGCCGGTCCTGCAAAATAGCGACGTATGCTACGCCACCCGTCGACTAGTTTTATTAATAGCACTCAAAGATTGCATCTCAGCCTTAATCTGTTAGTTCTAGATCTAGTGACTAATCCAATCGGTTGGGACATCACAAATGTGTTTTTACTAGTAGTGGTGCCCTTTTAGTATCCTGCAATGTAAGGTACATTCTTTTATTGAGGCTGGGTGCCAAGACTTTATTCTGCATGTTCCTTTCCCCTCACAGACATGTCATCAGTCCTGGCATCGCGTGACTTGATCTTAGCAGCTGAGTGTATACGTGACCTCCGCAACCTCTCTGGGCAACAGTTTTCTGCTTAAGAACTTTACAGGATGGAATATTCCTTCTACTTCCTGCAAAAGAAAACATGATATGGCTATGTCCGACGCGTCTGTTTGCACAATAAATGGTCTATTAACGTCTGGTAATTTCAGTATAGGATCCCGTGTCATGCACATTTGAATTTTTCTTAATGCCCGGTCACATTCTGAAGTCCAATTGACCCTCGTCGGTGTCCCTTTTTTTAACAATCCAGTAATTGGAAATACTATTTCAGCGAACGCTGGAATAAATCTGCTCTAAAAATGAGCCATACCTATCGCCAACATCGAGCCACTTTTTTTCGTTTTTGGTGCTTTTATATTTAAAACCTTGTCTCTGTTATTGGGTTCTGGGTATATGTTTCCTTCACCTACAATATTACCCAAGAAAGTTATTTTAGGATACGCGATTTCAAGTTTGCTTGGCTTAATAGTAAACCCATATTTTTTTAGCCTGGACAACACTTTCTCTAGTGCTATTAAGTGTGATGACCAATCATGCCCGAATACACAAATGTCATCAAAATAAAACACAACATCTTCCAGTCCTTTAAGAATGGTCCTAACAGTGCGATTAAAAAAACTAGGACAATTAAGCAGACCAAACGGTAGATATTTAAATTGAAAGTGACCACTTGGTACCCTGAATGCAGTGTACTTCCTACTATTCTCTTCTATTGGTATTTGCCAGAAGCCTTTTGTTAGATCTATCTTTGTAAAAAATTTGGCACTATTAAGTGGTAAGAAAAGATCTTCTTGGTCTGGAATAGCCTCCGCGTTAAATTTGGTAACCGCGTTTAATTTCCGAAAATCTATGCAAGTACGTACAGTTGAATCTTTTTTCTTAACCAAAACAACAGGAAATGCATAGGGCGATTGAGACTCTTCAATAATGTCCATTTGAATCATGTTCTCTATCTCCTTGTCTAAGACATCTCTCATATGAATAGGAACTGCGTATGGCCTCAGTGTAATAGGCTTTTCTGTTGTGAGCTCAATGTTGAATGCTTTAACCTTCGCTTTACCCGGTATATCAGTAATTATATCTTTATACTTCTCAACTAGCGTCTGAATCTGTTCTCTTTGGGATTCGGTTAATTCAGTATTGATATTAATATGTTCCCTGGAATTAGTACTCTCAAGAGTAGGTAACTTAGTAACTTCATCCTCTTGGTTATCATCTTCCTGGTCGGTTACAAGGGACGCTATGCACGCATGTAATAATTCTTCCCCTTGACCTTATTTTCCTTAACCGTACATTCCGTGTTGTTTTTTTCCAAGATATTTTACAAGTCTGTTAACATGAAGAATTTTTACTCGATTGCCTTTCTTTATTTTTACATTAAACTTGTTAATTCTTTTTTTCTACTTTATAGGGCCCCTCTCAGTGCAAGGCTAACTTATTCTGTCTCTGTGGTTTCAGTATTGAATATTTTTTTTCTTTGCTATTTCTAACATAATACATTTTATAACTTTCCTTACATTTTGAGCTATTTTTCTGAGCTATTTGACAAGCCACAGCCAGCCTACTTTTTAGGTCTAATAAATAGTCAAACACATTCTTTATTTCTGGTTCTACCTGTTGATTAGTAAAAAGATCTTTTAGAATTGACATAGGCCCCCTGACTTTCCTTCCATACAACATGTCATAAGGGGAAATGTTAGTAGACTCATTTGGTACCTCTCTGTACGCAAACAGAAGTGCATTTATAACTCTATCCCAATTCTTAGGTTCTGCTTCGGCCGTCTTTCTCAGCATGCACTTCAAAGTCCCGTTAAAGCGTTCTACGCCCCCATTTGACATGGCGTGGAATGGTGTTGATTTAACAATCTTTATTTAAAAAAACTTACAGATTTCTTTGTATAATTCGGATCTGAACTGAGATCCATTATCAGAGAGTATCTGTTCCGGGAATCCTATTCTAGTAAAAATTGCACTTAGAGCTTCTATTACTACTGGTGTTGTTGTATTAGGTAGTGGTACAGCTTCCGGCTATCTTGTTACCAAATCAACCAACGTTAAAATGAATCTATTCTTCCGATCTGTCATTTGGAGTGGTCCTATGATATCAATAGCAACTTTAGCAAATGGAGGGGAAATAATATTCATGCGCCCTAGTTCTACCTTTCCAGCTTTTCCTGGGTGTCTACCTCTTTGACAAAGGTCACAACATTTAATGTATGTTTTTATATCTTTATCTACCCCAGGCCAAAAGAAATGCGAATATATCCGATACCTGGTTCTATTTATAGACATATGTCTAAAGGTGTAGAATGTACTATTTCTAACACTAGTTCACGTCTATTCGTAGGGATTACCAGTTGTCGTTCTATTACCCCAGGGCTATCTTTTCTCTCAAATTCTTTGTAAAGTAGACCTTCCACAATAAATGATACCAATCCCTTTTTCTTATCTTCGACCGTTCCTGCTTTCGCTTTTTCCCATAATCTAACTAACGAACTATCATTTCTTTGATCCTCTCTAAAATCACTGTCCAATTCCATCCACTTACTTAAACCAATCCTGTCCTTATCTTCCGATTAGACCCTAGTGTCTTCTGCTTTCGCCATTGCCCTAGTAACAGCATTCCCATATAAAAATGCTTTAGCCTGATCAACATTTCCAATAATAATATCTGCTATTGGGTCCTTAAACATGGCCGCTACAAAGACTCCTTTTAAAAATGGAGTATCAATGTCTATCCACGCAAGTGGATACTGAAAAGTTTGTCCATCTATTAATTTTAAAGTGAAAAACCCATCTATCTTCTGACTTTCTTCTATCAAACTTTCTCGGACCCCAATTATGCTCGCCCCTGTATCTCGTAGAACAGATACCCTTCGATCTCCTAAAAATCCCTCAACTATTTTCAATCCACCAAATGATTTATCTTTATAATCTAAAGATGTATATGTATCAGTGTGACATGCAAACAATCCCATTTGTTGCCCCCTTTCTGGTAATACTCTTAGTCATTGCTGTGTTGGACCTCTATTCTCATTTATCTTTACCCAACACCATCGAGCAATGTGTCAGCCCTTTCCACATCTATAGCATATCACTTGTGTACCCTCTGTGTTTATAATATTCGGCCGACGACTGTTAGATTGACCAGTGGCACCAAATGCTACATATGGGATATCGTTACTAGTTACTTTGTTACTTCCCTTTACAATATGTGTAGAGCCTTTCGTGGCATCTCTAAATTGATCAATACAGTCTAAGACCTCTTGGGCTGAAGTAGGCTTTCGTAGCAAAATATCTTTCAGGGCCTCAGAAGATAGCACACTGTAAAGTCTGTCTCTCATTATCAGGTCAATTATACCGTCTACTGTCATTGTGGTTTGTGATGTTTTAAGCCAGTTGTCAAATGTCCTTTTCAAATGAACATAAAAATCTTTCATATCGTCCGTCTTTGGGGAAAGTTCATGCCACAGTGTCCGGCAGGCTTCTTCCGTTAGTTGGGCTTGTTTTAGGAGCTCCCCCTTAACAAAATCATAGTCAGTGTTATGTATCAGTTTTGTTTGTATCATAAACAATTTTAATTTTTCATTTAATTTGTGAGTGAGGACAAGTGGCCATCTTGTCTTGGGTACGTCGTTAGCAGTAGCAGTTGTTTCGAACAGTTCTAAGTAGAATAACAAGTCCTCGTTGTCTGTCATGCATTTTAGGTTTTTGTCTAACTGTTTACTCTGTTTGGGGTTGTCGTTAACTGTCATGTCTTTCTTATCCATTTCATGTTGTCTTGCTAGTTGTTTGTCCTCCATCTCTCTTATATGTCTTCTCTCCTCCGCTTCCCTTGTCAGTCTATCTAAGTCAATTTTCTGTTGGGCATCATAAATTTCTTTAACGTTTTGCCCTTAAACCCCAACATTTGAGCCTGGGTTACTATCTCCTCAAATGGACGAGGTATAAACTCTGACATTTTCCTAGAGCAGTGTCCTTTATTACAAAATTACCTCACAAAATGATATACATACAAAAACAATTAAAGCAAAATGAAAATAATACTAATACCTCTGCTCCTACTAATGTTGTTCAACTGGTACTCCAACAGGTTAAAGACAATAGTCCAAGGTTATCCAATAATGTGATTTCTCTTAGTCTATTTCAGGTAGATAATCCAACAGGTAATCCCAACATGGCTTTATACCTACGCGTGGTACCGGTGCTTGGAATGTACCACAAAAGTTAAATTCATATAAGTATGAGATCCAGCAGCAGCTTCTTCAGTATAATCCAAAAAGAATGTACCACAAAAGTTAAATTCATATAAGTATTAGATTCAGCAGCAGCTTCTTCAGTATAATCTAAGGAATGAGCGTATTGGTAATCCAATTATGAGGGACGAACTTGCCCTTGCATATACCTTTATGTTTAGACGTACTAAGGGGTGCTACTATTACTTGCTAATAGTGAACACAGTAGGCCTGTTAAATCATTATTATTAGATAGTAACAGCCTAAAATACAGACGACGAGTTTCCGCTCCTTATGGACTTGAACTCTTTCATTAGTACACACTCGGAGATATGCGCTGTCTGGGTGCAGCAGATACTTTAGGTAACAGTACTCAGAGATAGGCGCTGTCTGGATGCAGCAGATACTTCAGGTTACAGTACACAGAGATATATACTGTCTGGATGCTGTAGATACTTCAGGTTACAGTACTCAGAGATATATACTGTCTGGATGCAGTAGATACTTCAGGTTACAGTACTCAGAGATATATACTGTCTGGATGCAGCAGATACTTCAGGTTACAGTAATCAGAGATATATACTGTCTGGATACAGCAGATACTTCAGGTTGTAGTACTCAGAGATATATGCTATCTGGATGCAGCAGATGCTTCACTGGAGATTGATGCATCCATCGCATGTAGTTGTTTTGGACGGGCCCCAAAAATGTCAAAAACGTCAGGACTCATTTCTTCTCTAATATACGTATGTGTATTACTAAATGTACCCAAGTCCTGGGCAATACCACGATAGAACCAATATTCAGAATGCCAACTCACAGACATATAACATGTTTATCAAATTATCTGTACTATAATACAGAATCAGTTCAGACATTTGAAATATCCAGTATCAATTAAAAATATATCAGCTTAATATTCCATAGACTGAATAGTGACAACACAGAGAAATAATTAGAGTCTACACTTCGACTATATCTATGTCCTAAAGTCCAACTGTCCTGGACTAGGAACAAAGCCACACTGCCTTATTATGAGTTACATTATTTTCAACAAAAAACATCTCACCAAGTAAAAACAACCCAAAACAATAATAGTTTTGAAGTCAACAACCTGAATTGCCCCCCCTTCTCCTCTACAGTAAACAGGAGACCCAGGCTGACCAGAACTCAGTCCTGACACTTATGTTAATAATATAAACTAATTATTTATATTTCAACCTATGTTTAGATTATTTTGGCCGATTTGGTAGGGTCGGGAGGGGGCGATGGCATCAATCCGCCCCCCCCTCCATAAACTTTCGAGTGGGGGGGGGGGGCGGTCCTATTTATTTGAAGAAATCACAGCTTGCTAACAGAAACAATTAAATATCTATATGATTAAAACTTGTTATTGGTATTTTAACCGATCTTTATATTATGTCGTTCCCCTGTTGGTCGATTGAGTGGGGGGGGGGGGCGGTCCTACTTTTATGGAGAAATCATAGTAGGTGAACAAAATTAGTCAAATATCTATATAATATAAACAGGTGGAAGCGCGATACATGCAATCATCTTCCCCCCATCGGACAAACCAATACTTTTTACTTTTTGTATTATAGTAAGAAATTACAAAATTTAAAAAATCTGTCACTAATATAATTTATATATGCTATAAAGTAAATTCTTTTATCGAGTCGTCCAACCCCTATTCTTCAATGCAAAATGAAATCATTAGCAGAAATTATAAAAAGGAGCGAGGATTAAGCGTTTTCATTTTACCGCCATTCCCTTTTCCAGACTTTGTATAATTTCACATGAATTTATCATAACTATTTTAAGATAGACTTTGCTTTGGATAAGTTGTAATTCAAACGAAATTTTTCAGTATAACAGTCACGGGTGAGATGAGTTCAAAAGCCAGATAATCTTTTACTAGTCGACTTTTCCCAACCTTTACTCTATCTAATATTTTTCTAGTTAAATAAATTTAGGACTATAACTCACAATTTATGCTTGAATTTTATTGAATATTTTTAATCGAATTATTATTTTTCGGCGGCGATCCTCAAATCCTTAATCTAAATATGTGGGGTATCTTATCTTTTCAAAGAACAAATCGGTTGTATTTGCAATGTATTAAGGGACTATAAATTCATATTAGAATATTTTTCCACATTATTCTGCAGTGAGGAAGCTTACAGCGCTCTCCCATACCCCCAAGTTTGCAAGAGAAAGTCCTCAACATGACTGGTTTTTGTTCTGTTTTTTTTTCGCCGAACATTGAGAAAGTCTTATTGTATATATATATATATATATATATATATGTGCTGTACGCGCGTTTATGCAAAGGGTTAGGGTTTACTGGGAGTTAGGGTTAGGGTTTGGAAAAAAATCGCCCCCCCTCCAAAGTTCTGGATCAGCCAGTGGGTCACCTCCGTGACCTCTATATCAAAGGTATCGGTTTGCATCAGTGGTTAGAAGAACATCATGATGTCAAGTTGACGACTCAATCCTGTCATTTGCTTCTTTATTAATGAAACGGTTCGCTTTGCCTAATAACTTCTTAAAGTTTAAAATGCCAACAGATGGATGCTTTTTGTCTGTTAAAGATCCAATATTCGCATGCATCAGTAAATTGACCATGCCCAGAATTATTCATTCGCCTGTGTATGTTCCTTTAAATGAAGCAGGTAATGTAAGAGGTTTGTCTTGGAGAAAAAACAAACATTTAAGTTGTGGACCTATATCTTTAGTTTTTCTTCATATTTTAATATCTCAATTAATCTGATTTACTTCAACCAAACATCAAAAAGAAAACTAGAAAGACCTAAAAGAAAGTTGAATATCAAATTCTGGATTTTAATGGAAACGGGTGGTTTTAAAAATAATATTCAATCGAATACAATTTGCCAGTTAAGGCAATAGTGTTTAAGTGATATGGAAAACAGCCTTCTCTGTTGAGGGAAAAAAAGTGTTTCCGCTGAAATTTGTAAGAGAACATAGCGTGGAAGTTGAGTTCCTGTGTGTACAAAGAGAAATGAAGAAAGGTTTTATTTATCTTTAAAAAAAAGGTCTAATCAACATATTCACCTAGTTGATAAAAACAAAAACTTGTTCAACGGGGAGGTAGTTGATAAAAAGGGAAGTGCTATTTTTGTCATAAGAACTAAAGGTGATAATACATTCTCAACTTGATAATACATGTCTTTATATGATATGGATTAGAACACTTCAATGGGGAAATATCTGACTGGCATTTTTTTTAAAAGCTAATTTGAGATAAAATTTTCTAAGAATTTCGTTGTATGTTAGAAGCATAAACTAAAGAGTACATGAAGTGTTTTTCTAAAATTCTTTTAAAAGGATGTGATCATCTTTATTTCATCACCCACAATTATTTTTTAAAACACTCTTTCTGTCCAAAGCTTAACTCGGATTTAATTTATGTAAACAATAATATTTCGTAAAGCAATTACTTTACACCTTTAAAAAAAAAGGGAAAATATAAAAATTGTATCAAAATGATTGTGCTTTTTAAAAATTATCATAGAAACATTATATTTGTAATTACAAATAGTAGGGTTAGAAGAGGTGTAACTTTTTTCCTCAAGAAAAAAAAAAGACATTGTGATAACGATCTCTTTCTCTCTCTCTCTCTCTCTCTTTCTCTGTAGATATATATATATATATATAATAAAATATAACATATAATATAATATATATATATATATATATATATAAAAGTAGGGCGGCAAATCTGTGTCAGATTGGGAAAAAATGGAGACAAAGTTTTGAACTGTTTATTACGAAAATAGAGAACAGATACACTAATTCACGGAATAAAAAAGTATGTTAGGTTGATCGTTAAAATGTGGCCCGTTTATTAAAAAAAGCCTAGGGACATCTCAAAGGGCGTCACCGGTGTGTACTGCTAAGATATATATATATATATATATATATATATTGTTATAAACCTGGTGGTGGCACAGATAGGGGTAGTGGTGTGAGTGTAGTCAGGCCAGCGCTAGACGAGCGGTCAACCGTGACGAATTACGACGGTCAGCCGAGGCGAGTGTCAACACGACGGTTCGGGAAGGATCGACGTCGTGAACAGAGCTCAGGAGCGTCACGAGAGTTGTAGTCATCTGACCACCTAGAAACGTCGAGCGGCGTTCTGTCCGGTTCGAGAAGGCCAGTAGGGACCCTATATAAGAGCGGAGGTGTCGCAATCAAGACGGTTCACGATAGGGGCTCAGAACACGGTCAACTACAGCACAGTTCAACGGTGTGGTTCTGTACGGAGCATTACGACGGTTCAGTGCGGACGAATGGCGTCTTGATCTTGGTCTGCGATCGAGTCCGACACAACGAGCCTAGTGTGTGAAGTCAGTCCTGAACTGTTGAACCCAGTGTAAGCCCGGAACGAGACGGAGTGGCCAGTGCAAGAGTTGATACGGCGGTAGGTATTATCGGAGAGATATTTGTACAGTGTACGTGTTGCCAATTGTACAGTATTGGCTGTTATTTATTCAACTATTAAAGTGTTACGTTACTTTGGAGCCTTGAGTTGTCAAGTTCTTTAAGTTGGTGGTGTATGGTGCAGTTTGTAGAGAGCCTGGATAGTGAGATTCGTAACAACTGGTGTCAGAAGTGGTATCTGCAATGGCTAATACGAAAACACTAGACCAACTCCTTGTGAAGGAACTGAGGCAAGAGCTCCGTGATCGAGATCTAAAGACGAGCGGAAATAAAGAAACCTTACAAGCACGCCTCCGAGAAGACATTGTGGAAGAAGGGGAAGATCCGGACATATATCTTTTTGAAGTCGAAACGGATTTGCGAGAAGAGATCGCCAGTAGCAAGAAGGAGCAGATGGCAGCGGTTAGTGAGGAGCTAGGAAACACCAATTACAAGATAGACACGATGGACTCGGGAATCAAAACGGAGTTATTAGCTATGAACCAACGCATGCATTCTGTGGAGGAGAGAATCACCACCATAGAAGAGCAGATGAACCAGAGGGTCTACGCTGCTGAGAAAACAATCGAAGAAATAAAGACGCAAGTTTACAGGGAATCGACCAAGATGCAGAAAGTAAATGCGATGTCATTTGTACCCGACATTTCCATGAAGATGAAGCCCCTCTGTGTTTGATGGATCAGTGTCCTGGTCCCTCTACAAGCGACAAATCGACTCGCGGCAATTGTAAACAAATAGAACAGCGATGAGGAAAAAGCGACAGCCCTTATATTATCCCTAATAGGAAAAGCCTCCGAACTGCTCCAGTCCATTCAAAACCCGCAAGACTACGCTTCTCTCGTAAAGGCCATGGAGCTCCGTTACGGGGACGAGTATCTGTCAGAATTGTATCGAGTAAAATTAAAGACCCGAAGACAGCAACCAAATAAAACTCTACAGGAGTTGGAGGCAGACATTGCGCGACTCGCTCATTTGGCATACCCAACAGCCACGCAAGACATCCTGGAAATAATCATTACTGATGCGTTTGCCGATGCACTTCGTAACTCTGAACTGAAGGAAGCCATCAGAGTTAGTGGTAAGCACAAAGCCAGCGAAGCCCTTGTGTACGCTCTGATATATCAAGCTGCTAAAGACGAGTCCAAGAACATTTACCAGAACCAGAGGCTGGAGGTCAATGATGAAGATCCCAAGGAACTGAGAAAAATGAACGGGGCCCTAGAGAAATGTAGAACCATCTAGATAGCACAAGGTCAATGTGGGGTGAGAAAACGATGCTGGAACTGTAGTGGGTTAGGCCAACTACAAAGAAACTGTGCAAAAAGGTCTTTTCGACAAGAAGTAAACCAACACAGATCGGAGAAAGTATACAGTCCCTGCAGGAAGGCTGAAGAAATGGGGGTGGTCATTGATTGTCGTCGTCCGGAGTTGCAAGCTCCCGGGCCTTGGTCAGACGAGAAAAGCCAAGATGCTCAGCTGAAAGATGAAAATGTAGCCCCCATCCTCCGAATGAAGGAAGCTCATAATTTAGCCCGCAGAAACATCAACAGCAGCAGTGAATCTGGTGACTGTAGTTTGCTTTAGAATAATACTGAAGAGAGAGGTTTTCATCCTCAAAACTCTCTGTATGGGGGTAGTTAAACTCAAAGCCATCAGGAGGGGTATTAAACTTTTAAAAAGCCCTCTTTGAAAATTACAATTAAGTATAATTAAATATTGTTCCTGATGACAGTTTGTTATTCACTAAATGTTCAGTTGAATAACTGTTATTCAATGTTGTATCTTACATGCTATTATCTTTATGTTCTTGCGTTACTCTGTTTAGGTTAGGGTACGGGACCATACTATCATACCCTCGCTAATCTGAAATCCCACCCTGACAGAATGGGGGCTCGTCCGGGAGCAAGTAAATAAAAGAAAATATAAAGTCCAGTATGACAAGTATTCATCCAATCGGGACATAGAGGCGGGAGATTGTGTGTTGGTTTTAAAACCGCAAAGAGACAATAAGTTGTCTGTATTTAGGCAGGGCCCGTATAAGGTTGTCAAAAAAATGTCAAAGTTTAACTTTGTTGTACAGAAGGACGAGAAGCTGAAAGTGTACCATATTAATAGGCTTATGAAGTACCATTTTCGGGTAGGAAAAGTAGATGATGTAGTTAGTAATAATTTTAGTGGTGATGAAAATGGGTTTTTATCAGCCAATATGGTGTCTGTCGTGAGCGACGAAGACGTAGATATTTAAGGGTTGTCTAAGGAAGATGCGCTGCCTAACATTCCAACGTTGGAAGTTAGCCAGAAGTCAGACGGGAATATCTTGGCGCAGGTCAAAATAAACCCCGATCTTAGTTCTGTGCAGAGAAATCAGGTTGATGATATTCTAAATGAGTTTAGGGATATCATTTCAGATTCGCCTGGTAGAGCAAAGGTAGAGAAATTTTCTATTAGGTTAACAGATGCAAAGCCTATTGCACTAAAGCCATACGCGGTTCCCATACACATGAGGGATAAAGTTAAGCAAGAAGTTGGCAGTATGCTTGAATTGGGATAATAGGTCCCACGAACTCGCCATATGCAGCCCCGGTTGTCATTATTAAAAAGAAAGATGGGTCGTTAAGACCATGTATAGATTTTAGAAAACTTAATAATGTAACTCAGATCCCGGCTGAAGTGATACCTGAGCAGGAGGAGTTGTTTAACAAATTGTATAAGGCCAAATATTTTACTTTAGTTGATCTTACTAAAGGTTACTGGCAGATCCCCATTAGTGAGGAAAGTAAACCATACACAGCTTTTCGTGTATTGGGGGAACATTATATGTTTCACTATTTACCTTTTGGGTTAAGTGGGGCCCCAAATCATTTTAATAGGGTCGTTAAACGTATGTTGCAAGGTTTGCAAAACGTTTTATTTTATTTTGATGACATATGTATCTTCAGTGAAGATTGGGATACACATTTGAAAAGTGTCCGTAATGTTTTCGGCGCTCTTAGGGAAAATGGCTTTACGTTAAAGCCAGCCAAATTAGAAGTGGGGTTCACTAATGTTAAGTTTCTCGGACATAATGTAGGGCAGGGGGCTGTTAAGCCTGATCCTAGTCATGGTAAGAAACTTTTAGCGTTTAAAACGCCCACAACAAAAAAAGAGATTCGTAGTCTCATTGGGTTGGGGAATTATTACAGCAGGTTCATACCGAGATTCTCTGATCTGGTTTACCCTTTTACTGATCTATTGTGTCGGGGTCGGTCTGTTAAGGTGCACTGGAATCATGAGTGCGCGGAGGCTTTGAGCAGGGTGCAGGCGTATCTGTGTAGGTACCCCATTCTTCGTTTGCCTGATCCTTCATTGCCATTTTTTCTTCAGACCGATGCTTCGGACAAAGAAATCTCCGGTATACTGAGCCAGTGCGTGAAAGGTGTTCTGCATCCCGTCAAGTATGTGAGTCGCAAGTTGTTGCCTCGGGAGAAGAGATATTTCATCATCGAGAGAGAAGGTTTGGCTATCGTATTTGCCATTAGAAAACTAGAAAGATACCTTAGTGGAAAGACGTTTCACCTTCAGACGGACCACAAGGCCTTGGCTTACCTTCGGAGCACGAACTTTATGAACCACCGTGTTACGAGGTGGGCGCTGATGCTTCAGGACTACACCTTCGACGTGTGCCACATTAAAGGAGAGGACAACATACTAGCAGACTTGTGCTCAAGACTGGTGTGATTCGCACAAAAAGACTAGTTTATTATAGCTATTGCTTGATATGTATGTATATATCTATGTAATATGTACTGCTTGTTTTTCGTATGCATTGCAATGTTATAATAGTTGTATGATGGATGTTGTTCTTTGAGACATCATCTATTTGAATAATTATGTAATTTTGACTTTATGAAGGTTGCATTCTTCGGCTTCAGTTTTGGGCAATGTTTCCTAATTCATTTTGCTGTCTATATACTTCAGTTTTCAATTTCTTTTTTGAAGACTGGACTTGTCTTCGCAAGATCCAGTTAGGGGGAGAGGGGGGATGTCGTGCGCGCGTGAAGTTTTCTTTGCATTTAATATTGGTGTTTTAGCGTATAGGAAGTAGTTTCTTTTAAGTGCGTTTTGTTGTCTAGAATATTGTGTGTGTGTGTGTGTTTACGGCATCCTTAGTTTCCGCAAGAGAGAGAGAGAGAGCTGCTTTTGTGAGCTGGGTAGCTGGTTTTTTGGTTCCCTTTGTAAGGGTACGGTGTTAGGCTTTGGACTATGGGAAAGTGTGTCGTCTTTCTGCCCTTGGAGTTGTGTAGTAATTATCGGTGTTGAGGTGTAGGGAGTTGAGGTTCTGTTGGGCGCCGAGATGGAGTGTGAGCGTGAAGGTGTGTTACGGAGACGTGTTGGTGTGATACTAGACTAATTAGTAATCGATGCTAACTTCAATGATATTAATGTACATGTAAATATGTTTGAAAATTACAATTAAGTATAATTAAATATTGTTCCTGTTAACAAGTTTGTTATTCACTAAATGTTCAGTTGAATAACTGTTATTCAATGTTGTATCTTACATGCTATTATCTTTATGTTCTTGCGTTACTCTGTTTAGGTTAGGGTACGGGACCATACTATCATACCCTCGCTAATCTGAAATCCCACCCTGACAGCCCTCTCCCTTCAACAGTTTAGCCTTACAATAAGCCTCTCCAAGACCAAAATCCTGGCACAAGATGTCGCAGAAACACCAGCAATACATTGGAAATCACACACTTTCGGGAGTGCAGGAATTCACCTACTTGGGAACAACATTAACCAGCAACCTAGATTTAGACAATGAGCTGACAAAAAAAAATAGGAAAGGCTTCTGCAGCAATGAAAAAACTCTCCAAGCGCCTGTGGGAAAATAGCAAATTGACAATGGCTGCCAAAAACCTAGTCTACATTGCCTGCGTTCTGAGCACACTTCTTTATGGCAGTGAGAGCTGGGCAACTTACATGCGTCAAGAACGCAGATGAAATATTTTCCATTTACGCTGCCTGCGACGCATAATGTGCATCTCCTGGAGGGATCATGTCTCCAACCAGGACGTTTTGAAACGGGCCAATATGCACATCATCTAAGCTCTTCTTACACAGAGAAGACTACGCTGGCTCAGACATGTCCTAACACTTCCTTTGCTCTGTACGTCAGAAACACCAAAAGGTATGAATAGTTATCCGCCATTGACCGAAGTATTCCTTAAGATAGACTCGTTTCAAATTAGGAATCAATAAAATTAAACAAATTGGTCCTGTTACAATTTCTCGATCACTTAAGCATCAAGCATCTAAACGTACCTTTGTTATTTAATAATGTAGTGTAAATTTATATATATATATATATATATATATATATATATATATATATATATATATATATATATATATATTGTGCATGTTAGATAATTTTAGACAGGACCCTGCTCTGTACTGTAATTGGCCATTTGACTTCATATAGCAAAAGTTCATTAGGGAATCGTAGCGAATGCATCCCGATTCTCCCTTTGATCAAACAAGTATTTCTCTCAGCACACAGGTGTGAACTGGGAAATAACCACTGACACATTGGGATCGTTAATTTAAAAAAAAAGCCTGACACCGAGTAACACCCGGAAAGACAACACTCCAAATGTTGACGCGATGTTTCTGAGTTTCTGAGAAGAAAATTGTGGATGCTCAGATGTCGTTGGCTAGTTTATTCGTACAATAAAAAACAAACTAACAAACAAAACTGACGATGGTTCTCATATCTAAAGAATAATCATTGACAAGGAAACATAAAAACTTGTGCGAAAAGAGAATCAGCATTTGAACATTAAAAAAAAAAAGTCAATTGTGCAGTTCTTGCAGAATGGAAGTTAGCACTTCGTGGCACTGTGGATCGATTGTTTCAACCAAATAATGGAAAATTTTCGGACTTTTCGACTTGTTCGAAAAACCCTATTCATGCTTAGATAATTTACATTGGAAGGAAACGAAGGAATTCATGATCATAATTTGGGCAAAAGAATTTAAAATGAGGAACTTTATCTGATCACAAATGCAACCTTAATAAAAATAAAATTATGCTACAAATATTATTCCACCCTTTGTTTTGGACATTTTGATTTAAGAAAATAAGGACATTAGATTTATATCTTTGTTGTAAAAAAATGTCCCACAAAGTTGAAGATATTCTACTTCCTAATCGAAAACGTCCCGTAGGACGACGAGAGATGACAGCGGGATGGCATGAACCCAGGACCATCAAAAATTCCGACCTACAGTCCAGCGCGCATACAGCACAACTAGGCAGCCATCAACCAAGAAAATTTTTTTTTAGGTAAGGTCGGCCCTGTCACTAGATACGCAATGTTCCAGCCAGTGACATTATACAGCCAACCGACATTTCATAGCACTTATTTTCTGAAGACTTCAATGTTATTCTAGTCCTCAGTTTCCTCAGAGGCCTCTCGTCTGGCAACTAAAGTCAGTGCTACCGTCGCAAGGGTAAGAGCCTGTATGGAGTAGAATAAAGTTAAAATGAACAAAGATAATATATAAGTAATTAAAATTGGCATTCGAATCATTATTAGAACAGTAGAAAGTACAAATTCAATTATCATCATGAACTCCCAGATTCACTTCGTTAATGGATTTCTATTTCGTAATCTTGAAGATTTCTTTAACTCTGTCTTCTGTATAAAACATAAGTTGACTCTGCAAAGATTATGACAGATGCGACCACAGCTGACTACGAAATTAACAACAACAACAACAACAACAACACAAATAGCTGTGGCATTCATACTTTTCCGCTTTGACTACATCAAGGCTGTGCTGGCGTGCAAAGGCCACGTGATGACTAAGTCACTAAGCTCGCAAATTCTTACTGTACTTTGCAAAGCAAGACGCAATTCTGCTACTGCTTTCCTGCGTACGTATATTGTCTCAATGTGAATTGAAGAATCGACTACAACATCAATGAATCTCGCATTTTAATAAACTGATCACTCCATATGTCCCCAGGCCAGCGTAGCGCTACATTGAATCACGCCTCTAGTTTTGCCATGTTTTTCCTTCAAAAATTACGATTTACATGCTTTTCAGAACTTAGGCTTAAAATTAAGTCCCTATTAAACTCAGGCAAACCACTGCATTCAAGATGAACGTTAAGACGTATCCACTCGAAACTTATTTAAGATTGGTATATCACTTTAACTCAGTTTTATATATTTTACATCATCATAGTGCTTTAATGCCACTATACTACATTACAGCAAAAATAATAATTGAAGGATATAAAATGTTTTGCTTTATATAATATATTTTTGATAAAAATAATTTTTTTAATTATCACTACAGCGTTTATTTCACATAGATTTAGTTGTATAAACCAGAAGACACTCTGCTGATAAGGGGCAGGAGATTTTGGATTGAGTCAAACTCCGACAACAGCATGATATGGTATAAATTACAATCAGTGACGAAGATTACAGTCAAGTTGTGAAACTCCTCAACGAGTGTACCAACCTGCAAGTATCCAAATTTTTTCGTACGAAGTACGGACTAACGTAAGTTGGAATATGAGTTTTTATTTTCTATTTTAGAAATCTTTTTTATATAAGTGGTATATAATAAAATAATAATAAATAATAATAACCTTTCCTATCCAACTAACCGGATTTTCCTGGATGGCTTCCTGGTCGAGCGGTTTGCACGCTGGACTGTCGTTCAGATTTATCGATGGTCCCGGGTTCAAACCCTGCCCACTCCCATCCCCCGTCGTCCTGAAGGTGATT